>OY728125.1:865713128-866313128 GCA_963277665.1 Viscum album
GATTGGTGGGACCAGGACATTATATAGCCCCATGATACATTAAAAGGTTCTCGTGAGATAAATAATTTGGTGAAATTAAATGGGTTTCTACCAGTTGTTTTTAATCATCTCGTGAATGGTATTGACAGTGTAGGTCTTCATGTGCCTCATAAATGATGTCCAATAATTAATAATTTCATTCATTGATATTTTGTTTATTGTTATTATTATTATCCCCGATATTTTCATATGATAAAATATATTTGTCTTCATTATTCACTTTTCCATGGTCATTAATTCGTTTTTGATTCTACCGTACACACCCTTACCAAGAATTTTAGATCACCCTTATTATGTCACATTTTCAAATGGTATGAAGAGGAATCTGTTGAATGATTATCATGTATACCGAGATTTTACTTATGTTGTGCTTTATTTTCATTTCCCAATGTTTTATGGGTGTCATTTATGTAATCTTGTTTTCCGAAACTGCTAAACTATTCGGTCCTTAAGGATTTTAATCTTGTATATATTCCATTATAATAAAGTAAGTAACTAGAATGATTTTCTATGGTTGGGGTGTTACAATAGTTCTTAGACTTAGTGCAACATATCACTCATAGAAGGATGGTAATTATGAGAGAACAACTCAAACTCTAGGGGATGTGTCGTGATCATTTTAAATTTATTTCTAGAGATGTTTGGATTAGCACCATCCCCTAGTAGAGTTCTCATTAATATATTTTATACTCTCTAATTATAATTGAACCTTATGAGTACATATATGGGAAGAGATTTTTGAATCCAACATTCTATGTTTTAATTGTAGAGAAGAAAAAAATTGGACATGGTATTATTTAAGAGATGATAGAGAATATTCAAACTATTCAGTATCATATGAAATCCATAAAACATTGATTGAATGTTATGAAAAACATAATAAATGTAACCCATAATTTGATTTTGGACAGAAGAATTCCTTTTTAAATCATTATGTAATAAATTCTTGGGGTTTTAGATGAATGGAAATATAAGTCTGGGATGTAGTTTTTTCTTTGAGATCCCTAATCAGATCAGATATTTGTATTATCTAAAAGAACACCCAACTAACCTATCTCACATACATGATTTTATTCATGTATCACTCTCGAGGAATTACATTACAGACCCCTCACATATACTGAATCCATAGTTGGTACCTTTGGAGAAAGATCCTTCAAAAGAGGTTCATCCAATGATGATCTTATATCATAATGAAAAAGTTATATCAAACAAGACAGCTCGCATGTTAAAAGTAAAATGGTGGACCCAAAAAGCTTGTGAAGGCCACATGGGAACCTAAATAGGTGATAAAACAGATATACCCTCATCTATTTCAGTGTATGAAATAATATTTTGAGGGGGAAACCTATGAATGGAGAATATTTTAATAACTAGAAATTTTTTAATTGAAATTCACTTATTAATGAATAAATTCAGTATTAAATGATTTATATTTAGAAAACTATTTAAATATATTTAATTTTTTATTTAGTCTATTATAACATATTTTCATAATTGTATCGAATGCATAAAATATCATAAATTATAATGAATTATGATGATGTAATCATTCTATAGTGATAATTAATATTATATAACTTATTTTTTTTATTCAAATTTTGAATATATTAATGAATTATTTAGGAGGTGTCTATTTATATGGGGTGAGATTATATTTCCCTTATGAGCCAATGTGTTGATATAATAAAAATAAGAAGTATTTTATATCACACAAATGTCATTTTTCTTAAATAATGGAATAAAATCTGATCAAATTATCAAATTGGAAATCAGAGATCTCCATTGAATAAAAAAATGGGATTTACCCTTGGATGACATAACCTATGTTGGTGTAAGATGTTTTTTTAAAGTGAAGTCACATGCGTGATTAATAAAATTAATCAATAAATTTATTTATTTGTTATTGTTATGAAGTGACATAATCCTCTCATTATAAAATAATGATTATAACACCTATGTAGGTTTATCCTCACAACCCTATGGATTTTGAGGAGGTAATTTGTGGATATCAGGATTGTGGATCAATGATCAAATTTCATATGGATCTCGAACAATAATAAAGTCAATTATATATCCAATAATATAAAATGGGATAGAATCCATATAACAAAAACCTTCCATGAGTTAGGATCAATTGATGATAAAGAAAAAATCATCATGGTATTCCTTGGATATATCATTGACTTTATTATTGTTCGATATCTATATAAAAAAAACCTTAAGTACACATGTATGGGTTGGATCTCGAACAATATGGCTAGGTTTATGGACATTACCATGGTACATGGGCATCTACATAGTACACATGCATGACCCTAACTACACAGGTATGGGTTGGATCACATGGGAAGAACATTGGCAGGAAAGACATGTCAGGTTCTCCAAATTTTTTTCTCTGCCTTTACCAAAGAATCTTAAGTCCCATTTTATATTAATTGAGGAAGAAATACCTTATAATGTAATCTTATTATGATTTATGTACCTTTACCAAGGTATCATCATGCCCATGTTCTATTCAGTGTGAGTTATCATGTCCTGATCATATTATAAGATCCCCTCCACAAGATCATCCTCGAATAGAGTATAAGGAATAACCATGTGAGGTAAATGCTGGTATTCCCTATAATATCTTATACCATTGTGGTGTTTTATGAATCAGTATGATCAACATTCACATGTGATGATCCCCTACATAATTGGTAAATCAAATTTAGGATTTCAGTATCCACCATGTCCTCAGGTGTGATCCCCGATGTATGTATCCATATTATTTTTACATATAATGTGTACTTATTCTTGGTTAGACCCAATCTGGATTATCTCTTTGATAAGCACAATAAGTGTTATCTGGAACTTACAGGGAGTACTCCGAGATGATCTTTATCATGAAATCTTGAGAATAATAATAATATTTCTTTACCATTACATCCTTACTCAAATCTTTAATGTCTATCAGGAGTATATTTGTATGTAATTTTTGTAGGTCTAATAATATTATGGATATTCACTTGTTATGATCTAACTACACTCTTGATGATTTATTTCTTATTTCTAGTCAACCTACTGGGTAGTTTTATGATCACCATTTCCTCAGATCTGACCACACATATCGTGTATTATAAAAATTATTGGTCATTCAATGAGTACATTAGTGTTCCAAGAGTAGATAGGGAATATCTACCCTAGAATGACTATGGGTGGTACTGGGTGTTTCATTTGATTGCAGTCCCCTACTTCAAGCATGTTGGAATTCATTTTTATTTTTTGTGGTCTTTTATTTTTCTTGTTTATGCTTTCTAGTAATTTTTTATATTATAATTATGGTATATAGTTGTATTAATTCATTGGGTATCTATTATAGTTTTAATTTTCTTCATTATTTGTCTATTAGTGATTTGTGCGTGAATATAGTTACCTTATGATAAGGCCAATCATGTGAGTGTTATGTCTACTCACGGATTCTTTATATCCCTAGGATTAATGCATGGCTCATTAGGTGGAATGGTAAACGTAATAATTATCATTGGGGCCCAATGGGATGGGTGGGGATAGAGTGGTATCATATCATTTTCATAAATGGACTGGAGTTTAGAGACTATATATAAGTCACTTTTGGTTTCATATTTATTGGGAAAATGGTTGAGTGTTTTTAGATTATCTCTACTGCTAAGGAATACACTATTATTATGAAGGCTAATGTATCCTTTCCCTAGGACTCTGGTAACCCTCTTGTTGACTTGATATATATATATATAGGCACTGGTTATTGGTAAAACAATGGTACATTCATCAAATATAAATTGTTTGTGGTTCCCATTTCTTTCTTAAATCATCTCACAAGTTATACTCGTAACCATAGTACATAATGTATATTTTAGGATGCCACCATGAAATTTTATAGTTGTGATTCCATATATAGATCATGTGGATGAGATATATAGTTATGATTCTTCGATATAGGGACCTATTCTATAGGTGATACCTCTGGGTGGGTTTCTATCGAACCTCCACCTATCAAACAACAAATTTTTCTAGTAGTACCAATAGATGAAGCCTGATGTATGATAACAATTTTTGAGTTTTAATGACATAAACCCTCAGTTTTCAAGGTGAACCATCCCCCTAAGAGGATAAAGACCATCTCAGGGTAGTTATGTGAGTCATTCGCCTCATTGAGATACCTACATACCAGATAGTGGTCCAGGTGGGGAGCCTTCTGCATGGATCTGTAGGATGGTGGTGGTTCCTATTGACACTAATATATGATGAGAAGAATATTTCATGGGCATGGTTTGACTACCTTTTCTTGGAGGATCTATCCCTAGAAAAATTGCATGTGGTGCATATCAATGAGCATTTGCATCTTTAATAGGGTTGCATGACCATGGATGAAAATTCATTGATGTTCACTAGCCCCTCAGGATTCTCTACAGATTAGGATTGAGATATATTATTTCTAATCATGTAGATTCAATCTAGTTATATAATGAGATATCATGTGTAACACCCCAACCCTCTTTACAGTGTTTCAGTGCATTATTACATAACATTTTCCAGATCAAAAGGGATCAAATTCCGAAATATCGATCAGTTTAGTAGCTTTGGAAGTACAGGATACAAACATAAGTTTTACAGTACATTATGAAATGAAAAAAAACAAAATTGTGTCTAATTTTAGCACATTATTATTCATTAGACTGTCCCTGCGGGTCAGACACAATATACTTCTTCTCATCCTAAGAAAAATAAAACATAGAAAGGGGTGAGCTTAGATGCTTAGTGAGGATATAAATATAGAAGAAACTTTCATAAATAAGCATAAATATTTAAAGCAATGTATAAGAATAAAACACAATCCTATTAAAATACAAATTCAGCAATATATAGAAAAGATAAATCAAATAATTCCATTTACTTATTACAATGATAGTCTACTAGTTGAATAATCCTATGAAATATCAATAGCCAATTTTATAATGATGGAATGCATAATTACAGACATCATAACTACATAGTCAAGGCCTCCTACCAAGACTACAAATGATAGTTTATCAAAGTCTAGTTCCAAGACACCAGTTTGTCTCGTGAGACGTATCGATTCATCGAGGAACTATAGAGGGCTCCACCCTTCACTTACTATGTCCAATGCATTCCTCATATGAAAAGGATGAAAAATAACATAAACATTTATATTAAAACTAGCATATGAAATGTTAATACATTAACCATAATACCTAAATGGTATAAAAATTACACATCCACATTTAGGCATATCAAAAAACCTTTAATAAAATATTTAATATTGTATCATAATAAATCAACTTCAAACAAGTGTAAAATCCATCAAAGGATATTGACAAAGATGAAATCAAAACTGTTTGAGAGAAATATCTCGTTCTATTTTGAAATAATTTAAAAGTCACATGATTATAAAAGAAAAAATATATTTTTAAAATATTATTATATGATTTTAAGGGAAGATTATAAGGTTTTATAATGGCATAATATAGCTTCACTCGCTGTATAAGTTAAAAAAACATTCTTTACTTAATTTTGTCAAAAAGGTCGTAAGGGACCTTGTTTGGAAAATAGCAGAAAGATTCATTTAAATTTTTTTTATAAAAGTAAAAAAAGGGTATAAATGATTATTAAAACATATTCTAATAAATAGTATAAATTTTTTGAAATACATTTTTATGAAACAGGGATGTGGATGATAAAGAGTTCCCAGTAGATACTCACATATAAACAACCTCAAATAAAGAGTTGATTTTAGAATTAACCCTTAACTTGTCCATTTCCTTTATCAAATGTACATTAACCTCCTATATAATATTTAAATAATATTTATTAAAATATACATTAACCATATACATAAATATGGTATCATATATGATCTTCTAATATTGTTTTCTTAATAATATTTTAAAAGTATCATTGTTTTGGATGTTTATTGGTTCATTTCCCTTTATATGCTTGGTTACATAATCCATCCTTTTTAAGGATATGATGTATTTTATTCATAACTAGAATGATATTATGTTATTAAACAATATTTTTACTCATAAAATGAAAATTATTCATGAATGGTTAGGATGTGGAATGAATTTCATCACCTTCGTGGAGACAGTAATTCGTACGTATGCACGAGCGACATTATCTTTCTATTGATAGTGAAATCATACGTAATTGGATGGTATATAATATATAAAGAATCATTAACATGTTATATTTATTATTTACATAAGTTATACTCATTATTATACCCAGGAAAATAATGAAGTGTTTTAATAACAAACTACACCACGACGTGGAGACGGTAAGCCGCACGTACGCATATATGGTGACATGTCACTCATAGGATGGATAGAATCATGAATATAGTTTTACCATATATATAATAAAATCATAAAATTTATAATTTATTGGATTTATTATTTTTGTATGTAAACAACAAAGAAAGTGGAAGAGGAAGAAGAAAAGAACTTTGAAAGAGGTGGTGAAATTATTATCTATTCTTCAGGTGTTTCCTTTTTTGTTGATAAAAAGGTCACCTTAGGTAAGATTTTTGTTCAAAGTAAGGTCTTTTGGTCTAGGTGAGGGTAGATTTGGGGATATTTTGGATGGTTTTGGCCGAGACAAATGGATTTGGGGGTGTGATTTTGAGAGAAGGGGAAGTACCCTTTTATAAGAGAGGTGAGGGTCACATTATGAAAATCATAAAATATTATTTTATTATACCATAATATTAAGTTTATAATGGCTTAAAATTAATTTATTTCAAGGATAAGGTGGGGTTGGGTCTAAAACCTCTCATCTAATAGGTTTTAGATAGGTTTAGGTCACCATATTAACCTTATCTTATAGATTTAACTCTTAGTTAAATTGTATAACTATTTCCATGTATTCTTGAATTATTATGATAAATGGTTAATAAAATTACTATAAAAATACAAGAGAACCCACAGTGGTTCATTGTTGATATATAACCTTATCAAAGTCCTTTGGCTGAACTTTATATTTTTAGGAATATTATATCAATTAATAATATAGTTTCTGTTTAAAAAAAATAATTTATGTCATTTTTTACACTATTTGGTATTTTGTTATTGTGAAAGACATAGAAACATTATTACTTTTTAAATAATTATTTATCAAACCCAAACATGTAATATTAACATAAAAAATTATTTAAATTAATTCTAAATCTCAATTTACATTTATTTGTTAATTTATAATATCAATTATTTTAATCATTCATTAATAAGGTAACCACTGCATCATCATTGTGTCAAAAATAAATTTAAATATTTAATATCTAAAAATTATAAATAAAAAACCATTGTGTATGAAATATTTTCATATTTCTAATGAAAATTTATAACCTAATTTAGCTTATTTATATCCTTATATGAAAAATGTTATAGTTATTAGCCTTTGAATTTAACACTTTTAACTCTTCATTAAATAAAATAATAAAAAATGTCCTAATATAATTCATATTTACCAAAAGGATCATATTCTATTCCTAAGGTTTTTTTTGTCAAAATACAGTTATCCAATAGAATTAGGACATGTGTTAGGTTAATTATAATATCATTTTTACCTTTAGTAACAGTATTTATCTTTAAACATCATAAATAAAAGTCAAAAGTTACTTTTCACCAAAAAATATTTTCATCTTATTGAAAAAAATATTACTTACTGATGTCAAATTTGTCTCTCATATTTTGAAATTCAATTCACAGATGTGGTAAAATTACATTTTTTTGCAAATTTAAAAATGCGTTAATAAGATGGGTAAAAGACAGTAAAAAGTTCAAAAGAATTTTATATATCTAATACTATTATAAAATAACTTCAATAAATATAGGTATTATTTATTTATTTTTAGCTAATAAAAATTTAAATAAAATGACTAATTATTTATATAAAAAATAGGTTTTAAACAATAATGCATTGTTTTTTACTATTCATCAAAAAATGGAAGTTCTTAGAAAAATACCAAAAATTTACCCAAATAAAATTTTAATATTCTGATTCCAAAAATTAATTCCATTTTGAAAAATAAAATTTATAAAATTTTAAAAAGTTGGTATTACTATTCATGACGACTTGTTTGATTAGTCGTGCAATCTCAGAACTCGCAGTTGCGTACAATGCAAGCTACCCTATTATTCAAAAAGAAGCTTATCATGGAAGCTTGGGGTGTTACATTCTTCCCTCCTTCAAATAATTTCATCCCCAAAATTTTTTTAATATTACAACATAAAATGATTCAGTTGGTTATTTTTCATAAGTTCCTCAGGTTCCCATGTTTCCTCTTCCATCTTATTTTTTTCCATTGAACTTTCATGTGATGACCCAGACCCCCCTTGGTCCCTTCCTTTGCCGAAAAATCCGAATCCTTGAGGGGTACCGATCGGTGAGACCGATCGGTGAGACCGGCCGACGTCGCCCGGCCTTGCCCCTTTTTCGCAAATAGGGTTTTAAACCCTATTCTGCCTTGTTAAAAATATCTTGGAAATCCGAAACGCGCACAAAGGTTTTATTTAAATGCTTCATTAATTCATGGGTCGGTTTAAACCACTCAGAACCATTAATGATGAGTCAAGCAGCGTGGTCAACCCACGACTTCCACATCTTACGCGGTTCGGCGTTTCTATCTCAACCGTTCCCGGCTCTTATAAATTAAGGGTTAAGCCGTGGTTTTCCCCCTTCTTCGATTGTGGCTCTTCTGGTGCATCGGGACCGCCGCATCGTTATCCGTAAAGTTCCGCGCCCCCGGCCTAAGCGTCGATCATCCATCAACATGTAGGGGATTTCTCTCATCTATCACTTTTTTGTATCATGCGGGGTGGGCGTTATTCTTTTGTTCCTATGGAATTGGTTGAACCAAACCTTGATAAAGATAATAAACGGAGTTCTAAAGAAAGAAGGGGAAGGGGTTGTGATCGTTGTTTATGCTTTATCTTGTGATCATCCCTTTTGTTGTACTGGTCTATGTTTTCTGAAAATTGAGGCCGTTGGGGGTCGTGTGTGTGCACTTGAATCCCCTCGTGATGTTTTAAATGGGTTGCTGAAATTGTGAACTCCTGCTGTGAAATTGGTTAACCATGTATATCCGACTGAATAATTGAAAGCACCAGGATCGGCCCTTCTGTGATAACTCCCGGTTAGAACACACGGAATTTGAAATCATGGAGTGTGTTAAATCTTTTAAATCTGAAAATCCCTGACTTGTGTTGGTAGTGGTTTTTGGTTGTTTTCCCTTCGGGCCGTTTGCTGGAAATGTGGGAGGGGATGGGATCCCCCGTTCTTTTTATACTCTCGGTGGCTGTGTGAATTTGGGGGATGGGATCTCCTGTTGGTATAGTTTCAGTGGTTGAGAGTTTTTATCACAAATTGGGGAGAGATCCTCTGTTAACAGAACCGGGTGTGAGTGTTTTGGTTGATCTATGCTTTGACGCTTTCCTTGGTTATGCTTATGGTAGTTGCCCAGTAGTGCTTAAAATTAATTGAACATTTTGACTGAACGTGAAACAAGAATGGGACAAATGGTTTTGTGGGCAAGGGTCGTGAATATGACTCGGACGCTGTGGTGCTGTGTTCTGTAGGTTGGCTAGGAAAACCTAAGTTTTGGGTGAGTGTTTGTTACCTATATCTATACTTATATCTTTGTGTTTCTTATTCGCGCCCCACCCAAGTTGAGCACTTAGTGAAGAACACCCCCATTTATGGGGGAAGGGTGTTTTTCCCAACACTATCCTTAGTGGCTGGTTATTAGCTCCTTTTCTTCTCCCTTTCCCGGATAGCCCAAGTATCTTCGGGCAGGATGTGATGGCCTGAAGTCCATTATTAGCCCAAGAACCTCCGGGCGGGGTGTTGTGGTGGTTGGCCAGGTGTGTGCGGCAGGTGGTTTCCCAAGTGTCTTCGGGATGAGGCCCAGGTGTCTTCGGGCGTGGCAGTGGATCCTTTAGCCCAGGTGTCTTCGGGCATAGCGGTGGTTGTTCTGGCCTAGGTGTTTGCAGGCATGGTTACAGGTGACAGTTGAGGCCCAGGTGTGTGCGGGCGGGATTCGGCAGTGGGACTGTGTGTGGTTGAGGCCCAGGTGTGTGCGGGCGGGATTCCGCAGTGGGATTGCGTGTTGTTGTGGCCCAGGTGTGTGCGGGCGGGTGTGGTAGTGGGGCTGCGGTGAGAATGGCGGGATTGGTCCGATGCATAGGATGTCTCAATAACCAGTGGGAAAGTGGCGTGGGGTACCCAAACATCGATGTGCTATCATATATATATTACATGATCTGCGTTATTTGGGGAGTGAGCCTTGGTGAGGCCTGGAATGGATAGTTTGCCTTGTTAGTTGTTTGGTTCACTCTTTTCTCACGGGACTTTAGTACGTTCCCCCACTTGTGCACGAGAGTCTTGGTTTTCCCTACTGAGTGCACTTGCATTCTCACCCTACGTTTACTTTCAGGTTTCCAGGAGGACTACCAGGGCTGCGCGGGACCCTATTAGTCGGACAGTTGGAGTTGTCGCTGTTGTCGTACCTTTGTTTTCTTTTGGTATTGTACTTGACAGCTTTATTTTTCTTTTGTACTTTTACCTTGTTGTAAAAGTACAAAACATGCATGTGGGAATGGTTTATTTTTGGCTTTACTTTTCCCTTCTACCTTGGTGTTGTTGGGTTTTCTCCTCCTTATCTTTCGATCCTATAAAATAAAAAGGGTAATGCCTTCCATTTGCGAGATTTTCCTATACCCTTGGTGCTAGTCGCCACTCCGGGACCTATTGAAGGCGGGTTTCGGGGGTCATTATCTCCCCTTCAACTTACAGAAGGAAGGGCCTGGCAACCTGCTGACCCTTCCCTCCTTTTGGTGAAGGCGGGTCGTGACAGAATGGTATCAGAGGGATGGTTGAGAGATAGGACGGAGTCTGGAGTTAGGCACAGTGAGGATTGCATGGGGTGGTAAGGCAACTGTGTTGGGTGACCTTGGAGCATGAATTAGGCCAGGGAAGACCGGCTAGGACACGGGATTTTAGGGCCCCCCGTGATCCGATGCAAGGACTCTGGACCTACCGAACGACCAAGTGAGGCCACATTGATTGCAGGGTAGAGACCCTAGGAAAGGTACATGCATCATAAAGGACTTGTGTTCTTATGTTTCTGGGATGTCGTGGGAAATTAAGAATAAATTAAATCTTAATAAATTTTAAGAACGATTTTCTTTGCACTACTGGGCTTAGGCATTCCTTGTTTACCTTACAGCTATGGCACCTGGAAGGCGACCACGTGTGGTACAGGCGATCGAGACTCCTGAGACTACTTTGGCCAATCGGCAGAGAGCTGATCGGGAGGAAGAGGACGACCAGTGGCAGAAGACTCTTCGAGCCTTCCAACGACAGGCCCTCGAGAAGTATGAGGGCAGCACCTCCGATATGAAGACAGAAGGCTGGCTGGAGGAGCTAGTCATAGCCTTCGGCCTAATTCGGGCCCCGACTGAGTACTGGGTTCCTCTGGCTGTTAGCCAGATGCGAGGAGTGGCACGTCAGTGGTGGATACTTCACCTGGGGGGTAGGAAAGAGTCTGAGGTTTCCTGGGCGGATTTCGAGAAGGAGTTCCGGGCGGAGTTTCTCTCCTCTACAATGAAGGCGGAGAAGAGGCAGGAGCTACTATCCCTCCAGCAGGGGAGCATGTCCGTGAGGGAACTTGGAATCAAGTTCAAGGACCTCCTGCGTTTTTCTCCGGACCTCTTTCCCGATGAGGAGTCTCGGGCAAGACGTTTGGAGGAGGCGCTCCGACCCTCCCTCCAGTATGCTGTTACCCCCTTTACCCTTCCTACATACTTAGAGGTTCAGAAGAAGGCCGAAGTGGTGGAAAGGATGCACGCTCTTGGCGGACTGTCACGAGAAGGGATCCAGCTGGGACCATTGAAGGGGAAGGCCGTCAGCACCAGGCCTCCAGCATCGGGACCCTCCAGGTTCCGACCCGCAGGGAGCAGACCACAGCAGTTTCAGTTTCAATCCCCTGGCCCACGTTCTTTCCCTTCAGGCTCGGGACCACGGTGCTTCATCTGCGGGAGCCCTGGACATCTCCGGAGTCAGTGCCCCGATCGAGTGCAGTACAGTAGTGGCAGTCATCCCCAGCATCCTCCGCAGCAGCAGTTTCCAGCCAGATCCTTCCAGCAGCGGCAGCAGGGACAGCAAGCTCCCGCTCCTCCGCAGGCGGGCGTTGGAGGAGGAGGCCGACCTCAGGGCGCTCCCCAGGGACCTTGACCAGGGCGTGGTCGGGGAGTTGGCCGACAGCCGAGGGGCAGGGGAGCTGGGCGTGGACAGTTACACGCCGCAGAAGCAACAATTCCAGCAGGGCCAGAGGTTGTTCGAGGAACGATCAGTGTGTTCAGCACTCTTGCTTATGCTTTGTTCGATACCGGAGCTTCGCACTCCTTTGTTGCACCCAGTCTAGCCCGCGCCTTGGGTCTAGATGCCGAGAGACTTCCAGTGCCCCTGGTGTTGAGCACACCAGTTGGAGGTCAGACCGACTTGCTGTTCGTTTGTCGGGGATGTAGACTGATGTTGGGGCCACATCAGTCGGTTAGGGATCTCCTTCTGCTATAGATTCAGTCATACGATGTCATCCTAGGCATCGACTGGCTATATTATGTGTGCGCTGTCATAGACTGTTTCCAAGGGAGGGTGGTGTTCTCCGGTTTGGACGGCCAGCGTGTTACTTTCACCGGCGAGCGGAGCTGTCCGAAGGGAAACAGGAGGGAGGAACCTCTCCTCTCCTTGTTGACCGAACTGACGATAGAATCAACAGATGCGGAAATGGTGGAAGTACCAGAGATCGTTCGTGAATTTATGGACGTCTTTCCTGAGGAGGTGACGACTCTACCCCCTCGACGTGATATCGAGTTCGGGATAGACCTGCAGCCCGGCTCTCGACCAATCTCGATGGCTCTTTACCGGATGGCACCTTTGGAGCTACGGGAGTTGCGGGTACAGATTGACGATCTGATGAAGAGGGGTTATGTTCGTCCAAGTGCATCACCATGGGGTGCCTCAGTCTTGTTCTCAAAGAAGGCAGATGGTGGCCTCAGGATGTGCATCGATTACAGGAGGCTGAATCAGGTAACGATCAAGAATCGCTACCCTCTTCCGAGGATAAATGATCTTTTCGACCAGCTGAAAGGGGCAGGATGGTTCTCGAAGATCGACCTGCGGTCCAGGTACCACCAGCTGAGGGTGAAGGATAGCGACGTCCCGGAGACGGCATTCAGGTGCAGGTATGGGAACTTCGAGTTCGTGGTCATGCCCTTTGGTGTTACGAACGCCCCGGTCGTGTTCATGGGGCTTATGAACTCCATCTTTCGGAAGTACCTGGATCGGTTTGTGGTGGTGTTCATCGACGATATCCTGATCTATTCAAGGTCAGAAGAGGACCATGCAGAGCACCTGAGGACAGTTTTGGAAGTCCTCCGACAGCACCAGCTCTACGGTAAGTTGTCCAAGTGCAAGTTCTGGACCCGAGAAGTGCACTTCCTCGGGCATGTAGTGTCTGGGCAGGGGGTAGCAGTCGACCCATCAAAGGTTGAGGCAGTTGTTTCTTGGGCAGCACCCAAGAATGTGGCGGATGTTCGGAGTTTCCTCGGACTGGCAGGCTACTACCGGATATTCGTACCCAACTTCTCCCGAGTAGCAGCCCATTTGACAGCTTTGACCAAGAAGGACCAGGTTTTCATGTGGAGCGAGCAATGTGAGTCGTCCTTCAGCTACCTAAAAGAAAAACTGGTTAGTGCTCCAGTGTTGAGATTACCAGAAGAAGGGATGGCCTATGAGGTATTCTGTGATGCTTCAGGACAGGGCCTGGGGTGCGTATTGATGCAGCAACAAGGGGTGATCTCTTACGGGTCCAGGCAGCTACGCCCCCATGAGCGGAACTATGCCACCCATGATTTGTAGCTTGCAGCGGTAGTGTTCACATTGAAGCTATGGTGACATTACCTCTTTGGGGAGCGCTTTGTGGTCTTCACCGACCACAAAAGCTTGCACTATATCTTCTCCCAGCATGACTTGAACTTGCGACAGCGGAGGTGGGTCGAGTTTCTCCAGGACTACGACTTTGAGATCTCATACACTGAAGGTAAGGGAAACGTTGTGGCTGATGCCCTGAGCAGGAAGCAGCATCAGGAGGTGGTTCGGGAATCTGCTGATGCTTGGAAGGCGATGGGGGAGTTGGCTGCCTTGCACTTGGATGCAAGGGTGGAAGGTACTAGAGTCTGTTTGTTTCATATGACGATACAGTCCTATTTGTTGCAGCAAGTGGAAGAGTCTCAGTGGGGAGATCCTGAGGTGGAAGTGTTGCGGGATCGTGTCGATCAGGGGAACGCTCCAGAAGGATGGTCGGAGGACAGCCGACGTCGGATGCTCCTTCATGGGAGGTTTTTTGTTCCAGAGTTGATGCGTGATGAAGTCCTTCGTGAGTTCCATAGCTCAGCCTTGGCGGTACATCCGGGTGTTTCGAAAATGTACCAAGGCCTGAGGGGACAGTTTTGGTGGCCCGGGGTGAAACGGGCAGTGGCAGAGTTCGTGGCTAAATGCCTGGTGTGTTAGCAGGTGAAGGCTGAACACTGTGTTCCGGGTGGTCTGTTGCATCCTCTAGATGTTCCCGAGTGGAAGTGGGACGACGTCTCGATGGACTTCGTCACGGGACTACCCAGAGCTCAGGGCGGGCATGATGCTATCTGGGTAGTGGTGGATCGATTGACAAAATCTGCTCACTTCTTGGCTATCAAGGAGTCAGGACCCGTGAGTACCTTAGCACAGAGGTACGTGGATGAGGTGGTGCGTTTGCATGGAGTTCCGAAAACCATTGTCTCAGATCGGGACACTCGGTTCACCTCACGAGTCTGGAAGGGGTTACAACATGCTTTTGGCACCCAGCTATGCCTTAGCACTGCTTTTCACCCTCAGACTGATGGACAGACAGAGCGGACTATCCAGACATTGGAGGACATGCTGCGAGCATGTGTTCTGGATTTCGGAGGATCATGGGTACGACACTTGCCTTTAGTAGAGTTTGCCTACAACAACAGTTTTCACTCTACTATCGGCATGGCCCCTTTTGAGGCTTTGTATGGAAGACCATGTCGTTCACCCTTATGCTGGGCAGAGGTTGGTGAGACTGGTACTCTTGGACCAGAAGTAGTGCAGAGCACCACGGAGAAAGTCCAGCTAGTGCGGGAGAGGATGAAAGCAGCTCAGGATCGGCAGAAATCTTATGCTGATCGTCGGAGGAGGCCCCTGAAGTTCGAGGTGGGAGATCATGTGTTTTTGAAGGTTTCCCCTCGACGGGGGAAGCGGAGGTTCGGAAAGGGGAGTAAGCTCTCCCCTAGGTTCATCGGACCTTTCGAGGTGCTGAGGCGAGTTGGCGAGGTAGCATATCAGCTTGCCCAACCACCTCAGTTGGAGAGGGTCCATGACGTCTTCCATGTCTCCCAGCTTCGTCAGTACTTACATGATGACTCTCATGTCAGCAACTGGGGAGAGCTAGATGTGAGAGGAGACGCGACCTTCGAGGAACGGCCAGTCAGAATCGAGGATCGCAAGGAGAAAGTGCTTCGTGGACGAACCGTCGGCCTGGTTCGTGTGTTGTGGAGACATGGCGGCCTCGAAGAGAGTACGTGGGAGAGGGAAGCACAGATGCGTGCCCAATACCCCGAGTTGTTCTGAGCTTTGAACCTTTGGTGCCTGTTGTGACAGAACGTTTGATCTTTTTCGCTATGAAGTGTACTAGTTCCTTTCCTCTGTTATGTGTGGAAAGCCCCGGCTAAAGGAGAGGGGGAACCCGACCCCTAGTCAAGACGCATTAAGGTGGATGCGATTAAACCCGTGCGGGCGAGTCAGTGCCGCCCAGAGCGGATAATATCTTGACATGGGGGAGGGGAACTCCCCAAACCCACATGACCGGGAGTTTTGGGCGTGGTATGTTTCTTGGTTCTTGACAGGGAGTGTTTTCAATTAGCGGGGGTCCACTCCTAAGAGGTATCTTCGAAGATGGTTGTTCGGATCCTCTCTTTCCTTCTGGTTTGTTTTGATTCTCGGGGACGAGAATCATTTAAGAGGTATCTGATGTGATGACCCAGACCCCCCTTGGTCCCTTCCTTTGCCGAAAAATACGGATCCTTGAGGGGTACCGATCGGTGAGACCGATCGGTGCGACCGATCGGTGAGACCGGCCGACGTCGCCCGGCCTTGCCCCTTTTTCGCAAATAGGGTTTTAAACCCTATTCTGCCTTGTTAAAAATTTCTTGGAAATCCGAAACGCGCACAAAGGTTTTAATTAAATGCTTCATTAATTCATGGGTCGGTTTAAACCACTCAGCACCATTAATGATGAGTCAAGCAGCGTGGTCAACCCACGACTTCCACATCTTACGCGGTTCGGCGTTTCTATCTCAACCGTTCCCAGCTCTTATAAATTAAGGGTTAAGCCGTGGTTTTCCCCCTTCTTCGATCGTGGCTATTCTGGTGCATCGGGACCGCCGCATCGTTATCCGTAAAGTTCTGCACCCCCGGCCTAAGCGTCGATCATCCATCAACAAGTAGGGGATTTCTCTCGTCTCTCACTTTTGTGTATCATGCAGGGTGGGCGTTATTCTTTTGTTGCTATGGAATTGGTTGAACCAAACCTTGATAAAGATAATAAACGGAGTTCTAAAGAAATAAGGGGAAGGGGTTGTGATCGTTGTTTATGATTTATCTTGTGATCATCCCTTTTGTTGTACTGGTCTATGTTTTCTGAAAATTGAGGCTGTTGGTGGTCGTGTGTGTGCACTTGAATCCCCTCGTGATGTTTTAAATGGGTTGCTAAAATTGTGAACTCCTACTGTGAAATTGGTTAACCACGTATATCCGACTGAATAATTGAAAGCACCAGGATCGGCCCTTCTGTGATAACTCCCGGTTAGAACACACGGAATTTGAAATCATGGAGTGTGTTAAATCTTTTAAATCTGAAAATCCCTGACTTGTGTTGGTAGTGGTTGTTGGTTGTTTTCCCTTTGGGCCGTTTGCTGGAAATGTGGGAGGGGATGGGATCCCCTGTTCTTTTTATACACTCGGTGGCTGTGTGAATTTGGGGGATGAGATCTCCTGTTGGTATAGTTTCAGTGGTTGAGAGTTTTTATCACAAATTGGGGAGAGATCATCTGTTAACAGAACCGGGTGTGAGTGTTTTGGTTGATCTATTCTTTGACTCTCTCCTTGGTTATGCTTATGGTAGTTGCCCAGTAGTGCTTAAAATTAATTGAACATTTTGACTGAACGTGAAACAAGAATGGGAGAAATGGTTTTGTGGGCAAGGGTCGTGAATATGACTCGGACGCTGTGGTGCTGTGTTCTGTAGGTTGGCTAGGAAAACCTAAGTTTTGGGTGAGTGTTTGTTACCTATATCTATACTTATAGATTTGTGTTTCTTATTCGCGCCCCACCCAAGTTGAGCACTTAATGCCAAACACCCCCATTTATGGGGGAAGGGTGTTTTTCCCAACACTATCCTTAGTGGCTGGTTATTAGCTCCTTTTCTGCTCCCTTTCCCGGATAGCCCAAGTATCTTCGGGCAGGCTGTGATGGCCTGAAGTCCATTATTAGCCCAAGAACCTCCGGGCGGGGTGTTGTGGTGGTTGGCCAGGTGTGTGCGGCAAGTGGTTTCCCAAGTGTCTTCGGGATGAGGCCCAGGTGTCTTCGGGCGTGGCAGTGGATCCTTTAGCCCAGGTGTCTTCGGGCGTAGCGGTGGTTTTTTTGGCCTAGGTGTTTGCAGGCATGGTTACATGTGACAGTTGAGGCCCAGGTGTGTGCGGGCGGGATTCGGCAGTGGGACTGTGTGTGGTTGAGGCCCAGGTGTGTGCGGGCGGGATTCGGCAGTGGGACTGCGTGTGGTTGTGGCCCAGGTGTGTGCGGGCGGGTGTGGCAGTGGGACTGCGGTGAGAATGGCGGGATTGGTCCGATGCGTAGGATGTCTCAATAACCAGTGGGAAAGTGGCGCGGGTGTACCCAAACATCGATGTGCTCTTATATATATATTACTTGATCTGCGTTATTTGGGGAGTGAGCCTTGGTGAGGCCTGGGATGGATAGTTTGCCTTGTTAGTTGTTTGGTTCACTCTTTTCTCACGAGACTTTAGTACGTTCCCCCACTTGTGCACGAGAGTCTTGGTTTTCCCTACTGAGTGTACTTGTATGCTCACCCTATGTTTACTTTTAGGTTTCCAGGAGGACTACCAGGGCTGCGCGGGACCCTATTAGTCGGACAGTTGGAGTTGTCGCTGTTGTCGTACCTTTGTTTTCTTTTGGTATTGTACTTGAGAGCTTTATTTTTATTTTGTACTTGTACCTTGTTGTAAATTGTTTAAACATGCATGTGGGAATGGTTTATTTTTGGCTTTACTTTTCCCTTCTACCTTGGTGTTGTTGGGTTTTCTCCTCCTTATCTTTCGATCCTATAAAATAAAAAGGGTAATGCCTTCCATTTGCGAGATTTTCCTATACCCTTGGTGCTAGTCGCCACTCCGGGACCTATTGAAGGCGGGTTTCGGGGGTCATTATCTCTCCTTCAACTTAAAGAAGGAAGGTCCTGGCAACCTGCTGACCCTTCCCTCCTTTTGGTGAAGGCGGGTCGTGACATTTCACCAAACGAGTCGTCCGGATTATCAGGACTTGTTCTCTCATAACAATAATATTTACAGGCTCTTTAAAATAAGATAAATTGGGTTCTGATTCTATTTCATCATAGTTGAGTACATGCATTGGGTCAGGCAAGTATTTTCATCACAGTGATGTGTGGAACACATCATGAACTTTGGGGAAACATGGCGGCATTTACCAACAATAAGCTACAAATCCAATTCGTTCTAGAATCTCAAAAGGTACGATGTACCCGAGACTTAATTTCCCCTTCAAACAGAATCATATAACACCCTTCCATAGAGATACCTTCAAGAAAACATGGTCTCCTACTTGAAATTCCAAATCCTTCATTCAGTTATCAACATAGCTCTTTTTCCAACTTTGAGCTGCTTTGATGAGGGTTTGGAAAATATTCACCTTTTATATTTTTTACTCAATAAGTTCTGGGCCTACATGTTTTCTTTTAACCACATCATCCAAACAAGTTGGTGTGTGACATCTCCTTCCATATAACGCTTCGTATGGTGCCTTGTGAATACTTGAATGGGAGCTATTGTTATTGGAAAATTCTACCAAAGTTAAATATTCATCCCATATAACTTGAAAGTCATGTGAGTAAGATCTCCAAATCGCTTCTAAGGATTGAATAATCTGTTCTGATTGTCTATAAATCTGAGGGTGGTAGGCAGTGCTCATACATTGTTCAGTATCCAAGGACTTCTGAATACTTTCCTAGAATCCTGATGTAAAATGAGGATCACTATCAAAAACATATCGATAGGGGTACTCCATTAAGTCCTACAACATCATTAATATATAGTCATACTAAACATTCAAGTGGAAAATTTTCTCTTATAGTAAGAAAATGTACTGACTTGGAAAGACAATCTACAATAACCCATATTGCACCATTCATTCATGGAGACTTTGGTATCCCAATGACAAAATCCATCATAATATCATCCCATTTCCACTAAGGTATGGGAATAGGATGCATTATTCTTCTAGGATGTTGTCTTCCAACCTTAACCTATTGACAAACCATACATCTTGATACATAATATGGAATATCCCTCTTCATGTTGTCCCATAAATAATTTTCCTTAAAATCTCTATAAATCTTAGTGCTACCAGGGTGTATAGAGAAATTGGAGCTATGAGCATCATCCAACAATTCCATTTTTAGAATAGGTATATCAGGAATACAGAGTCTCTTCCCAAATATCACAATTCCATCTTCATATACGAATTCAATCAACCTGCCATCATTCACAGATTTATTTTTCTTTTGATACTCCTCATCATCAGTTTATGACCTTTTTATCCATTCTAGTAAAGATGGCTTGGAAAACATTTGAAATATTATTGATGTTTCTCCTTCTATTATCATTCCCATATCTATATTTACTATATCAGTAAACAAAGGATCCCTTTTAACTCTCATCTTTTTTAAAACTCCATGATCCTTTCTTCTCAAAGCATCTTCCCCTTTATTTTCCTTCCTTGTTAGGTAGCTTATAGTGAAATCATTATCCTTGAGTAGTTCAAGCCATCTCCTTTGCCTCATGTTGAGTTCTTTTTTAGGGAAAATATAATTTAAACTCGTGTGATCAGTATATATCTCACATTTTTCACTATACAGATAGTGTCTCTATGTCTTCAAACAAAATATCTCAGCTGCTAACCCAAGATCATGAGTGGGATAGTTTTGTTCATGAATATTTAGCTGTCCTGATTCATAGGAAATAAACCTATCATTCTGCATAAATACACAACCAAGTCCTTTCTTTGATGCATCACCATAAATAACAAAATCATCATTACTTGATGGTAGAGTAAAGATAGAATAATTGACTAATCCTATCTTCAGTTATTCAAAATATTCTTCACACTCTTTTGTCCAAACAAATTTAACCCCTATATGTGTGAGCATGGTTAATTGGTTTTCCAATTGGGCAGAATTCTAGACGAAACGCCGATAATAGCCTCTTAATCTAATAAAACTGCATACCTCGGTTATACTTGGTGTTTCTTCAAATTATTGTATTTCTCCTGTCTCAGAAGGATCAATAGAGATTCCATCCTTAAAGATAATATGGCCATAAAAATAAATTTCCTAAATCTACAATTCACACATGCTAAACATCCCATATAATTCATTTCTTCAAAGTGTTTTCAAAATAGTTCGCATGTGATTTTCATGATCTTCACTGATTTTTTATTATAACAAGATATCATCAATAAATAATACTAACAATTCCTCAACATATTCCTTGAAAACACTATTATTAGACCGATGAAAATAAATAGTGCATTTGTAAGTTCAAAAGGCATTAATGTAAACTTATAACGCCCATACCTAGTTCAAAATACTATTTTTGGAATGTCTTCCTTATTCACACACAATGGATGATATCCAGATTGAAGGTAAATCTTTTAAAAATATTAATCTCCATGAATTTGTTCGAGTAAATCATCCATGTGAGGTAGGGGATACTTTTTCTTTATTATTATAGAATTGATCTCCATATAATCAATGCACATCCTCATAGATCCAATTATATTCTTAACAAATAGAACAGGGGATCCCCATGGAGAAACCCTAGGGAGAATGAATACTATATTACTAAATTCTTATAGTTGTTTATTTATTTCCACTAATTCCATAGTGTTTATTCTATAACTGGTCTTCGATATGGGCCTTTAACCAAGAATAAAATCAATTGAAAACTCATTTTCTTGTTCTCGAGTATGTCTGTGTAAATCTAATTGAAACACATAAAAATATTCTTGTAAAATTGGTACATCCTATATTCTGACATCACATTCCACACCCATAGTTATTTCATTATTTTCATCACCAATAGTTGTATTTAGTAGAGCTACCAGGTCTCGCTCTAGATAAAAATCATATGGTGACGTTCTTGCTATAAAGATAATGTATTCCTTATCATCATAAAAAATTGTCACCTCCTTCTTCTTAAAATAAATTTTTTCATTATAGTCCGAAATAAAATCCATACTGAGGATTATATCAAATTCAATCACAGGTATGATAATGAGATCTATAGATAAAGAACATTCATATGTGGTAATGCGAATTAGTTCACAAAACATGGTTGCAATGATAATTCCCTTAAGAATTTTTACTGACAACTCCCTTGTTAAATAAAATTGGAAATATATAATTTTCATAGAAAACTAGGAAGATATGAAATAATGCGATGATCCAGAATCAAATAAATCATTGGCGAAACATGAAGAAACCATTAAATTACATGCCACCACATCTTTCGGAGCTTCAACCTCCGCATTAGTGATCACATAATATTGGACTTTCTATATTGGCCTTTTTTGAGGTAAACTTTTTTGGATCTTAGGAAATTCATTTTCATAATTCCTTATTTCTCAACAACTATATAATTCAACATTGAAAACCTCGTTCATTCCCTTACAATCACGAACATGGTGGCTTTTTTCACCACACATGTAGCAGACTCCCATTCCCTTTAGGAAATTACTGGGGTGTTTCTTACCATATTTACTACTGGATAGAAATTCAACTTTTCCCTTCATCCCCTTATTTCCATTTCTAGAGTGTTCAGTAGATCTTTTCGTCTCTTGTTTGGCATTAAAGTCGCAAGACTTAGATAATTCCTTTTATGTCATGAAAACACATGAGCAATATCTCCGTATGATGATAATGTTTATGAGAATAATTCTCAATAAGGAAATGGTTTTAACCCATCAAATAATCGATCAAACATACTCTTTTTGTTACGTATATAATCTATTTCATTCTTTGTTAACCTTGTAAAGTTATCCTCATTCATTGCATCATTATCATCCTTCTTTTTCCTCAGACTTAGAAATTTTTTTTCCATATCTGCTCGATGGTCAGGAGGAATGTATTTTTCTATGAAAATATCTTTAAACTCCCTCGATTCCATATTTTATACAACCTCATCCTCCTTTGGGTTTTTAATTAATGAACACCATTGATATGCATCTCCCGTGACGTGATAAACTACCATGAAAACCTTTTCCCTTCCGCTACTCCACACGGCATGAAATATTTTTTTTCTAGAGAACATATCCATTTCTCAGCTAAAAATGGATTTGTACTCCCACTGAATATTGGTGGTTGATTCCTCATGAAGCGGTCTAACATTAATCCTCTATGTTGTGGATTAAGGTGCTCCATATGGGTATGTTTATTATTCATAACTTGAGTGAGTTTTCCTAGTATGGTGATAAGCTGATCAGCACCATTAGCGTCACCAGCTCTGCTATAATTATCATGAGTAAGAGGTAAATCCCTACATGGATTATGTGCATTGATATGGTTTCCATTCCTTCCATTAGGGGCCATTTCTAAAAAATGTCATACACTAGATTAGTTTATGAATCACAATAAATATTTATATACTTCTAAAATACTGAACATAAATATAGCAGTGTATAGATATAAAACATAATAATAAAAATGTTTTCTTTGAGGAGGTATATACTCATTATTCCTTCATAATTTTTTATTAAATAAAATATGATTTATCCAAAGCATATCTATAAGGCACCGACCTTAAACCTTAATTAATACTAAATTAAATGAATTATTCACATTGAGGATCTTTTCAGATTTAGATTTTTAGAGAATTAGGAAATAACTATTACATCTCAAAGGATTACAAAGAAGACACTTATACATAGTTTCATTTTTTACAAAACATGAACTCTTGAAAAAAGAGTCATGTCTAGTTCCATGTTTAAGATAGCATGACCTTTCCTTGATCCCATCCTCGACCCTATTACACTTTATGTCCTGTGAAAATCATTTCAAAAAAACATGGTATGAGCATTAGAAGCTCAGTAAGGGATACACAAAGAAGGAAAACTGTTAGTTTTTCAAAACAACAAGTAAACCATGAATACTTTATCAAAGAATTACTTTTCTCCTTTATGAAGTAGTAAATACTATTCACTAAATAAAAGATCATTACATTCCCTTTTATAACCAAAAGATTACCATAAAACCCATATAAAGAACACATAACATATAATGGTAACTTGGGACATAAACATACTTAAATGGAATAACCATACGGTCGACTTCCACACATATAACTAAATGGAAAATCCATACGGCCGACTTCCATACCCAATGCATTGGAGGTTATAATGTAACCACCCATCCTAGTATTCATGTCACCACATGTCGTGTGGTTTATCACGTAACCACCCGTCAAAGGTCCATTTACCATTATAAAATCATAAGACATAAAACAAATATAATGGAAAGAAAACATTTCCACATTTCAATCACAATATATTGAAACAAAAAATCCATTATAAAAATCATTTCCAATACCAAAATACATAAAAGATTATATGTTACTTCTTCTATTTTATAATCATTACGGCTTAATGAGGAAGCCAAAGATCAAATAATACTCGCGGCGGCGGAAAGGTCATTGTCACTGCGTACGTTAAAAAGAAACAAATTTTTTGTAGTTTAGTAAAACTCTTTGTATAGAAAAGATTCCTTTTGAATAGAAGGAAAATTCAAGGGGGTTTATACACTGTATAAAATAAAATCTTGTATTATAACAAAAATATTCCTTAATGAAAGGAGATTGAGATGAAGTCCCCTACCTCGTGTCTGACTTGATTCGATCACTCCTTAATCTCCTGAATAAAAGACTAGTGTTAATTTCTACTTGCCTAAGAATCATTTTCAAGCTTTTTATTCCTTTTATATCTCTTATTTCCATGTTATAATCATTATGTAATCACTTAGGTTAATAATGTTTGTTTTGTCGATATTTGGTACTTATGTCAAAATCGACTTCTTACAATTACATGTTGTTCTTGTGGTCAAAGGTTCATTATATCCAGAATTATATTCATGATTTGGATATCATATATATCATATATATCTATTATATACATGTATTTATAATAGAACATAATATTTAGAGGTAAGAAATTAATTGCACTATTCATTGAGACGGTAAGCCGTACGTACGCATGAACGCTACTTTCATATCTATTTCATATTAAAGGAATTAAAAATAAATGAGACATATATATATTATAATTCCAGTATAATATATTTGATATATAGGTCACATAATTTCATTAATTTCATTCTTTATAAATTCCATGTATTTCATGAATGAGTCACATCACTTGAGGGGGCCGGTAGTCCACACTTCCTCAAATGAAATTATCGCATTTTCACAACATGAAAAGAATGAAGGTATGTTTTAACTGTAAAATACAGAAGCATAGAGAGGAAATAGATATAATATATATCATAAATAAATATAGTTCCATCATAATGGCCACCATGAGAGGTGGTAGAAGAATATAGGACAATCATCGTTTCGTGAGGCAGTAATTCGCCATCAATGGAAACAGTATGTTCTTTAACCATTAGATGGAGGTGTGTGTAAGTGTAGCTCGAATAATTCTCATAAAAATATCCGAGTATATTGAAGATACTGGTTTTGTTACAATATAAATTAATAAAAAGAGTTTAGGGGGTAGGAGAAGCAAAATAAAACAAAAGAACTTAAGAGAGGACATTACCTTAAAATCGGGTAACTCCCTTTAGTTTGAACCAAAAGGGTTTCTTGAAGAGCTTTCTGCCTAAGGTAAGGCTTCTAGGATGAAGATAGGTATGTGTAGAGATAAAATTACTACAGTGTGGTTGAGCCAAAGTCTTGAGAGGTGTGGTAAAAAGGTAGATGTGGGGGCCTTTTATAAGAGGGAGGAGGGGCACTCTTGGAAAATATTGAAAAATTACTTTATTATAAAATAATATTCGGATATAAAAGGTCACACAATTATATATTTCGAGGATAAGGTGATAAGGGTTCTAAATCCATCCATCCAATAGGTTTCTGACAATTGTATGTCTTAGATTTTAAATTATCTTTTCATTTTATTTAAATCGTTCATTAATGAGGTAATCGCTGCATCATCATGGTGTCCGAAATAAATTAATTTATTTAATGTCTGAAAATTATAAAAGAAAATTACTATGTAATAGGAAATATTTTTAGATTTTTAATGAATATTTATAGTCAAACATATGATATGTATAACCCCATGTAAAAATTGTTTTAGTAAAACAATACATGTTTGTGACATTTTTATTTTAACTATAAATAAAAATTTATTAATGTCATTTTCTTACCCAAGTGGCTCCATGGGGTCCCCAAGTTGACCCATGGATTGTATTGGACGGCCATGACACATACAATAAGGTTAGTATATGTTTCAAGGTAATTTCATATTATTATAACATTATCTTTACCTTAAATTACAGTAATTACCTTTAATCGCAATTAATAAAACTTAAAAGTTACTATTCACAAAAAAAAATTGTTTTCAACCCATTGAACCACAATTTACTTAATAATGACAACCTTGAATGTCAGATTTTTGAAATTCAATTCACAGAAGTGGTAATGTTTTATTTAAACGAAAAATTAGTTTTTTTAACTACCACTTAGTGGTTTCACTATTCATCAAAAATTGATGTTTTTCTGAAAAATACCAAAAATTCACCCTAATCTATATTTGATATTCCGGATTCAAAAATTATTTCTATTTTAAAAAAATTCAAAACATATAAGTTTCATTAATTAATTTAATAATTAATTCCCGTTGTAAAAACAAATAGCGTGTTTTTAAGAATCAATATATATCAAAAGATTGACACTTGTTTAAGTCCAATTTCAAAGTGAAATCAATTCCAATGACCACCATTGGATTAAATGGTAAACATATATTCTAATTTCACTTTGAAACCAATTCAAAAGATAATCAAATCATATAAATAAATTTGATTAAAAAGAGTTTTAGAATTAAAATACAAATTTTTTCACTTATTCATTAAAAATGAACTTTATCGGAAAAATAAGAAAAACATACAAAAAGTAAATTTTGATGTCCCGATTTTAAATAAAGATTTTATTTGGTCCAATATAACATATAAAATTGTAAAAAAGTGGATTTAAAAAGGGTTCTCTATCAAAAGGCGGTTAATCTACCTTTTATAGAATATTCGAATATTTACGCTTAAAATTGGATTCATTCGCATTTTAAGACTCTAACATTTATTGGTTAAAAGTAAATATATTTGAAAAACATATATAATCATTTTGTAGTTCGTTCTGTTCATTCCCACCATTACAACGGCTAGGTGTTAACTACCATTTAAAATAATATTATTTTATTATTAGAGTGCAACATATGATTTCAAAGAAACTCGTTGTTGTGTATTGGGTACGCCATCGAGCATATCATTCCCTTTAAAGTAATATTAATATTTTATTTAAAAATATTAATAAATATGAAGAAGTAATATTCTTTTTCTACCTAGGATGTTACATCATTCCCCCCTTTTGAGAATTGCGTCCTCGCAATTTTATTCACTTATCAAAATAAGTGGGGATATTTATTCCTCATAGCATTTTCAGATTCTCACGTTGTCTCTTCAACCATATGGTTTTCCATAAAACCATCACCTAATAAATTACCTTATTTCGCAACACTTACTCTCTTCGGTCAAGAATCTAGATTGGTTTTTCTTCATAAAAGAGATTCTCTTCCAACTGAACTACCTCTGGGCTCAAAACATGAGATGGATCTGGCATATACTTTCTCAACATCAAAACATGAAAAACATTGTGTACCTAAGATAAACTTGGAGGTAAAGCCACTTGGTAAGAAACTGATCCAACTCTCTCCAGAATTTCATATGGTCTAATGAACCTTGGACTCAACTTTCATTTTTACCAAAAGGAATCACACTATTCTATGGAGAAACATTGAGAAAAGACATGATAACCTACCTCAAAAGAGTGATCCTTCCTCCTGTTGTCCGCATAACTTTTCAGCCTGCTCTAAGCTGTTCTCATGTGTTTCTGTATTAGCTGAACTTTTCCTGCTAACTCTTCTACCAATTATGGTCCCATAAACTTCCTTTCACCCAAATCATCCCAAAAAGGTGGAGTTCGACACCGCTTCACATATAATGCCTCAAATGGATCCATCTGTATACAGGAATTAAAACTATTATTATAAGAACGTTCTACCAAAGAAAGATGTTGGTCCCAAATTCCCTGGTAATCCATCATGAAATCACGTAACATATCCTCCATGGTCTGAATTGTTTGTTCTGACTTCCCATGTGATTGTGGATGAAAAGCTGTACTAAAATTTAATTTAGTACCCAATGATTTTTGAAGTACTTTCCAAAAGTTATAATTGAATCTGTGATCATGATCAGATACAATGGAGTTGAAAACTCCATGAAACCTGACTATCACTTTACGATATAATCGAGAAAGTTTATCTAGGAAAAAAGTATCACGTATAGCAAGGAAATGAACAGATTTAGTCAATCGATCAACTATAACCCAGATTGCATTATTACCTCGAGATTTCTTTGGTAATCCCACAACGAATTCCATAGATATATTTTCCAATTTCCACTCTAGCACTGGTAATGACTGATGTATCCCTTTTGGTAACTGCCACTCTGGATTAACCAGCTGATAAGTCAAACACATCACAGTAAAATCGAGAATATCTTTTTTCATTCTATCCCACCAGTAATACTCCCGCAGATCATTGTACATCTTAGTACTGTCAGGATGAACTGAAAACAAGGAACTATGAGCCTCACATAACAACTCATTTTTCAACTGTGAATCACAAGGCACACATAATCTCTTCCCAAACCTCAAAACAAAATCATTATCAATGTTAAATTTAGGTAACATACCGTTCTGAACCAGCTCTACCTTTTTCTGCAACTCAGTGTCATTCTTCTGTGATTTCTTAATTGTGTCTGATAGAGATGATCTCAATAACACCAGAAACAAAACTAAAGAACATCCTACACCAACAACTTCTATTCCAAGGTTCATCAAATCCTTAACCAAAGTATCATGTTCCAAACATAACATGGTTAATGAAGCATTACTTTTTTGAATCAAACAATCGGCCACTTTATTTTCTTTTCCTGGATGGTAATGGATTGTACAATCATAATCCTTGATTAATTCTAGCCATCTCCTCTATCTCATGTTCAATTATTTGTGAGTTAAAATATACTTTAAACATTTTTGATTGGTATATATTTTACACTTTACTCCATACAAATGATGCCTCCAAATATTTAGAGAAAACAAATAGCAGCAAATTCCAAATCATGTGTAGGGTAATTTACCTCATGAGTTTTCAACTAACGTGAAGCATAAGCAATTACCTGATCATTCTGCAATAGAACGCAACCAAGTCCTTTCAATGAAGCATCATTGTAGATAAAAAAACTCACCATTTCTGGAAGGAAGTTCCAAAACTGGAGCATTCACCAATCTTCTTTTCAATTCCTGAAAAAAATCATCACATTCTTTTGTCCAGATAAACTTAACACCTTTTCGAGTTAACTTATTCATTGGACTAGATAACCATGAAAAATTTTCAACAAACCTTCGGTAGTGACCTGCCAAACCAAGAAAACCACGGATCTCAGTTATATTTGTAGGTCTTGGCCATTCTTCAATTGCTTCTGTTATAGCAGGATCAACAGTTTTTCCATTTCTTGAAACAATGTGACCAAGGAATGAAATTTTTTGTAACCAAAACTCACACTTTGTGAATTTTCCATACAGTTTTTTAAAGTTTTTCATGATAACCCTTAAATAACTTTCATGCCCTTCTTTAGTTTTAGAAAACACCAAAATATCATCAATGAAAACAACCAAAAAATTATCCATGAAATCATGGAAAATTCTATTCATAAAGTCCATGAATACATCAGGTGCATTGGTTAACCCAAAAGGCATAACTAAAAATTCATAATGGCCATATCTAGTACAAAACACAGTCTTTGGATCATCTTCTTCTTTTGCATTCAACTGATGGTACCCAGACCTCAAGTCAATCTTCGAAAAATACTGATCTCCTAGAGATGATAAAACAAATCATCGATATGAGGTAATGGATACTTGTTCTTAACAGTGATGTTATTCAATAATCTATAATCAATGCAAAGTCTCATTGAACCAAATTTCTTTTTAACAAAAAAGACAATAGAACCCCATGTTGATGTGCTAGGTCGAATGAAACCTTTATCTAATAACTCCTGCAATTGATTCTTTAACTCTAAAAGTTCAACTTGAGCCATTCGATAAGGGGGTTTTGAAACTGTCTTAGAATCAGGAACTAATTCAACAGTAAATTCAACTTCTCGATCATGAATAATACCAGGAATCTAATCAGAAAAAACATCAAGATACTCATTTACCATTGGCACATCATTAATATTAACAGTTCCTTTATTTTCAACAATATGTGTAAGGTAACATTCATTTCCATCTTTTACTAGTTTCTCAACTTCCTGATATGTTATCAAAAAGAAATAGTTCATTCTTGTACACAAACTGAAAATATTTCTGTAAAAAAACCTCTTTAGCTTTGTATTCAATCTTAGCATGATAAACTATAATCCAATCCATGCCCAAAATAACATCAAACTTTACTTGAGGCAACACAATAAGGTTTGCAGGTAGATTCATTCCGCACACATGGATAAGTAGGTTTTTAATTTTTTATTGCCTCAACGTTTCCTCCGAGTGTTTTTACCATAAGTTCATGATTCATATCTTGAGTTGAAATTCCCAATTTACTAGAAAACTTCTCAGAAATGAAATAATTTGTAGACCCTAAATCAAAAAACACATTGGCATAATATGAACAAACAAAAAATGTACCTGATACTACATTATTCGATGGCCCTACATCTGCTGAAGTAGTTGCAAAGGATTTCACCACCCCTTTCTTCTTGTAGTCTGGCTGCTTTCCCCCATTTGAGTTCTTAGTTAGACACTCATTTTCATAATGACCCATTTTATTACACTTAAAACATCTTACCGCTGGCTTTTCAATGCCTGCTTGATCATCATCCTTATAATTACGAGCAATATGAGCAAACTTACCACACCTAAATCACTTTCCATACTTTGATAAACATTCTCTAGGATTCATTTTACCACACTTTTCATAGGATAGATATTTGGTTTTCTTACCTCCTGGCTTGTTTGATGAATTCCTTCCCTTTGCCAGCTAACTAGACCTCTTATTATGTTGTTTGTCAAAGAACACATGATCATCAGCAAACTCCATTTCCACCTTCTCCGCACATATAATAAGTGTTTCATAACTTTTAAACTCATGAGAAACTAAATCCATTCGATACTATGGCTTTAACCCTAAGTAAAAATGGTTGATTTTACTATAAAGATCGCAAATGAAATTTGGATCATACTTTTCCAGTCGAGTGAACTTTTCTTCATAAGAATCCACTGAGTCATCCTCCTACCTCAATCCTAGGAATTGTTTTTCCTTCCTAAGAGAATAAAATTAGGAAAATATTTCTCAAGAAACATACATTTTAATGCATCCTAGTGAAGATCATCAATCTCATCACTATCCCTAATATTTTTCACCATCGACCACCACTGATCAGCTTCACCTTCAAAACATTAAATAGAAAGACTAACCTTTTGATGTTCTGAACACCCTATGTCATAAAAAATCTTCTTCAGTTATTTAATCCACCCTTATGCTATCACAGGGTCAGATGATCCTCTGAATGATGGGGGATGTTGCCTCATTAAATATTCCACCACTAACATGATCCTCTGCAGTTGATCTGGTAGATCTCGTGCATGGATACCTCCCCCATTTATAGCCTCAGTCAAATGTTCCATCGCTACAAAAAACTATTCAGTTCCAATTCTGACCACTCAGGTTGCTGATTTGGAAGGTTGTATTCCTCTAGATGTTGTCCCAATATAGCTGCCTTGTTTCCTCTACGGAAAACCATTATGAACACATAAATATCTTAGGCGAAGAAACATGGTAATATTTAAATTCTATATCATTTCAATCATACCATAAATTAATTTATGGACATAAACTTAACATTTTTTTATAACTCCTATAGTTGTCTAAAACGACCTTTGATACCAACTATAAGACCCCTGCCTTAAACCTTACTTAATACTAAATTAAATGAATAATTCACATTGACGATCTTTTCAGGTTTAGAGTTTTATAGAATTAGGACATAACTATTACACCTCAAAAGATTACAAAGTAGACACTTCTACATAGTTTCTTTTTTTTACAAAACATAAACTCTTGAAAAATAGAGTCATGTCTAGTCCCTGTTTAAGATAGCATGACTTTTACATGACCCAATCCTTGACCCTATTCAACATTATGTACTGCGAAAAACATTTCAAAAAAATGTGGGATGAGCATAGAAAAGCTCAGTAAGGGATACACAAAGAACGAAAACAGTTTGTTTTTTAAAACAACAATTAAACCATGAATACTTTATCAATGTAATAATTTTCACCTTTATGAAGTAGTAAATACTATTCAATGAATAAAAGATCATTACAAACCCTTTTGAAACCAAAATATTACCATAAAACTCATATAAAGAACACATAACATAGAATGGTAACTTGGGACATAAACATACTTAAATAGAATAACCATACGATCGACTTCCACACATATCACTAAATGGAATAGCCATATGGCTGACTTCCATACCCAATGCATTGGAGGTTATAACATAACCACCCATCCTAGTATTCACTTCACCACCCGTCATATGGTTTATCACGTAACCACCCGTCAAATGTCCAAGTACCATTATAAAATCATAAGACTTAAATCAAATATAATGGAAAGAAAAAATTTCCACATTTCGATCACAATATATTGACATAATAAAATAAATTATAAAAACCATTTCCAATACCAAAATACATAAAAGAGTATATGGTATTTATTTCATTTTAAAAACATTACGGCTTATTGAGGAAGCCAAAGATCAAATAATAGTTGTGGCGGCAGAAAGTTCATTTTCACCATGTACGTTAAAAAGAAACATACTTTTGGTCGTTTAGTAAAAAGCTTCGTATATAAAATATTCCTTTTGAATAGAAGTAATATTCAAAGGGTTTTACACTACGTATAAAATAAAGTCTTGTTTTAGAACAAAATATGCCTCAATAAAAGGATATTGAGACGAAGTCCCTTACCTCGTGTCTGGATTGATTTGATAGCTCTTTAATCTCATGTATAACAAACTAGTGTTAATTTCTACTTTAATAAGAACATTTTTCAAGATTATTATTCCTTTTATATTACTTATTTCCATGTTATAAACATTATGTAATCATTTAAGTTAATAATTTTTGTTTTTTCGATATTTGGTACTTAAGTCAAAAATGGACTTCTTACAATTACATGTTGTTCTTGTGGTAAAAGGTTCATTATATCCAGAATGATATTCATGATTTGGATATCATATATATCATATATATCCAGAATATAAATGTATTTATAATAGTACATAACATTTAGAGTTAATAAATGAAATGCACCATTCATGGAGACGGTAAGTTGTACGTACGCATGAACACTACTTTCATTTCTATTTCATATTAAAGGAATTAAAACTTAATGAAGTATATATATTATAATTATTGTATAATATATATGTTATATAAGTCACATAAGTTCATTAATTTCATTCATTATACATTCCATGGGTTGCATGAACGAGTCGCATCACTTGAGGGGGCAGTAGTCCACACTTCCTCAAATGAAATTATTGCATTTTCACAACATGAAAAGAATGAAGGTATATTTTAAATGTAAAATAATGAATCATAGAGAGGAAATAATTATAATATCTATCATAAATAAATATAGTTCCATAATAATGTCCACCAAGAGAGGTGGTAGGAGAAGATAGAACTATCATCATTTCGTGAGGCAGTAATTCACCATACACGGAAACAATATGTTCTTTAACCATTAGACGGAGGTGTGTGTAAGTGTAGCTAGAATCCTTCTCATAAAAACATCCTAGTATATTTAATATTCTGGTGTTTTTACAAAATAAAGGAATGAAAATAGTATAGGGTGTTGGAGATGCAAAATAAAACAAAAGAACATAAGAGAGGACATTACCTTTTAAATCGGGTAACTCCCTTTTGTTTGAACCAAAAGGGGTTCTTGAAGAGCTTTCTTCCTATGGTAAGGCCTATAGGATGCATATAGAGATTTGGAGAGATAAAATTATCAGAGTGGGGTCGAGCAAAAGGCTTGAAAGGTGTGGGTAAAGAGGTAGAGGTTGTGGCCTTTTATAAGAGGGAGGAGGGGTACTCCTGGAAAGTCTTGAAAAGTTACATTATTATGAAATGATTTTCGTATATAAAAGATCCCAAAATTATATATTTAAAGGATAAGGTGATAATGGTTCTAAATCCACCCATAAAATAGGTTTTTGACAAGTGTATGTCTTAGATTTTACATTATCTTTTCATTTTATTTAAATCGTTCATTAAATAGGTAATCGCTGCATCATCGCAGTGTCATAAATAAATTAATTTATTTGATGTCTAAAAATTATAAAACAAATACTATGATGTAGGAAATATTTTTATATTTCTAATGAATATTTATAGTGAAAAATATGACTTCTATATCCCCATGTAAAAATTGTTTTAGTAAAAGAATACATGTTTGTGACATTTTTATTTTATCTTTAAATAAAAAGTTATTAATGTCATTTTCTTACCCAAGTGGCTCCATGGGGTTCAAAAGTTAACTCATGGATTTAAATGGTTGGAAATGACACATACAATTACTTTAGGACATGTGTGAAGGTAATTTCATATTATTATAACATTATCTTTACCTAAAATTACACTAATTACCTTTAATCACGATTAATAAAACTTAAAAGTTATTATTCACCAAAAAATTATTTTAATCCCATTGAACAAAATTTTACTTACTAATTACTACCATGTATGTACAATTTTTGAAATTCAATTCACCGAAGTGGTAAAGTTCCATTTAAATGAAAAATCAGTTTTTTTAACTACAACTTAGTGGCTTTACTATTCATAAAAAATTGATGTTTTTCAGAAAAATACCAAAAATTCACCCTAAACTATATTTGATATTCCGAATTCAATAATGATATCTATTTTAAAAAATTCACAACATATAATTTGCATTAATTAATTTAATAATTAATTCCCGTTGTAAAAACAAATTGCTTGTTTTTATGAAACAATATATATCATAAGATTGACACTAGTTTATGTCCAATTTCAAAGTGAAATTAATTTCAATGACCACCATTGGATTAAATGATAAAAATATATTCTAATTTCACTTTAAAATAAATTCAATACAAACTCTAATCGTATAAAAAATTTCAATTAAAAAGAGGTTTAGAATTAAAATACATCATTTTTCACTTATTCATTAAAAATAAATATTATCGGAAAAATAAAAAAAACATACACAAAGTAAATTTTGATGTCCCTATTCTAAATAAATACGTTATTTGGTCCAATATAACATATAAAATTTCCAAAAAGTGGATTTAAAAAGGGTTCTCCATCAAAAGGCGGTTAATCGACCTTTTAAAGAATATTCGAATATTTATGCTTAAAAAGGGATTCATTCGCATTTTAAGCCTCTAACATTTATTGGATAAAAGTAAAAATATTTTACAAACATATATAATCATTTTTTAGTTAGTTTTGTTCATTCCTGCCATTACAATGGCTAGGCGTTAACTACCATTTAAAATAAAATTATTTTATTATTAGAGTGAAACATAAGATTTCAAATAAACTTGTTGTTTCATATTGGGTACGCCATCGAGCATAGCATTCCCTTTAAAGTAATATTAATATTTTATTCACAAATATTAATAAATATAAAAAGGTAATATTCTTTATTTACCTGGGATGTTACAATATCCCCTGGGAGTGTCATCACCAAGACTACAACAAGGCCCGTTGTCGTGTACCGGGATACCTCGAGTCATGCCCAAAACACCTTGTCGGTGTTTTCAGTCCTATGTTCATCTGTGCCAGAGCTGCGTCTACATGATTGTAACCAAAAATGAATGTATTTCATGGAAAACTCCAAAAAATTAAATTTCCAAAATTCTAAGAAGTTCTTCATAACTAATCCTCAAAGTCTATCTCAGGGTAATGTTCTCTTATCAGAGTTTTTATAAATCTACCTTTCATTGTTTGTACAAAAGATCCTATAATACTAACTACAATGCCCCGAACCTAGTTACCCAAATTCGATGCATTATTGCATAACATTGGAATGATCACAAGCGATCAAATCTTGAATGACCGACCGGTTTAGTATCCTGGTAAGTACTAGATACAGACATAAGTTTTACATTACATTATAAAATGAAAACAACAAAATTTTGTCTCCTTTTAAGACATTAATCTCCCTTAGATTATCCATGCAGGTCAATCATAGTATACTTTTCGCATCCTAGGAAAAATAAAACACAGAAATGGGTGATCTTTGAAGCTCAGTAAGGACAAAAATTATATAAGAAACTTTCATAAATAAGAAAAACATATTTAAGAAAATGTATAAGACTATAACACAATCATTTTAAACATAAAATTCAGAATAATATAGAAAATATAAATCAAATAATTCCATTTTTTATTCACATGGATATTCTACTAGTCGAATAATCAAATGTAATGTCAATAGCCAATATCATATTGATGGAATGTAAAATTCCATACATCATAACCACATATTCCAGGCCACATACCAAGACTAAAAATAAGATTTTTTCATGGAATTTTGCCGAGTCACTAGTTTGTCTCATTAAATCTAACGATGCATCGAGGAGCTATAGTGGGTTCCACCCATCACTTACTAAGTCCAATGCATTACTTATATGAAAAGGCTGAAACATAACATAAAATTTCGTATTAAAACTAGCTTATGAAATGTTAATTATTTAACCATAAACCATGAATTATATAAAAATAACACATCCATGGTAAAACATATCAAAAAACCTTCAATAAAATATGGAATATTGTATCATAATAAGTCAACTTCTAAAAAGTGTAAAATCTATCAAAGGAAGTTGACATAGATGAAATCAAAACTATTTGAGAGAAATATATCTTTCTATTTTGAGATTATTTTAAATTCACATATTTATAAAAGAAAACTTTATTTGGAAAACCTTCTTATAATCTTGTAATGTAAGTTTAAAAGGTGTTATAATAGTGGGAAATAGCCACACTCGTTGTGTCAGTTAAAAACATTTTCCATTAATTTTGTCTAAATAGTCATAAAGGAACTTTTTTTGCAAAATGACAGAAAAATTCCTGTATAAACATTTTATAAAAATTAAAACATGGTTATAAATGACATTAAATTATATTATAGTAAATAGTAAAAAAAATTGAAATACATTTTTACAAAACACATATGTGGATGATAAATATGTCACAGTAGATAATCACATATAAACAACCTTGGATAATGAAGAGATTGTAGAATTGACACTTGACATGTAATTTTCCTTGATCAAGAGTACATTAACCTCATATATAATGTTAAATCATTTATATTAAAATATTAAATAACCACATACATAAATAATATATCATATATGATCTTCAAATATTATTTTTTTAATAATATTTTAGTAGTATCATTGTTTTGGATGTTAACTGGTTCGTTTTACTTTATATGATCTGTTACATAAGACATGTTTTTCATGGATAAGATGTATTTGATTCATAAACAAAATAATATTAAATTATTTAAAATTATTTTTAATCATAAGATTAATAGTATTCTAGAATAGTTATGATCGGGAATGAATTTCATCGCGTTCAGGGAGACGGTAATTCGTACGTATGCACGAGCGATAATATCATTCTATTGAGTGTGAAATCCTATGTAATGGGATGGTATATAATATATAAAGAATAATTAATATTTTATATTTATTATTTAAAATAGTTATACTCATTGTTATACTCATCCAAATAAGGAAGTGTTTTAATAACTAACTACACCACGACGTGGAGACGGTAAGTCGTACATACGCACATACGGTGACTTATCATTCATAGGATGGATAAAATGACGAATATTGTTGTACCATATTTATAATAATATCCCAATATGTATAAGGAACTGGAGTAATTATTTTTTTATGGAAAAAAACACAGAAAGAGAAATTGGAAGAAGAAAAGAACATTGAAAGAGGTGGTGAAATTATTACCTCTTCTTCGGGTGTTTACTATTGAGTTGATCAAAAGGGATCCTTAGGATGGAATTATGATCAAAGTAAGACCTATAGGTATAATTTATGGTATTCAGGAGGATATTTGAGTAGGTTTTGGCTGAGCCAAATGGCATTGGAGGTGTGAATTTTGGATAAGGTGAAGTACACTATTATAAGAGACGTGAAGGTAATATTAGGAAAATCTTGAAATATTATTTTCTTATACAATAATTTTCGGTTTATAAGGGATCAAAAATGATTTATTTAAATTATATGGTGGGGATGGGTTAAAAATACCTCAAACAATTGGTTTTATATAGGTTTATGTCACCATATTAACCTTATCTTTTAGATTTAACTCTTAGTTAAATAGTATATAACTTTTACCATGTATTCTTGTATTATTATAATAAATGGTTTATAAAAATTCAATAAAAAGAAAATAGAACCCGAAGTAATTATTTATTTATATATCTAACCTTATCTAATACCTATGGTTAATCCATATATTTTTAGGAATATTATATCAATTAATAATATAGTAATTTTTTTAAAAACTCATTTTTTTTAATTTTGACACTATTTGGTATTTTGTTTTTTTCAAAGTCATAACTAATTTATTTATTCAAAGAAAATTTATTTAATAAATCATAACATTTTATATTAACCTAAAAAATTAGTGTAATTCATTAAAAGACTCAATTTACATTTATTTGGCTATTTATAATATCAATTATTTTAATCATTCATTAATAAGGTAATTACTACTTCATCATTGTGTCATAAATAAATTTAATTATTTAATGTCTAAAATTATAAATAAAATACCATTAGTTAGGAAATAGTTTTATATTTATGATGAATATTTTTAGTCAAATTTATTTCATATATAACATTATATTAAAAATGTTATAGTAATTAAACATTGAATTTAACACTTTTAACTCTTCTATAAATAAAATAATAATAAATGTTCTAATATAATCCAAGAGGACCAAAGGTATCATATTTTATTCCTATGGTTGATTTTGGACGAAATAACCTTATCAAATTGAATTAAGTCATTTTTTAGGGTAATTATAATATAATTTTTTACCATTATTTACCCTATTTACTATTAACTGTGGTAAATAAATGTAAAAATTTACTATTCATGAGAAATTATTTTCCTCTTATTGAACCACATTTTACATATTGATTTCATCCATTTCTCTCAGATTTTTTAAATTCACTTCAAAGAACAGGTAAAATTTTGTTTTATGCAAATTCACAAATGTGCCTAGAAGGTGTGTAAAAGATGGTAAAGAGTTCAATAAAATTTTATATATCACATATTTTTATACAATGACTTCATTGATTATAGGTATTATGTATATATTTTTAACTAATATAAATTAAATAAAATAACTAATTATTTGAATAAAAAGTTGGTTTTAAAAAATAACGCTGTGTTTTTCAATATTCATAAAAAATTAAATGTTTCCAGAAAAATACCAAAAATTCAGCCTAAGCTAATTTTGATATCCCGAATTGAAAAATGACGTCCATTTTAAAAAATTATGTTTTTAAACTTCTAAAAATTTTGTCTTACTATTCATAATGTGTAGTTTAATTGGTTGTGGTGTGTTAGAACTCGAAGTTGCATACAATAGAGGCTATTGTATTATTCAAAAAGAAGCATACCATGAAACCTTGATGTGTTACATCATGGAAATCATGATATATCTTTTAATTCATACCTATTTTGGGGTTCTTGATCATTATTTAATAATTTAGATATTTTTTCCATGTAGAAGTCGATAGTGGGAGCCAATGATGGGAACATAGTAGTTGAGACTTTAACAGTAGGTTGACGATGGTACATATTGGGATCCGGGCACTTGAAAAGTTTCTAAAGGATATATGATGATATAGGTTTTATGGTTCAAGGAATACAATATGGTTCTATTTAGCCTAGGGAGAGGTGTTGCTACTCCTATGATGGTTGGGAAGATCTTGCATGGTATTTCCTGCCCTTCCATATACTTAATAGAGAGGTAGTGTATGGTTCACTATGGTAGAGATAGCGTAAATAGTATGTATGTATATAGATAGGTTTACATGGAAGATCATTATGGGAGTAGATAGATGGGGTTGACGGTTTGACTAATTTCCACCACCACCCTAATGTTGTCCCCACCAGGCTCAGGGAGTAAGAGGGAATTAATAAGGAAAATTACATGAAATGGATGCCTATGATACAGAGACTCCTAGGATGATAATAGGTATGATCTATGTATTTTCTACCTTAGTTATAGTAATGATATACACAAGCATGATTTTTTATTTTCTCACTACATCCCAACATCAAGACCTAGAGATTCTAGTTGACCCTTTGGATCAACCCTTGTTCTAGAAGACATTCATTAGAGAGGATTCAGAAATCAATCACTTCTGCTAATAGTCTGACTTGAATATTGGAAGATATAGTTTCTTTTATTATATCTCGGAAGAAAGGATGAGGCCTTATGATTTAATAGTATGTATATATTAAATATACACTATTCATGTATAACTTGGTTGTTTCAAGTGGAGGATTCAATGTGTTTGTATAAATGGGGTGAGCTTTTCCTTTCTATATGAGATGGAAATATAGACAGTGTAGTATGAGATCTTACGTAGGAGGTTATAACCTATTAATCACATATTAGAGAGTATTAACATTGTAGTAGTGGATTCTATGGGATTTCATCTTTCTTTCATGGCAGTGGAGTATGAATACATCTTTCCAAAGGATGTGTTGGTCTTACCTCTCCAATGAGGGATATACTTCTACATATTCTTACATGGAAGAAATACCCTGATAATTGTTCTAGAATATCAAATAGATCTATCACAGTGTCATGAGTCTAAGGTGTAGTTTGAGGAATTACAGAGATAGTGCAATGTTCGGCCCAGTGTGTCACCCAAGGCTACACCATCGTCATTCACCATGATGGCCAAGATGAGTTTGAGGTTGTGTGTGGATTACTATCACCTATATCTGGTGACTATGAAGAATATGTATAAGATACTGAGGATCGAAAAGCTAATTGACTAGTTGAGTTGGTAGAAACTATTCTTAAAGATAGACCCCAGATTTAGTTATCATGATCTTTGAGAAAAATATGTTGATATAACAAATATGGTATTCTGATGTCTATATGATCATTATGAGTACATGTTGATGACTTTAAGAATAAACAATCCCCCCCATCAGTTTTCATGGGTCTCATAAACCAAATATTCATTCTTTTCATTGACATAATCTTAGTATAAATTATTGATGGCATCTTACTGTACTCGATGTCCGATGAGGATCAATTAATACACTTGAGGATGGTCCTTGACGTACTCGAAAATCACAAAATTTACCAGAATCTAAGAGAGTGTCAGTTCTTGATATAAGAGGTCCCCTTTAGGGTACTACTCATCCTATTAAGGGATGTGGTAGTGTACATGGTAAGGTTTGAGAATGTGTTAGCTTGGGATCCACACAAAACCAGGTCTAAGGTATGAAGCTTCCTTTGGTTGGTAGGATACTATAGGATAATCATGTACAATTTCTATAGTTTATCAGATAAATTTACTTATTTGACCTAGATGAAGAATCCTTTCATGTGGGTGGAATGGTTCTAGCTATAACATCCCAAAATTATAAAATACATTCATTATTTTTTATAGTATGTGTGTTATGAAATGTCAATCTTAAAAGAACCCAAGAAATATAATTCTGTAAATTTAATCTCTTTTATATCTTGTAAAACACACAACCCCAAATCTAAATGAATTGTGATATAAAATTAAATTATAACCTATAAATTAAATTGGAGTTTGTGAATATTCCTTATGAAATTATGAAAATTATGGTTATATAATGAGTAGAAATAAAATAAAAATCATTTAAAAATAAAAACAAATGTTTTCTGAAAAAACAATATTTTTTTCTAAAATATGGTTTCGTCTCTATTTTTCACAAAATTTAAAATTATTTTTTACTAAATTTAAATAAAATTATTTCTAAAAAATAAACTTATATTTTTTAATTAGATATCAAAATTATTTTATGTATAATTTTTTAGAATATATTGAAATGTATAATTTTTTTATGTATACTAAGAGATACAAAATTTTAATTAAAATATACATTTGTGTTCCACTAATATATAAAGATAAATTATATTATGATTTTCTAATGTAAAATTAGTAAAATTATATATCTATTAAAATATTCTTTTCATTGGAACTATTTTCATATTGAAATGTGATATAAAAACATTGTAAACTTTTGAACATTTTCTCATCCAATATCGGCATCCTCGTCATATCTACAGGATTACTTATTAATTAAAATTTCTCACATCAATGAATTGAATTTTGTATAATTCATTGAATATTTGGAATCATAATAATTTATATTTTTAAATAAGGTTGAATTTATTTTTTAATAGTATGAATAGTGAAAATAGTAAAATCTAAATACTATTGTGAATGTAGAAATTGATTTACTAGGGGTTAAACAAAAATGATGAGTGTTAAAATGGCCAATTTGTTTTCAAAAAATATTTTTATGACCATATTTTCACCCTATAATGTTCAATTTTATTAATACTCCATTTTTACCCCTGTAATGTGTGAAAAAGTGTGTACTCTTTTTTATTTTCAAAAATTACAAGTGTTACCCTCACCTCACTTATAAAAGGCCACCCCCTATCCTCTCATATTCACACATTCACACCATTTGGGTTTGGAAAATACCTTCAAAAATCAATTTCAAAATTTCCTACCCCATCCTAGAATCCTTTGTTTTGTCAAAAATCCATCCCTCGAAGGCTTTTAGTGGAACCTAAAGAGGTTTATCAAAGAATATATAATGTTCTTCAACAAGTATTTTTATTATATTCCTCCTCCACCTAAATAAATTGTTATTTAAATACATTTATATAATATAATTTTTATCATACATGTATTTCTATGTTTCTAAGTGAATTTAATTTCCTATAACCTTCCCCATATCCATAAAATGGGTTATGAAATCATCATTTGTGTGTAAGGAGGACTACCGCCTCCTGAAACGATGCAATTTATTATTCCATTACCGCATCTCATGGTTTGGTACTATGATTGATCTAAAGAATATATTTGATATTTATAAAATAATTATATATTTATATTAGTTATATAATATATAAATTATTTACATTAAATTTCATATGGGATATGATAAGGTCACTAATGTGTTCGGTGGACTACCGCCTCACGAAGCGATGCGATTTTTATTTCACTAATGCTTTACTTGAAATGTGATAAGGATATTGTTAGTGATTATATGTGATATTAGTTAAATAATTATTATATAAATGACCTATTTATAATTCATAAAATAAAATATATGATTTTATTTATAACCTTTCAACTCACAGAAAGATGATAACATCGTCCGTGTACATGTTGACTTCTACATCATGAAGCATTGTGACTCCCATTTCATCACCGCATCACATGATTTATATATAAAATTATATTTAAAGAACTAATAGGGTAAATACAATATTATTACAATTGTTTATAGATAAAATATCAATTATCCCATTTACCAAATTATAATTGAAAAATGGAAATGATACTCATGTATACATACGGACTAACATCCAAATGATTATAACATAGTTCATTTTTCATAACCATTTTTCTAAATTGGATTTAAAAGTATATTTGGTGTAAAAATATGATAATTGTTAAATGCTTTTTTATTTTGGAGATGATGTAACATTATAATATGAAAAATAATTATAACATTAAATAAAAGGTATGAATGAGAAATCATGGAAATTAACACCCAAAACAATGAATATAATGAATTATTATTAATGATAGGGCAATAAGATATCATAAAAGGATCATAAATGATATTATAAATATTAATTTGTTTATTTAAAAATATAATAACATTTTAAAACCACTATATATGAGTTTAAATCACATTAAATAAAAAATAAGTTTGGGTATAGGATTTTATCTTAATTTACATTACATTTAGGCTCATTTTTCATTATACACCAGTTAATTTTTATATGGAAAACATAATGCACCCTTTAAATTTAATATCATGATTCATTAATTATTCATGATATTTTAATGTTCAATTTGAATCATTTCATCCAATGGATTTTACATGAAAAATAAAAAGTTGTAAATGTTATTGTATAGTCTCAATTTCTTTTTGTGATTATTAAATTTCTCTCGTAAAAATAAATTTCGTATAATATTTTTTAAATGTAAGTTACATTTATCTTAAATGTACAAATTATTTCACGATGGATATGATTATCTCTTAAACCCTATACAACTTTTCAATATGGGTTTTTGTATGAATTTTATTTCATTATTGGGAGATATTTTTATAAATATGTATCCGTCACCCAATATACATGTTAGATTATAAGGAAACTGGTTCATGAAATAAAAATATTATTTGATATATGAGGAATGATTTGGAAGAAACTTGTGGGGCCCATTTATAGATAGGCCCTTCATGTATCAGTATTTATCATGAGACAAAATAGTTGGTCAAATTAAAGAGGTTTGTACCTATATCTCTAACCCATCTATTGAAAGGTATTAATGGTATAGGTATCATGTTCCTAAGACATTATATCTAATAATTAATTATTTCTTTTTTTGTGAATATATTATTTTTATACATGATATTTTTTAAATATTATTACTTATGGATGCATTTCATTCTCATTTATTAATTAAATAACATCTGTGTTCAGTTATTTATCTTTCCATAATGATTATTACTTATCATATTATGATAGAAAAGTTATTTAAATGTAATGTGTTCTCATTTATTTACAATTCTATGTTTATTATGACTATTGATTAATGGAATCTTCCATCGTATATAACCCTTATGATCATTTGATCAGATCCTTATTTTGTTTCCATTCCTTGAGATATGAAGAAGATATCATTTAATGATTTTTCTAGGAAATAGTTCATTTACTATTATGTATTATGTTTTATTTCCTATTACCAAATTAAAATGGGTATCATGTCTATAACTAGTTCTTGAAAAAAAACTAAATGGTTCAGTCCTTCAGTATTTGACCATTTTAATCTCTTCTAATGTAAAAATGAACAAGTTGGCTCTAGGTTACAAGTGTTAGTGTCATTATAGTTGGTATCAAAGGAATTTTAGAAGAAACCTTTGGAACTAGATAAAATAATACATATATTATGGGAAATAATCATAAGTTATTCATTAAAGATAATTCTATAAGAGCATCCTAATGTTATTTTAAGGAATATATTATTTGTTTTTTCCGAGTAATATATCTCTTTTTGGATACTAAATGTGGACATTGTTCTTGAAAAAGGTATCTAGGGGTAAAAAATCTAAAAAGGGTTCGTTGGGATTGACTCGATCATCACCTGGTGCATGAAAACAGGCCTTACAATGAACCTAGTTTGACTCTCTTAGGGGATATTTATAAAATAATAAACATTTTATTTTCAAACAATTACAAAGGATATGAAAATAAATTATCATTGAAGTAACCAAGTAAATTATTATGAGATTAACAACACATAAATAGGAATTTATGCTATGTGTTAAACAATAATTAGAATTATACAATAAGATTTGAAATTTATAATTTTGAAATCTAATAAGGTATATTAAATTTTTTACATATGAATCCTAGAAGAATGAAGGCCATCAATACGTCTTTCCAATGTATATATTTTCATAATGAGGAAATCTATATAGCTGGTATTGGAACTGGGACAATTATGGCTATATTAAGGAAGATTAATCATGTTCTAAACAATAACCTTGCTCATATGGTGAAACGTATTCCATATAATGATTCGACATATTCAATTGCATTATGTGATAGAATCCCCCATCATTTGGTGAGACTACTAATCACATGGTTTTCTAACAATGGATTATGTATCTATAAATTTATTTATGGCCTTAAGATACAGTGAAAATGAAATAGTTACCCTTGAAGTATATTTTTTTAAAGGATATTCTAGTAAATATTTTTTTGATCTAGAATAACAAGAGAGAAGAGGATATAGAATTAATTTAATTGAAAATTTTTAAGGATACATATTTCAACAAATATTTCCCTCATGAGAAACAAACTAATATGAAGAGAATGTTACTTATCTTAAATCAAATCAAATTATAATGTGTAATATAGTATGAATCTAAATTTATATATTTATCATTGTATTATAGAGATTATATATCCAACATGGAGTTAAATACTATACATTTCTTTTAAGGGTTTCATCCAAGTATCTAAAGGGTAATTAACTGTCAAATGTTTTCTTTGTATGATGAATTTATTTTATTTGATATCTCTATAGAAAAATAATTCTCAAAGACATATGGATTAAAATGGAATAAAGAGAATAAGAATAAATTTTATAAAAAATGGATCAATAGATGAATAGAAATATGGATTTTCTCATATGTGATTATTATGGAAAGAAACACCCCGGTACTCTTTTGAAGGAAATGGGAGTTTCTTATAGGTTTAGAGATGAAGTCCACCATGCTCGTTGTTTCTAATAAAATAAATAAATTTCAAATAATAAATTCTTCCTCTATACAGAGTTGGTTCACTATGCAAGTGAAGGATCCCACTATTAAAAAACTACCCTTTAACAACACTTGAATTTAATAGCGCTTTAAAAAATGTGGATAAATTGAATATTTACCAGTTCTAAGGAACACTTTGATAAATTATACCTTTTATCAGAACATTTTTGTGATGATAAGTGGAACCATTATCAGTAATTTATTTTTAGTGCTAATAAATGGTATTTTTTATCTGGGATTTATTTATAGCACGGATATAGGGTAACATTTCTAAACACTTAATTTTTAGTGCTTATAAAGGCACCCTTTTCCACCCTCTATTTTCAGCCGTCATACATATTTATTTCATCAGCATTTTTTTAATGCTGATAATGTTCTGAATAAATAAAATGAAATATTTAAATAAATATAAATTAAAAAAATATTTTTTCAAAATAAATATTTCAAATTTTATTAATTAAATAAATATTGATAAAAATGAATAAATTTATTATACCTTATTAAATATTAAACATTTTACTAGTTATATAATTAAGATAATTAATGTTATTAAATTATATAGATTAAATATATAAATATATTTTACTATATGTAAATATTATTTATAAATAACAAAATATTTATGCTTTTTACATTAAATAGTCATATATTTATTTAATAATTGTTTCTAGTTATAAATTATTATGAATTGAAAATATTGACTAATTTCCTAGTACTCGACATATAACTGAATGTAGTTTAATTTTTAAATTTAACAAAGATCAAATTTGTGTTACATCGATTTCATATATAACTAAATAATGTATATTTGTATACAATACACACACATAAACCATATCCATTTTCTCAATACTATTAATGTGTAATTATTATTAATTTATTTATTTTAATAAATTTCTATCATATATATATGCACATTAAATTAGATATTCATTGATAATGTAAAAAAAATTCATAATATATATATATATATATATATATTTATAAATGTACATTTAAAATATTTATGAAATTATATATTTATAATTATAAATAAATAAATGTTTCTATAAACTATTTATATAACTAAAATCAAATAATTATATATATTTAAATAGTATTTAAATTCATAATAAATTTACTTAAATAAAAAATATATTCACTATAATTATACATATATTTTTTAAAATATATATATATAATTATATAAATGTTATTTTTAAAAATTATTTCAATATTTATATATATTAGTATAAATTAGTAATTATAAAATTACAATAAATATATTTATAAATGAATATATTTACTATATTTGTATTTACATATATTTGTTAAGTATATATAAATATTTATTGCCTTTTATTTATAATTATAATTATAAATCCTTTTAACAGTGCTCAAGTAATAAGCATTGATAAAAGTATCCTTGTGAGCATTTTTTCGTGCTGATAAAAATAAGGATTTATCCTTTCTAAATAAAGAACTGATAAAATGAAAATTTATCAGCACTATTTGTTTAGCGTTGATAAAGATTGGTTTTATGAGTTATTTTTCTGTTATGATAAAGTCCTACCTTTATTAACACTTTTTTATAAGCACGAAAAATGTTTATTGATGTAATTAACAAACGCTAACCATTTTGTAACACGTCGTGATATTAGAAACATTCTGCAGAAGCCACCCACTACTAGGGCTCTGCCTTGGTGAATTGAAGCTCGAATCACTCCACTTAACTACCACTAGTTACTAAAACATCCCTTCTAACATCTGGTGATTGATTTCAATTAGGGTATCCAAAGAGGGTCTTGGATTTTCTTCCACCTTGTGAGGTAGGCCTTTCAATTTTATTTTTGTATTTTTTGTTTTGTTTTTTATTTCTTCTCCTATTATGTCATTATTTCTGGTCTGCTGATTATATACTATCGAGGTAGGGCTTTTGATTTTCTGAAATTCCCATTTTGATTCAACTATTCATAGATCAAGGGGTATTTATTTTTTAGACTCAATAGTGACACATAGAGTGACACAATGTTCAGTAGGTTGTTTTATTTTGTTTAAATTTCCAAAGTTTATTTCCTAAAGTTACTATAAATATTTTTCATTCATTATTTTATCAATTTATTTTAGACATGTGAAATTTTAGAAAATGGAATTGGGGATTTTGTGTGTGAGGGAGTCAATGGTAGGTTAAAGGATTTCTTTAATATTATACTATTTCGTAACATCTTTTTTACTCATATCTAGGTTGGTGTAATAATCCAGTGTATGGATACATCAAATTAGTAATTTTTAAATATTCACTCTACTAGTTTTATTTATTTTTTTGGGACAAATTATTCCCACTAGGTTGTTTATAATGCCCTGGGCTTATTTCTTACTCGTGGGGGTTGAAAATGTCCCTTGGACACTATCATGATACAGATTTACATTACACTCACAAAATTTGATAAATTTATTCAATTTTCAATTTCTATCAAAATGGGGTTTTAATAATTCTTTTGAAATATATAAAACACTTCCCTCATATACATAGATTGAGAAATAAATATCACATGAATTCGATGAGTTTCTTATAAATGAAGGAAAATATCAACTCACTAATCATCAACATTAAAACACTGGTCATTGATAATGTACAATTTTTTATTTCATTTTTTATCTTTGTAACCTCTAAATATTATATCATCCACATTGATAAACACATTCAATCTATCAATAATTTTTTTATGTAATGACTATGATCAATTCCTCATTTTTTAAATTAATATTTCTTTAATAATTCAACTATCTTTCAATATCAATATCTTAGTTCTTGTATCAATTCATAAATCACATTTTTCTATTTTCAAACATTATTCTCATATTAAATAATGATAAAACTATATGTTTGTTTGAAGAAATTACATTTCGTGTTATCTATTTGTAAAGAATAATTTTTCATCCAGTTCGAGTACATTGAATTTCCTTGGGATGGTTCTGTGTGGGGATATGACTTCCCAAGAGTCTTGAGATGTTTTCAAATATTGATATACAATTTATTTTAACTTTAATAGTTCCTTAGCATGGTAAATACCTTGTTTCAATACATTTTTATATCTTTTAGTTGATTGAATGAGACTTTATTATTCATATTTTTTCATATTTGAGATTCTTATTATTCCGTAATTTCATATATTATATTTTTATCTATTTAGGGGATTAAAGAAATTTTTGATGTAGAGTAATTATTTTCATAAATTTTATTTCCCATTGTTATTCAACAAACTCAAATTTATTGAAACAATTAAATGTTGAGTTTCCCTTAATAAAATTATCTATAACCTTCACATTTGATAATGAATATCTTATGTATATTTATTCATATGTTGTATAAAGTTAATTTTGTATGAACCCAATAGGATATATATGAAAAAAAATTGATTCACTCTAATCATTTGACAAATAAATATGAAGATGGTGTCAAATATTACATCAAGATTTTAATAGAGCATGGAGAAAAACCTCCTCAAATCATTTGTTAATGTTTGCATTGTTTTTGCTCAGTAAAAATTATTTTGAGTGATTTGGAAGAATATTGATGACTATTTGGCTCCATTGGTCAATGAATTGAAAACAAGGATTGGTTGTGCATCACTAAAAATTTTGATAACGATACTAATGATTCACTGTATACTTTACTAGAGATTGTTAACTACTGATTAGAATAGCATCTGACCTGAACCTCCAACCTGACTTCCCTATTATTTTCTCATTCCACACATCTAGGGAAACAAACTAATTATATTCCCAAATAGGGAGATAAAATTTTTAGAATAAGTTAATTCCTTGGTTAATGGTTTTATGGAAAACAAACATTATTGAAGAAGAAACGTGAGAATCTATAATGTGATAATGTAAAAATGTTCTAACTTTTTTAAATAATGAATAAAATTTAAAGGAAGATATGGTAATGTGAATGATAAATGGTGATATGATAGAGATGGTGAATATTTTTTGTTTAATGAGAGCATCATTGGGACACATAATAGGAAGTTCAAGTCAGGTGCTATGTGAAGCAGTAGTTAACCAATGTAGTAAAGTACACAAAGAATACTCAGTTTTTTATTAATATAGTGAGTGATGTATATAAAATAATTTTATTATATTCATTGATAAATGGATCCAAATAGATATTTGTGCAATTAATTGTCTCATGGTTTCTTGACTTCCATATAGTATTCTAAACCATAATGAAGTGCCGAGAGAATCTATAGTTTTTGTATATTATATTTAGATGAATGAAACCCTTTGTGAAGATTTAAATGAAGTGTTATGATATAATTTCTCTATTTTAATAAAAATATATATAATTAAACATTGATTTAATTTTCATTATTCCTTGAAGAGTATATATATTTCAAGGGATTTTTTTCTATGGGTCATGCCTTTTTAAGAAGTGAAAAAACACTTTCTCTTCTCAATCACATAAGTAATCTAGATGATTTCCTAATAAAATAATTGTCTATATAATTAATTTATTATTTAATATTTATGATTAATTTATTTATTTTTAGAATTACTCACATAATAATTGGTATCTTATACATGTGAACGCTTTTTTTGAGTTGGGATGCTGTGTAAAACTTTATTCTTCTTCTCCCTTAAAACCTTCCACCCCTATATTGGTGAAAATATTAATTTATTTGAAATTACCTGCACTACCTTTTCAAGAAGGGAAATGACACTGTATCTTTCCCATCATAATGGTAATATAAATATTTTCATTGTAAAACCATTTTTCCTATAATTAATGATTTGTCTCATAATTATTTTTAATTTATTTGTTTTTAGTATATCTCATATAATAATTGTTTTCATATATAGGTGGATTATTTTGAATTGGGGTGATCTATAAAAATTTCATACTTCTTTTCCTTAATACCTTTTCACCCCTATAGGGGTTCATTTATTACTTTCTCTGTAATTACCTACACTACCTTTGTAGGAAGGGAAACGACACATCCTCTACACAATTACAGATGTAATCTTGATGCTTTCACAGTAAAAAAAATTTCCATGGAAATAATATATTGATTAATATTTATGTTTTATTTAGTTATTTTTAGTATTACTTACATAATAAATGTTTTATTATATAGTTTGGTTCTTTTATTTAGGCCGGGGTTCTCTATCCAACATTCACGCTACTTCTCCCTTAAAAATCATTCATGCCTATAGTGGTTCAATTATCACTTTCTATAAAATTACCTCAAATACCTTTGTAAGAAGAGAAACACTATTACCCCTACCCAATTGTAGAGCTAATATTGATGTTTTCACAGTAAAATCATTTTCTATAGAATTAATGTATTATTTGATATTTATGAATAATTTATTTATTTGTAGTATTACTCACATAATAATTGCTTTCATTTGCGGGTGGATTCTTTTGTTCGAGTTGGGATGCTCTATCCATATTTCATCAATTTATAAACCCCAAAATTCACAAAAATATTCTCCCTCAAATCCTTTCATCCCTTGAGTGTTGAATTTTTTCACATTACTTAAAGTTTCATCCACTACTCAATCATAAAGTTAATCTTGATATTTTGATAGTAAAATCATTGTCCATTTAATTAATGTATTATTTCTTATTTATTTCAAATTTATTTCTATTTATTATTACTCATAATAATTTTTTTCATATACCGGTAGATTGTTTTATTCAAGTTGATGTGGTTTTCCAGAAGCTTCTCATGCAGTATTGGAAATTGGAGAAAGAAAGTCAATTGATATCATGGTAACATTGATATTTAGGAGTTTTTTGATAATTTGGTACATGTAGAAATCAATCGAACCTCAATCCTACCCATAATGTAACTGGTATGAATCCATTGACTTATTTATATTTTAATTTGATATTAATTTTTGTAAAAAAAGATAACTAACTCAATGTATTTGTTATCATTTAAAAATCGACATTTGACATTAAAAAGTCTCACTCATTGAAAACTATGAAAACAGACTCATATGTTCTAGATAATTTAGGGAATCAATTCTAAAAATATTTGTGATGTGGAGAAATTACTCTCATGTAAAAATGATACAGGATGTGATCTATATGTGTAAAAGTGTGTGTTTCTTGTTTAAAATGGCATCTTAGTAAAAATAAATTGATGTACTAAAAAACAATAAAAAACATTAATATTATTTTCATACATTAGGAAAAAAACGTGATTTAGAATGAAATGGAATTAGATGAACCCCAATCAGAAGCAGGGTGTGATCGATATGACTCTATGTGGGTATTTATTATAAATTGAAATCTATTTTAATAAAAAAAATACTAACCTACTCAACAATAAACAAATAAAATCATATTTTTTTATATTATTAAAATGTCTATATGTGATTTTAGATGTCCATTATTCAGTGAATCCCCAATCTAATGCGTGGTGGGTCTGATATAACTCCAAGTGCGTGTTTTTATTTAAAATTGACATAAATTTTAGTAAAAATGAAAAATAACCTACTCAATACCATGAAAATGTTTTAAATTTTTTAAATACTTTAGGATAATTATCCATAAGTCATTTTTTGCTGGGTTGGAATCAGTTGACCCTTAATCTCTTACACAATGTGATTGATATGATTCAATGTTTATGTTTCTATTCTAAAATGACATTTTAGTAATGAATAAAATTGAGGTCTATAAACTAATAAAACACATTCATATTATTTTGAAAATTTTGGAATATTATAAATAAGTTATCTTGGATATGTAGAAATTAGCCACACCTTAATCTAATGCAGTGTCTGACTAGTATGACTCAAAGTGTGTCTTTATTTGAAATTGTCATCAATTTTAGTAAAATGGAAAATAGTCCTACAAAAAACCAAGAAAAAACATTCTTATTTTTTTTATACTTTAAAAGAACTATAAATAAGTCATTTTAGACTTATATAAATCATCATATCCTCAATCTAAAACACGATGTTTCCTGTTTGAATTATAGTGTCTGTAATTAGTTTTAAATTAATATTTTTTTTAAAGTGTCACTCACTGAAAACCGATAAAATGTGCTCATATTTTCATTATAATCAATGAGAACTATTTATAACACAATTGTGACATTTAGGAATTTATTTCATATTTATCCAATACACAATGTAATCATAATGAGTGAAAAGTTTTTGTTTCCATCTTACAATGACATTTTAGTAAAGAGGACAATTACCATACTCAAAAATCATCAGGAACATTCAAAGTGTTTTGATTATTTAGTAAAATGATCAAAAAATTATTTTAGATGTGTTAGAGTAGTATCACCTCAATCTAATGCACGGGGGGATGGATATGAATCAATTTTTATATTTTTATTTAAAATTGAAATCAATTTTGGTAAAATTAACACTTTTTATTTATTTTTTTATTTTCTTTTGTTAATACTAACATGAGAATTTTATTCTTATAAATGTCATTTCTTTTTCTAGAGTAGGGGTGGTTTTTTTTGAAATATCATGAGTTGGATCAGGATTAAATGATAATCTAAGATTTATGTTTTTTATGGTATGAAATATTTTTCATTTATATAATTATATGAACCATTGTTTGAAATGTCTAAAATATAGTGTTTATTATGGTGTTTGTGTTGTAAAATTCAACTCATTTAAATCCTATATTGGGACTTGTTTCTATTTATATATGATATGTTTCTGGTGATATGGTGTGTTTTAATAGAAAACTACAATGTGGACCATTATCATCACTTTTAAAAGCACTGACAAAGGCCTACTTTATCAGTGCTCATAAGAGTACTGATAAAGGTACATATTATAAGTGCTCTAAATGTGATGATAAATTATAAAATTACCAGTGGTAAATTAAAGCAATGATAAATGGTTCCTTCATCAGTTCTTTTAAAATTTATAACCACAGTATCATTTTTCAGTGCTTCCTTTAGCACAGATAAAGGACCCCATTATGATATCATTGTTAGAACTGATAAAAGACCAAGGATTTAACCTCACTCATGTGGTGATAAAGGAATTTCTAGTGAATTTTAAGGTCATATTTGTAGTAGTTCCCAAGATTCCAAGGAATACACCTTAGAATAAGAAAAGGGGTCAAGGTCAAGCATATATTATTCATATAACTAAAGTCAAATGATTAATGTTCTTTAGTATTTTGATCGATAGAATATGTTGTTAAAGTATTTTATTAATGAAATTATTACTCTATGAATCATGAAACAACTAAGGATTATACTATAGTACTATTTCATAAAGGATTTTAAATCATGTGTTGAATAGTGGTAAGAAAACTTTATTTAGGGGACAGTTTATATTTTTTAAAAGAAATATGATTAACAAAAGATAACCCTTAATATATTATCTATGTTGAGATAATAAGTTCTATATTATGTTTATGTGATAGTATTAGTAACCATGAAATTAGACAATGGTTTAAGGGTGTTTGTTATCTTTTCTAGTGTTTACTATTTGTTTTGATATTTGGAATATATATAACACCCTAAGATTTTATTTTTTGAATAATTTAGGATTTAGTTAAGGTTTTATTGGGATAAAGGTATTAAAATATTTTTAATGTGACATTAATGGATAGATTAGGTTTTTTTGGGGAATTTATTTTTTAATTAGTGGCCTTCCATCAAAATATAGTAAATGATGTTTTTTATGATTCTTAAGGTCAAATATTAATGGAAGTTATTAAATTGAACTTTGGATATTATTGGAAAACTTTTTCTAACCATTTTGGTTTTAGTAAGGGAAGGAGGAATATCATATTATTATTTTATGAATTTTATGGTATGTTAAATGTTAATTTCAATTCTTCATGCATAAAAGAATCATTTTTGGATATTAATCTATTATAGTATGAGATGAAGTGGAAATTGATCAAAGAATAACTAAAGGATGAAATTGTGTATATAAAATAAAAATATATCAAGTAAGTATATTTCTTTATATTCGTAGAGTGTGAAAGTATTGCTTAAATATAAGAAAAATATATTGAAACATATTTTTTTATATTATCATAAATTTTCATGATATAAATGACATTTTTCACACCACTATGGTTTATGGTTTTGTAGCCATTAACCATTTATGGATAAGAAACTATCATATGGTCAATAAACTCTATCACTCTCCATTAATCATTTGGAATTAGTATTCTCTTTCAGGAACGTGATTTCATTTCCCACCAATGTTCTCTTAATTGAAAACCATGTTATGAAAGTATTATATAAGACCTTTTTACTTCCCTTTCACTATTATTACGGTGATGTTTTATTAACTCTTATTAATATGTTGTATTTTCATCATTAATATTTCTAAATTCTAAAACATTGATTACTGAGATCATGTATTAATTGTGATGAAAAATTCTACTTAATATTGGGAGAATGTAATAACCTAAAATTATAAAATATGAACATTGATTCTAATAGAATATGTGACACACAACCTTGAGATTAAAATAACACAAGAAATATATTTATTTAAATGTAATTTATTTGATAGCTTATGGAATATACAAACCTAAGTCTAATTGAACTATGACATTGATTCCCCAAATAAGCAAGCCAATAAATTGGTTAGTATGGATTTTTCTAAATAAATTTTAAAATTTATTTTTATTTATTTATTATACATAAAATTAGTATTATTTAATAAAAAACTAAATGAATTCTTATAAAAATGTATTTTTTTAAACAGTTGTTTCGTCAACCTTTGCACACAAAATTTAAAATTACTTTTTACTAGATTTAAAAATTTTATTTTGAAAAATAAATAAATTTTTAAAATAGAATATAAATATTATCTTAGGGTAATTTTTTTCTTTTTTAATGAAATGATTCATTTTTCTATGAAAAGTGAACAATAAAGAATTTTAATTGAAAAATTCATTTTCATTAAAAATTATTTATAAATATACATTATCTCTTAAATTTAATTTAAAGTTTCATTTGTTAAATTTTATATATATTAATCAAATTTAGTTCTTTTGAATCATTTTAATATTGAACGTTGACATAAAAAAATTGTAAAATTTTTAATTTTTTCCTTGAAAACTTGCTTTCTCACCATATCTGCAGAATTAAGTTTAAATAAAAATTTCAAACATTAGTTAATTAAATTTGAAAAAAAAATTCATATTTGGAAGAAGAATAATATATCTATTCAAAAAAATTAAATTAATATTTTATCCAAATGAATAGTAAAAAAAGGAATTATTAATTACACCACCTAAGGTAAATATATAATTAATTAGGGTTAAACTAAATATATAAGTGTTTAAATGAAAAAAAAGATTAAAATTTATTTTTTGGACATATATCATCCAAATAATGTATAATTCTTGTGAAAACTCCATTTTTATCCTTTTATCTTGTGAAAAAAGTGGGTTCAACGTTTCCACTTCAAAAATTATAAGTGTCCCACTAACCTCACTTATAAAAGGCCACCCCTCTACTCTCTTCTCCACATGTTAAAACACTTTCGGTTCATTAGATACCGAGAAAATTCTCTTCCTAAATTCTTTATCCTATTCAAATAATCATTATTTTTGGCATAAATCCATCCTTTTAAGGCTTTTGGTGTAATCATTACCAGAATAATGGGTGAAAAAATCAACGAGTATTTTTAAATAATTTCGTCATTTGTATCCTTAAATTTGTATTAAATTATGAGGATATAAAAATTTCATTATATTCCATATAATAATATTATGTTTTGTAATCGGAATTACATACAATTATCCCCACATCAATCAAATTGGTTTTGAAATCATCATTCATGTGTATGTTGGACTACGCCTCACGGACTATTGTCCTTCATTTTTTCTATCATACCTCCTCACAGTTGGGTATTATTATACATATAAATTATATATATGGTATATAAAACATAAATATACTTATATTTTCATTATACAATATAAAAATCCATAACTTCCATTATTTAGTGGATATGATAACATCGATCGCCTATACGGCTGAATAAATCCTCACAAAGTAGTGTGATTCGTCTTTCCTTAACACTTTACATCAAAAGTGATATAGATAAATTTAATTGTTATATATGATATAATTGAAATAATTATGATAATAATTACATATTTATCACTATTAAAATATGATATAAAATTTTATTTCATTTTTTCTCACCAAAAGATAATGACGTCATTCAAGTACGTGTGAACTACCACTTACTCGAATCAATATTACATTATTTTCATCACCACAAAACATGGATGATAAGTATAAGTATATTTAAAGACAATATATGGTATATTTAATATTTTTATAATTCTTTACGGATAAAATATTACATAAAACATTTCTATAATGATCATTGAAAATTGGAAATAATGCTCAAGCGTACGTACAACCTACCATCTCAATGATTGTAACATAGTTAATTTATCATTAACATCATTAAAGATTGGTTTTAAATGTATAATTGAATTAAATATATGACAATTAGAACATTGTTATTATCCTGGATATGATGTTAATATATAATATTCAAAATAAACATAACATTCATGACAAAGAACGAACGAGAAAACATGGAAATTGACACACAAAACAATAAAAATAATGAAATATTAATATAAAAAGGGTGATAAGATATTATAAAATAATCATATATTATATTATTAATATTTATATAATTATTTTATAAGTTAATAACATGTTTAAAACCACTATATCGGAGGGTAAAACACATTGAACCAAATAGATGTGTGAGTTATGGGATTTCATCTCAATTTATATTCCATTGAATTTTTTTATTATGAAAAAATTCTATTATATATGGTATATATAGTAACCATTTTACATTTAATATCATAATTCATTCATATATAATAGTATTTTAGGTTTTATATTAAATTATTTCATCAAGTTTCATTTGAATTAAAAATTACTAAGTGGTAAAAGTTATTTTACAATATCACATACTTTTTTGATTGTCAAATTTCTAAAAAAACATTCTTATAATATTTTTCATTGGAAATTATATTTATATTTAATATTCATATTATTTCAATATGGAAATGATTATTAGAAAATATTCATTCAGTTTTAACATATAGTGTTTACTTTGACAGGTATTTAATTAACTATGGAAATATTGAAAAATATGTACGCTATACTAAATTCAAATATGTTATGATAAGGAAACTTTTTCGTCAATTAAATCAATTATTATAGATATTTGAAAATATTTGGGTGTATATATATCAGTGGGAAAAATTATAGAGAGCCCCGTAATACATCAGCAGGTCTCGTGAAATAAAATAGTTTGAAAAATAAAATGGTTTTCTACTTGTTGTTCTAAACTATATTGTGAAAGTTATTGATGATATATGTTTCATTTTATTGACACATAACGTCCAATAATTAAGAATTTGAATAATTTATAATTCATTTACAATTATTTTCAATGATATTTTCTCTATGAAATTGTTTATGAGTTCATTATATTATATTATATTATATTTATTAAATGTCATGTGTTTTTAGCTATTTACTTATCCATAATGATTAATCGTTATCTTATTAGGATATTCAGGTTAATTAAAAAGAATGTGGGTTATTTTATTTTCATTTCCATATTTATTAGGGTTATTGATTCTTTATAGGTTCCACTATATATAACCCTCACAGATTATTTGAGCTCACCCTTATTTTGGATCCTTTCTCCATGATATGAATCATTGATTACTATATGAGTATTCAAGGATGCATCTCATTTGATTTTGTTATGTACTATGTTTTATTTACTATTCCCAATGTAAAATGGTTATCATATATATATATATATATATTAGGTTCGAAAAAATGATAATCGGATTGATCCTTTTTGATTTCACCCATTGTATCTATAACAATGTAATAAAGAAGACATTGAATCTAGGTTACATGATTTTTTTTCATTACACTAAAAGGATTTCCAAAATTAATAGAATAAGTTTATGATAAACTAATTTCTAGACTACCAAATGATGGTGTTGAGTATGTGGTGTTATTTTATGCCTCTCCCACTAGGTTTGAATGTTTTTTGGTGCAATGGTAGGAATTTATGTTTTTGGGTATCGATAGTAGAGATGCAATGAAATAAAAATCCAGGACTAATTATATATAATTGGAAGTTGTATTCTTCACCCTAAATATTTGGTGACACTACATTATAGTTGAGAAATATAACATATATTAATACCACAATATTCATAAGAATGTATTCTCGTAGAAGGATCCTAAATTGAGACAGAGGTGATTGCTTGAGTTCCACCATGATTTTGACATTGAGATAGTCGATACTCCCAACAAGGGGTATATGGTTTTAGATAATCTCCTTATGATATCATGTTCATAGTTGTTTGTAAAGGCATCAAAGAATTTATTTTTATTACAGTCATCCCTTGTGGATAAGGATGGACCACATTACATCTATTCAATTATTGTTACCCAAAAAAATCTACAATGTATTGGGGAGCCTCATCATGGAGGTATTGAATAAGAAAACATGAATACACAGTTATCCACTAGTCATACTCCTAATGGATTCCTTAAAGTTTAGGAGAACATCATACTTTTCAAAAGAAATATGATGGTACCAGTTACATTGCATGAGTAGTTTCTAATGGACTTCCATACATCCCTCTTGGTGTTACTTCTAGGTGTGGAGAAGACGTATCAAAACGTTCAACCTTACATGTTGTGGTCAGTAATGAATAAGTGTGTAACTGTTTTTTTCTCTCAACCCCTCTCTTATCAAAAAGTGAAGGTTGATCACCATGTCCTAAAAATGTAGATCAATCCCTTGAGGTTTCGGTGTGGAAGTGGTATGGTGTATCTCTGTAATTCTTGATGGGGATACCAAGAATATATATATATCACACTATGACATTTGGGTGATCATACCCGTACTCTCTAATTTGGATCAATTGTTAGCAATATGAGATAAAAGTCTATAATAGAGATTAAGATGACATTATGATTTGCTGATAATCTGGATTCATAGGGTTTTCTTCGATGATAGTTTCAATCCATGATTCAAGTTTAATGTCAAAATAATGGAGAGTATTTTTTGATTACATTGGCACTTAGTTGAGTTTCAGTATAGTGTTTAACCCCCAGACTACTAGCTAGACTTATTGTACCATTCATATTCATGAGGACATTCCAAGGACCTACATTGTAAATAATGGACACATATGGGAGGATCACCTACCCTTGGTCAAGTTTGTGTATAACAATAGTTACAACTATACTATTGGTATGGAAACATTCAAGGAATTATATCAGATACTATGAAACACACCATTATGTTGGACTAAATAAAGTGAGTGATAAATTATGGGCATGGAGTTGGTGTGAGAGGAAATAGAGAATGTATAGATCATCCTAAAGTGTATGATGACTTCTCAGAGCTTTCAGAAGCCTTATTAGGACCCACTAAGGAATCCATTAATGTTTAAAGAAGAAGAACACATGTTTGTGAAGGTCTCACCTTAATATGGATTGTGAATATTTGGATTCGGTGGAATATTATCTCCAATATTAATTATACCATTATAGATACAATGTAGTGTTAGAATGGTGTCATACTATTTGACACTACCTACATAGTTATATTGGGTACATGATGTATTCTATGTGTCGCAGCTGAAGAGATACATGAAAGACCCATAAAATATTACTGAATAGGGTGAGATTTAAATCATGATGATATCATGGATCTATAGGTGAATATCTTATGTGGGTGATAGATTCCCTTGGTGTGTGTTTAGTTGAATTAAGGGAATCTATAGGAGAGAACCTGTTATCTGGAGACCCTGAGCTGAGCTCAGTACCCTCATATTTTTTAGTAAGTTTTTTTATTTTCATGATGAAAATATCATATGTGTGGAGAATGTAACATCCCTTTTTTTCATGTAATACTTTGGAATATATTATGGAATATTTTCAAGTATATGAGATAAAATGATTCATCATTCTAAGCATCGGTGATCCATAGTGATGATATATTAAAAATATTATATATATTATATCATGAACATTAAATGATTCTGAAATACAAGAATAAAACCTGAATAGTTTCTCAAATAATAAATATAATAATTTTATTGAATCTATAATATGGGTTTTACCCTAGGCATGACCAAATATTGTTATCATTGGCCATTTTTCTAAAGTAGATCTGTGGATGAAAATAATAAAATTAATAAATAAATTTATTTATTTATTTATTATTACAAAGAGTCCTAATAATATCATTTTAAAATCATGGATATAACCAATTCATAGTTTTAGCTATGTTACCCTAAGGATTGATAGGATATCAAAGAGGAGAATTGGTAGACATCTGGATCATGGTTCAACGATTGGGTACTACAAGGATCTCCAATGATAACATACATTAACGATATTTACCAAGAAAAAACATTGATTCATTATTAATTAGAGATCTATTCTATATCAATGTAGGAGGATATTTTTTAAATTTTATAACATTTTTTATTATCTTGTGCTGAAAAAAATATATTCTTCCAACAGTTTCATTTGAGGATTGACATATGAAATATAGTTTTTGATTAAAATTTTTAGGAATATTAATTTCAAATCATTTGATAAATTTGATTTCATTTATCATTATAATGGAAATTTATTGGTTCCAATATAAATAATAGATATGGTTTTTTACGTAAGATTCTATTTTTTTAATTTCTTATCCCATTCATCATGAGTTCATCACTGATATTATATTTTTCTAGTTTTTTAAAAAATAACTAGAATCCAATCATTGTGAAACCAGTATTCACCATAGTATATTGTTTCTGTAGGCTTGGATTTTACATCGATGATGTGACTGAGGTGATTTGTATATGGTGATGAATTGGGATTTGAATGATTTTTTTCTATGTGCAGTTGGGTCTACGATTACATAATAGTGCAACGTGATCTATTCCCGAGTGGATCAGGTAGTGAGAATCTGGCCATAGGTGATGGAAAGACATGGACATTGTAGATCTAATTTTTTTGGGATACTAGAAGAAGAAATCATAGAGGTAGTGGTGTGTGAAGATGAATGAAGAACCTATGAGTTTGGGAAAATTCCCAACTATAAGACTAATAGTCTGAATAACCCACATCATGTGGTACACTTCTTCATCGTTAGGGTTTTTGAATGAAATAAAATATTATAGGTTATGTGACATGTGTCACATGCTGTGTAAACTTTAGACGACTTATAATATACCCTAGAGGTACATCGGCATCAATAGGGCCTCATATTGGAGAATGACCAATGTACCTAGACAAATCCCAGTACCAAAGCACAACCACGTACACTAGCATGACCACTATACAAAAGCATCGCCTGATGTACACATGCATACAAATACAATAATTTTACTCAAATTACATAGTGTGTAATTTTCCCATTAAATTGTGAGGCCCTTTTATCGTTATTATAGACCATATTACTTAGGTTGAATTACCTTGGTCCACCCCCTTGGGGGTTGGGTGTGGAATAGTTTCATGAGAATTGTATGTGATTGCATCTACAGGATCAGTCTCAAATAGTTTTTTAGGAATCCCCCATGAGGCTCAGGGATGGATCCCCTATTGTATCTTGTCCAAATGTGGGGTACTATGATTTAACATTATAAATATACATGGGTGTTTATCTCCTCTATAATAATTTAATCTAGTTAGGGTTTAAATTTTCCCACATGGTCTTTGGTGTGGTCCCTAATCTATGGATCAAACACTTATAAATTTGAGTGGATACTTCTTCCTTGCCAGTTTTTATGAGAAATTCTCTCAAATGAGAACCATCAATTATATTCATCTCATGGAGTTATTTCGCCAAAAATAAAATTATCTTGTAGTCTTGAGTAGAATCCTAGGCTAGCATTATAGTTGAGGCCATACCCTGATACTTATTTTATATTGTGAGTATATCTAGATGTTATTATTGTATGTCACATATTTTTAATTAAAAGACATTTGGATGGGTTGAATAATATCTTGACATGTAATCTTTCATGATCCTGAAATGTCTTATAGGGTATTGTTATTATCACCCCTACATGGACTCTTCTTACAAATGTCATGCCAATTTAAGATAACTAGTTGATCAATGAGGTCCTTGGTGAACTAGAAGAAGATATGTGAAAACTGATCAAGGAAAACAATTGTTTATGCCTGGTGTTTCATTTAACTATAGTCACTTCCTTCTAACATGTTGGAATTCCTCTATAGTTTTGGTGGATTTTTATTTTCCCCATTCTACTTTTTTGTCATGTTTTAATAATCTAGTAGTGGTATATAAATATATGCATGAATTAGGTATCTTTTCTATTATTAATTTTCAGTATTGTTTTTGTATTGGAGATTTTTGTATGCATTGAGGTACCTTATACTAAGGACACCCATTTCATTTTTATTCCCACTCAATGCTCATATACAACCCCGGTCCTATTAGAGTTAGGCCTGGAGTGGCACACATGGATCATTGGTAGCCAGCTGAGCCATATTGGGTCAGGTTGTGACAATTATGGTTATTGTAGATATAGTTTAAATAATATCTAATTGACATAGATGTAAGAAAAATGGATTTGGCTAGAAGGATCATACCCTTTAAATACCATTTATCAAATCATATAATGGTGATGGAATCACTGGGATTTTACCTTCAAAAATCCTAAGATGGGATTCAACAACTAAAATTGAGGAAACCATTTATAAGAGAATTTAAATATTATCAAGATCACCACCCAAAAAAATGTTTTCTAAACTACCCCAAGAATGTAATATTATCACACACATTTACATTAAGGCTACCCAATAATAATTATTTATTATATATTTATACCCTAGTAGTATGATTTTTTATATTTTATTTTCAATTATATATTTATTAACCATTTACATTGTCATTTTATATATATACATGATGAGATTAATAAAAAATATATTTTGATATAATGATTCAAAAATTGTATTTTTAGGAAATATATTGTTGCAATTTAATGAAAATCAAACTTAGGAATTAAATAATTTTTAAATAAAGAATATTTTCATGATATATTATTCTTAAATAATATTTCTTTAAATTTAAAATGTTAATATAATTTATGGAAATCAATTGTAATTTTTATAAGGTTAAAGAATTTTTTAGTGTCTAAAGTCTAGTATTTATAGAAAATATGTATTTTTTATAAATTATAAATTATCATATTGAGATAATTAATTTTTTAAAATAAATATATTTAAAAAAAACACATCGAAATTTGTTAATATTGATTTTTTCATATATTTCTATGATAATCAATTTTTTGGTTAAACATTTCATAGTGTAGAAATATATATAGTGTATTCTGACATCATAATAGCATAAAAGTTATGTAATAAATGTTATTAATGTAATATAAGACCAAATAGTGGTTTCCCATTTTAATAATTGTTATTTAAAGTAACTCAGTTTTTTTAAAAACCTATATTTTATTTTATGTTTTTAAAAACACTTCCTTACGAACATGGTTCACCTCAATATCATAGATGCTATTATTTTAGTTCATTCAGTTCTTTGAAAAATAAAATATTTAAAACCAATCTATTTTGTAGAAATTTTGGTCAAAATCCATGGGATCATTTTTCGTTCCGATTATTTTATGACTTAGAGTCAAAAAAAACTATGTTTAGATATTAATAAAGAATATCCTTTTTCTCTAAAAATACCCATAAAGCATCGATTCATATTCCATTATATCCAAATTTAGCCTAAATTTTATATAAATATCCAGTTATAAAGAACTCTAATGGTGTTCAAAATATCTTTATAAGCTCTTCCAAATCCTTTTTAAGAACCCTCTTATGGAAAGTGATTTTCTTTCTCCTCTTTACTCATGTACTTTTTTTATATTAATCATTTTGATTTCCAATTTTTTGTTTGGAATATGTTTTTAAACATGAAATTAATTTACTTATTATTTAAATGTAACTATATTACATATTTCATTCTAATTAATACATTATTTTAATATTTATGTATACCCATCATGCTACTGCATTTGTCCCTCGACCTTCCTTTCATTAATTTTTTGTTGCAAATAACCCTCCCCATTTTCACTCAAGAGTATTCACCTAAAATTTACTATCATTAATTTATTTATGACACCCATTCATGTCATCCAAACTCTTAAATCATGTTATTAAGATAAATTAATGTTTTTATTATGTTTTATGATCGATTGGACACAAAAATGAATGTGCAAGATATAAATGTGATGGGAGGGCTCAAAATTATATAGCCTTCCATTAGATTGGGTAGTTCTGTTATATTAAGAGATACCATGTATGGGGAACTAGTAGTCAGCTTAAACATACTTTTTTATAATGTATCAGTAGTTATCATTGAATTATTTTTATGATTCCATGTTTTATTTTGTTACCTACTTCCTATAATTCTTTGATTTTATCATCTTATATCATGATTTCATACTCCTGATTTTTATTTTATCCTTTTTATGTTACCTTTTTATGACACTTGACTCACTTGTATATCTTTACTTCATGTTATTATTTGATTATTCTCTTACTAGGTTTTATATTTCATCCCTTTCTTATGTATTTCACTATATTTTTCCTATTATTTTAGAATATCAACACGAATTTAAGGGCATGTTATGGTTTTTTTTAAATTAAATTTATATATAATTGGTTTTGGATATAGTGATATTTATCTAATTAGCCAAATACACTATGACTCTTAGTCTATTAGAATTTTGTTATGTGTATCCTTATGTAATAAATCATGAAATAAAGTATATAAATTATATGGGTTATCATACCCCATGAGAAATAAAAATGTTTTATGATTAACTGGGGGAATAGGTTACCCCAACCACTGATGAGATTCATTCCCCACCTTAAACAATGGTATAAGACTCATCCTTGTAGTATTAAAAATTCCCTATCAACCTAGTTACGCACGCATCATTATTGTCGTTAGCTTCTACAATTGTTTCCACTTAGAGATTACTCAGTGATATTGAACATTGTAGAGGGGAGGATGAAGAATACATTGAGGACTGTTATGACCATCCCTCCCCCACCCCCTAACCATTTTTTGTCCATTATGATTTACTGTAGTATTTTTTACTTTATTCTTGTGATGTCTATGTATTTCTATTTTATTTTATCTCATTTGATATCAATTTTCCTACTCAATGGGATGATATATATAAAACTTTATTGTTGAGAATAACTGTTATTGATCTTTCCTGTAATAGTTTTTGAACTCACATTTATTTAAAAGTGTAAAATAATATTTTTCAAGATAACCAACTCCATAACTCCACAAGAATAAAGGATTCAAATTCCATCAATTTCTCATAGGAGTAAGAAAAATAGGCTAAAAAACTATGTAATATTATATTTCATTGTATTTTTCTATATTATCCATTAAATTTATTTAAATTCATACATTTCATGAAAAATTTCCTCATATTTGAAATTAAATTCAATGTAACACTCTGAGATTTTCTAATATATTTCATTATAAATAAATCTCATTGATAATTTGTGGTACACACACCTCAAGAAACAATGAACCACAATATAGTATATAAAAATATAATATTTGTTAAATTGGAATTTATGAATAGGACAAACTTAATTATGAAATATATACTATTTAAACATGTACAAAGAAATTCATTGGTCACAAATTAAATATAATTTAAAAAAATTATTTTAAACTAAAAGAAATTTTTTTATAAAAAAATATTTTTAATCCTACAATGTGTTCTTTATAATCAATTAAATTATCCCTTATTGGTGAATTATTTTAATAAAATTTATATTCAATAAATTAAATCAAATGATTTTTCATTAGTATGATAATTTCCCTGGTCATAAGATTTGAATAAATCCTTTTTTATGCTTAAAACTGTATTTTGTTTCTAAGAAGTATTTTCACAGTGCTATGTGAACTTATTTAGAAATTAATATTTCCTAATTTTAGAAAAAATAATTTCAAAATGAAATTAATTTTTGAAATAAATATTTGAATATTATCTTATAGTGAATTTATGAGAAATTTGTAAAAATATATTTTTTTATGAATATAAAAAATACGAATTTTTATTTAAAATTATCCTTTCATTTAATGATTTTGTAATGTATAATTTTTATTTAAATTTTTTTAAAAAAAATATATATATTAGTATATTATTATTAATCAAATTTATGTTATTGTAGTAGATTTTATGTTGAATGTTTATATAAATACATTTTATGTTAAAAGAAACTTATTCTTTTGAGAACCTCTTTACATCCCTTTTTTGGGTTTAATGTTAAATTAAATTATTCAAATTATATGAATGATATTTTATAAAATTTATTTTCTAATTTTAATAATAATTATTAGTTTATTTTTACAATTTTCATGTAATTTTTGTTCACAATGAATATTAAAAACAATCAAAATATGTTACCATAGATAGGGTTAAAAAAGTTTGTTGGGGGTTAAACTAAAATGATAACTGAAAAAGTGACATGAAAAAATTTCTATTTTATTTTATCTATACATATTTCTTTTATATATCATCTATGGTTTTTTAATGGTTCAATTATGATCTATTTTTTCTAATATATTGACTTGAAATTATTTTAAAACATTACAACATTTCAAGTGTGCGACATACCTCAATTATAAAAGGGAACCTCCTATCATCTCATCTTCACACAATGTAATCAATTTATCATGACCAAACCATGATTAAATATATGTTAAATTATATATTCATGTTATTAAGCAGCTGTTATTCCCAAAATTCCAACCCTATGGTCTAAAATGATTTATCGAAATTAAGTTTTTGTAAGAGAATATAATTATCTTCACTGAGCTCTTTTTTGACATTTTATTTCCCCACCATAAATTATATATTAACAATTAAAATATAATAATAACAATATATACATTATAATGAGGTTTTATTATGTTGATTTCATAACCTATATACATATCCTATACCATATTATAATAAACAAAATTGTCGATTGTGTATACTGTAGACTACTTCCATGTGTACTGATGTAATTCATTTCCCATAAACAAGTCTTGTAGAAGGATATAATGATGTATTTAAAGTATATATATGATATTTATGAAATAATTATACTTTAATAATTAAAATATCACACCAAAATTCTTAAATTCCATTTCTTTGGAAAATGATAACATCACTCGTGCATATATCTCGACTACCACCTCCACGAAGCGATGTGATGTGATTTTCATTTTATTTTTTTAATGGATGTTAATAAAGACAAATTTAAATAATATATATTATTTATTTTATATAAACATTATTCACTAAATTTAAAATTTATTTACCATTATTTTTCAACATCTAACAAAATATAGAAACATCATTCACCACTACTTACGGACAATCATCTACCGAAACGATGTAATTTAGTTTTCAATATCTAACTTTTATAGATGGATATAAATAAGTATAAATTGAATATATATGATATTTATATCTTAACTAATATTATAAAGATAATAGAACAATAATAAATGTATAAGGGACAATACTATTGAACCCAAACATACATGAAAAATGAAGCAGTTATAAATAAGAATAGTAATTTTATTAAAAAAAATTGTTAACAAATGGGTAATGAAATTTGTAAGTAGACAATATATTTTATGATAAATATGATCATTTTTATAGTATATATGTATTATAATTCTATATTTGTGATAAAGTATTTTCTAACACCTATGAAGGATTCCATACATAGGTTAGGGGTTTTCATCACAAAGTTTCTAATTTGGAAAATTAGTTATGAACTTCACCTATCTTATTTTATGAGGATTATAAAAAACCCCATTGGAAGGAGAAATCATCAACTTATTTATTTTTTTGATATATAATTTTTCATTTAATTTTATTATTTCATGTGGATTATGATTCAAAACTTACCGAAGTGATAATGTATTTTTTTCAATCATATTTTCATGAATATTTTTCATACTTGTATTTCCATTATGAAAATTATATGATCCTTATCAGATGAATAAATTAAATGTATATTATAACGTATTTAATTATTAAAAATACTAATTTTCCTTTAATTTTTATCATTTTAATTACTCAATAGATAAAAATAATGTTTTAAAAAAAATGTACTTTCTCCTTATTTTGATGAAAATCTTATTTCATCCATATACACATTTAATAAAATTTATTTCAAGATTATTTATAATATTAAAATTTTATTTTTTATGGAATTGGTTTCTAAGAATATATATTTTTTAAAATTTTTTAAAAGTAATCGTCTTGACATTTTTTGAATGGGGAACTTTTTTAATTATAACAAAAGTGTGAATGGAATGTTTAATTTTACCTTATATGACTTGAACATAATTTCCCACAATCATGAATACAAAATTATTTGAAGAATGGTTTAAAATTTTTAAATTTTATTTTCAATGAAATGGTTTTTATTCATATTTTGGGAATTTTTCTATTTTAAATAAGTGATTTCATAGTGAAAATTGAATTTTCCTCAGTAAATATTCCAATTATTATTTTCAATGAATTTTCTCCTATGATAACATCCTTTGATGCTAATTATTTTTCATTAGGGATATAATTAGATGATACAAGACATGTTATTTTTTTATAAAGTTTCTGATGGTGATATGTTTATAAAACATATTTGTTTTTAATGGTTTATGATTTGATGAATTGATGAAATGTTTATGAAACCCATACTATTTTCAGGGGTTATGATGTGATGATATGATGATTTTATTTGATCATGGGGAATAAATATGTATGATTTTAATTATGTGATGGGTGGGAACAAAATTATATACCCCTCCAATAAATTGGGTATGGTTTTATATCTCATTATATAATTATGGAAAACAATTTTATGTGATTGATCTAAAATATGAGAAAATAAAATGTTCTTGATCCCCAATTCGATGATTTTTAGGATTCATGGTCTATTTTTATATAGGTAATAGGTAGATATAACCAATCCACTATGATTTTGTGTTTTCCATAGTTAACCCAGATGCTTGAAATGCTTTTAAACCTCTGTTGGTTCTATACTTTTATGACATTAACATATGGATCATTATTTACTTTTGATGATTTCTCACTCTTATGATTCATTTTTTTTGAAATAGAAAGGTTTTAACCCAAGTCTCATGTTTATGCTCTTTGAAATATTGGGTATGAACTTTGTAAGTTATATTGATAATCTCCAACCATTATGATTATTTAATTTTTTCATATGGTCATAGATTGATATCTCCCATGATTACCCTCACTCGTAATATGAGGTCATCCAATATTATTTTTTCATTCCCCATGTAATGAAGATAGGTTTATATAAGGTATATCTATGTATAATAATAAATGGGAAGATATTTATGGGGTATGTTAAAGATATTTCATTAAATTAGAATATTGTGTATCTAATATCTATATACATAAATATTTATGGTCCTCGATAATGTAATTGTGAAATGTATTAAATATTCATCTAAAAAATTTTAATAATAATCTATGCGAATCGTGGATTTAAAGAATTTGTATTTGATTACGGCTTGGAACATATGGAATCTATGATGAGAAACATTTATTTATAATCCTTAGGGTAATCTTATGTATAGTATACATTCATATTTTATAGTAATGAAAAAGATTGTGGTTTTCATAGAAAACATCTCTGTCTGTATGATAAAAGAGTACATCATTTTAACGTGGATGAATATAGTGGTAGTAACACTAAAAGGGTTAGTAGAGTGCATCTCATCCATTATTATAGTGCATGGTGATTGTTCCCTTATAGTGCATCTATTTTGACACTATGAGGGGATATGCATAGGTTAATTCACAATTTCTTTATGAAATATCATTAAGTATCAAAATAGATGATGGCCATGATTGACCTCGGTTAAACCTAAGGTTTTATATATTTAATAAAAGGTGTGAGGATTTAAAAATCCTATAAATTATTTTTCATGACTGGTCACTCTGACCAAATATTCTTGATGGTGACATTATCCCTAATGGATTTACTAAAGAAAAGAAGATAGAATGATGAAGTTGAGATGGTTAGAGATATTCTCATATTTTAATGTATCTTATTTGATCTTATTCATAATATTTCCTATATATCATGAAATGAGTATTTTAATGTTAATTTCTATCCTCAACTATTATATATTGAGTTATATGTGAAAACACATAATGGTATGATGGTCGGATCTTAAGTATTTAGTTTTCCTCTGATTGGTGTTTGTGGGAATGTGATTCCTATAAATTTTATGATTATTACTTTTGTTGGATTTGATGGGATTCTAGGAATGGATTGGATTTAATTATATGGATCCACTACTAAAAATTAAACCTACCCCAAAGGTTTAATACTATTTGGATAACCCTAGAAACCATCGAGATTGGGTATCCCAACAGTTTCAAAAACCATTGGCATGATGGTTGTTGAAATAGCCCAATACCAATGGTTCTACATGAACTGTTCTTATAGAATGTCTGAAGTTAACACATGTCAATGGTTTCAATGTAAGCGTTGGGATATATATACCAACGATTCAACAACTGTTGGTATACATGTGGTCTAGCGTATAATCAATTCCAATGGTTTCATAGAAACTTATGGGATATATGTATACCAAAGGTTCAATAAGTGTTGGAATACACTCTCTAGTTTATAATATATTGCAATAGTTTATGAAAATGTTGGAATAAATATATACCAATGGTTCAATAATAGTTGGTATATCCTATTCACCCAAAAACCAGTAGTGTACCTTCTTCACCCAGCAACCTGCAGAGTACCCATCATCCTCTTAACTTCCAGAAACTGTACACATGACCTACAGAACCTGTAAACATGACAGTTATCTTCCAATATTCCAGAACCTATAAAAATTAATTCACCTATAAACATGATAGAATTAAATCCATGAATTTCAGGGATGTTTGTTTTGTGAATAAAACCAATCATTTAATGGAAAATTATATACATTATAGTGATGTTTATGAATGGAGGGTTTTTTTCCATCCATGTATGGAATTCAGTAATGGGGATGGGTTCATTCATTTATCCAATGTATATTTGTTAAATTTATTATATATTTTATTTAAAAATTTATTAAAATTCAATGGGAAGGGGTTGTCCATGGGGGTGGGGGTGTCTAGTGGGAAGGGTGTCCTGGGGGTGGGGGCTGTCTAGGGGTTTGGGTGGCTGTCTAAGGGGGTAGTGGTGGCCACAGGTTGGGGTTGTCAAGGGGATGTAGTCTGTCCAAGAGGTGGTGTGGTGTCTAGGGGTGGGGGATCTATCCAAGGGGCTGGGGTTGTCCAAGGGTGGGGGTTTCTAGGAGGTGGGGTGGTTTCTAGGGGGTGGGGTGTCTAAGGGGTTGGGGGTGTTGTCCAAGGGGCTAGGTATGCCCAGGGGTGGGGGTGTCCAGGGGCAGTGGGGGCTGTATAGGGGGGTGGGGGCTATCCATGGGGGTGGGGGTGCCTAGGGGTGGGGTGTCTAGGTCGTGTTGTGGTATCCAGGGGGTGGAGGATGTCCAGATGGTTTTTTGGTGGGAGGGCGTTGTTTAAGGGGGTAGGGGGTGTCCAGGGGGTGGGGTGGTGTCCAGGGGTGGGGTTTGTCTAGGGGTTTAGGGGAATATCCAAAGTGGTAGGGGGTGTCTAAGAGGTGGGGGTGTTCCAGGGGTTGGGGGTGTACAGGGGGTGGGGCAGTCTTGGGGGTGGGGGCTGTCCAGGGGGTTGGAGGTTGTCCAAGGGGTAGGGGATGTCCAGGTTGGAGGGGGTGTCCATGGTGGGTGGGGGGTTTCCAGGGGGGTCGGGGTGTCCGGGTGGTGGGGGGATTTCTAGGGGTTGGGGCTGTCCAAGGGATTGGGGGTGTTCAGGGGTATGGGGGATGTCAATGGAGTTCGGGGTGTCCATGGGGTGGGGGTGTCCTGGGGTGCGGTATACTGGGGTGTGTTGGTGTCAAGAGGGTGGGGGAAGTCAATGGGGTTGGGGGAGGGGTTTTCTATGGGTGGAGGTGTTCATGGAGTGGGGGTGCCCATGGGGGGTGGGGCTGGGCTGTCCAGGGGGTGGGGGTGAGTGTTGTCCAGGGGGTTGGGGGTCTCTCCATGGGGGTAGGTATATCTATGGGTGGGGTGTCCATGGGGGTGGGGGTGTACAGGGGGTGGGGGCTATCCAGGGGGTAGGGGGATGTCCATAGAGGTGGGAATGTCCAAGGGTGGGGGTGTCTAGGGGGTGGGGGTTGTCTAGGGGGTGGGGTGTCCATGGGGTGGGTTGGTGTCCATGGGGGACTGTACAGGGGGATGGGGGTTGTCCAGCGAGGGCGGGGTTGTCCAGGGGTGGGGGTGTCTTTGAGGTAGGGTGTCCTGGGGGTGGGGGTGTCCAGGGGGTGGGGTGGTGTCCAGGGGGGGCTATCTAGGGGGTGGGGCGGTCCAGCAGGGGTGGGAGTGTCCTGGGGGTGGGATGGAGTCCATTGAGGGTTTTCCATGGGGGTGGGATGTCCAGGGGTGGGGGTGTCTATGTAACACCCCGGGCTTCCATGATACACCTCTCTTTCAATAATGCAATAGCTTGCATTGTACGCAAGTTCGAGTTCCAAAACACCGCGACTAATCAAAGTAGCCATTATGAATAATAGTAAGCACTTTTTGAAATTATAGAAAATTTATATTTCAAAATGGAATTCATTTTTGTATTCCTAATATTGAAATTAGCCTATGTTGAATTTTTTGTAATTTTCTGAGAACTTCAAAATTTTTATGAATAGTAAAAATACTTAAAAACAACTTTTTTAATCAAAATAATTTATAGTGATAAATTATACTATTTAGTGGTTTTAAGGTATAATTAGAATATATTTTTACCATTTTATCCAATGGTGGTCATTAGAATTAATTTAACATTGAAATTGGACATAAACAATTGCCAATCTTTCGATATAAATTGTTTCTTAAAAACACGCTATTTGTCGTAACAGTGGGAATTAATTATAAAATTAATTATTGCAACTTATATGTTTGGAATTTTGTAAAATAGACATCATTTTTGAATTCGGAATATCAATTATAGCTTAGGGTGAAATTTTGGCCTTGTTCTGAAAAACTTCAATTTTTGATGAATAGTGAAACCACTAAGTGGTAGTTAAATAACTGATTTCTCGTTTAAATGAAATATTACCACTTCTGTGATTTGATTTTCAAAAATCCGACATACATGGTTGTCATTAAGAAGTAAAATGTGGTTCAATGAGATTAAAATAATTTTTTGGTGAATAGTAACTTTTAAGTTCTTAATCGCGATTAGAGGTAATTAGTGTAGTTTAAGTTACAAATAATGTTTTAATAATATGAGATGAGCATGAAACTTGTCCTACTCCTATTGGATGAGTCATGGCCGACCAAGACAACCCATGGGTCAACTTGGGGACCCCATGGAGCCACTTTAGTTAGAAAATGACATTAATATATATTTATTTAATGTTAAAATTAAATTGACACAAACATGAGTTATTTTACTAAAACAGTTTTTAAGTGGGGTTACACAAGTCCAAATTTTGACTATAAATATTAATTAGAAAGATAAAAATATTTCCTACATCATAGTATTTTTTTTATAATTTTTATAAATTAAATAAACTAAATTATTTATGACATCATTATGATGCAGCGATGACCTCATTATTTAACGATTTTAATAAAATGAAAAGATAATGTAAAATCCAAGGCTTACACTTGTCCAAAGACTATTGGATGGGTAGATTTCGAACCCTTATCACCTTAGCCACGAATTATATAAGTGTGGGACTTTTAGAATCCGAAAATCATTGTTTAGTAATGTAACATTTATGAATGTATCTAGTGTTTCCAAGGCTACTAAACTAATCGGTCTTTCGAGACTGGATCTTTTGTGATCATGCCAATGTTACGAATTAATGCACCGACTCTGGGTAGATGGGGTCAGGGCATTACAGTTGGTATCAGAGGTAGTTTAGTATTAACCTTGGAAGCTAGATTTAGATAAACTCTGATTAGAGCACATAGCCCGAAGATATACTTTGAAGATTAGTATAGAAGAACTTCTTAGAATTTTGGTATTATAGAGATGTTATGAGTTTTCCGAGCAATAAATCCCTGTCTGGATACGAGCAGGTAGAGGCGGCTCTAGCACAGATGTACCTAGGGGTAAAACCCGAAAACATCTCTTTGAGCTAGACTCGAACGAGAACTAGTGGACGACAACGGGCCTTGCTGCACTCTTGGTTACGACACTCCCGGGGGATATGCTTAGGATAATTCTCGTTTTCTTTACAATCCACTATGAACGGTTATGAGTATATTCTTCCTCAAAGAAAACCTTTTTATGATTATGGATTATATCCATAAATAGTTCAATTTATGTTAAGTATTTTATAAGTATGGACTTATGTATTTTGATTCATAAACTAATCTAGTTTATGGCATTGTATAGAAATGGCGCCCAGTAGAAGGAAGGTGAACTACATCAATACGTATGATCCAAAGAGTAAGAAGGATCATATATTTCATGGTATTAAGCCAACATTTAGAAGGGAAATATTCTCCCATGTGTTATCAACATATGAAGAAATAGTATCATGTGTTAATAAGATAAGTAGAGAATTCTCTGAGTCTTATGGATTTGAAGGGATGAAAGAGAAGAAAAGGATGGAAGAGAGAATGATGGATAAAGGGACGAGGGAAAAGAAGAATTTTCCAATATGTGATAACTGTGGGAAGAAACACCTTGGAATTTTCCTGAAGGGAATGGGAGTTTGTTATATGTGTGGAGAAAAAGGACACCGAGTGCGTGACTGCAAGGGTAAGAAAAAGGTTTCAAATGTACAATGCTTTATCTTCAAGGAGTGGGGACACTACGCAAACCAATGTTCAAATCATCAGAGTATGCCCCAAATGATGTTATTGGATAATAATCAAGTTATGATACTACCACAGATGAGGAGGAATGATTAGAGTTCTTATGTTGTTATTAAAGAATTTTGTAATTTGAGTGTTGTATCAATGATGTACTTGTTATAATAATTATGGAGTATATAAGCATTGTACTACAGTACTATTTCATCTAGGACTTGAGATTGTGTGGAACTAAGAAAAGTGACTCCACAGTAGGTTAAATTTTTTGAAAATATATGGTTGAGAGAAAGATAAACCATAATATGGTTCTGATACCAAGATAGTGATTTTGGAATAAGACATGATTGATTTGGATAAATTATGTTGGATATTCTTAACATCCTTGAAACTGATTAATGATTTGTATACATTTTTGGATAGAAGGAGTATATCTAGTTTTCTATAAGGAATAAGGGATCATGAATGTAATCAATAAGGATTTATGGTAATACAGTATGTTGCAGTGTTTTAAAAGAATACATGATGAAGGTGTTCACATGTTGTTACGCAGAAAAAAAAGGAGCTTCATTATGTTTACCTTCCTCATAAAATTTGGACTGTGAGTTAGACAAAAGTATTTTGGATAACTATAAAGGTTGGAATGGATTATATTTTACATTGGATACTATTGTAAAGGTTATTTTTGGATATTTATAAAAAGGAAAACACGCAGACCAAGTGACAACCCATCGCGTCAGATGAAGCTGTGGGAATCGAACTCACAACCATAGTGCGATTGGGATTAATCGCCTACCAATGGACTATGTGAAGTCCCTGGTTTTTTACAAAATATTTTTTCTAATCTAAATGGTATGTGTTAAAATTTGGAACCTTATACAATTAGGATAAGTATAATATTTTTGAGTTCTATTATCTTTTTGAGTGAAAGATGAGTTGAAGGTTGAAACTCTAATTGTCAAGCATAAATATATATATACCTATCTCTTATTCAATGAATAAATTAATTCTTAAACATTAGTAAAGGGATATTAAATCAAAAAAATGTGTTATCCTAATACCTTATGTCTTGTTGAACTGATGATATTTTAAATCAACATAGATTGAAGGCATTGAGGCCCTCAATTTGACAGTTGATTGTGATTGATGACCTCAATCACTCCCTACAAATATTTACGTTTTTCCTCCAATTATATGTCTCTAATTTCCACCAATGTTCTCCTAATTGAGATCATAATTGGGTGGTGACTTTTTCATTTCCCTTTCCATCTTATTAAGGCAAAATTTTATCTTATTTCCGATCTGGGTTTTCCTCAAAGGTATTTTCTATTTTCAACCTTTTATTTTCAAAGAAAAATATCAAATTGCGAGGACGCAATTTATTGAAGGAGGGGAGAATGTAACACCCCGAGCTTCCATGATACGCCTCCCTTTCAATAATGCAATAGCTTGCATTGTACGCAAGTTCGAGTTCTAAAACACCGCGACTAATCAAAGTAGCCGTTATGAATAATAGTAACCACTTTTTGAAATTATAGAAAATTTATATTTCAAAATGGAATTCATTTTTGTATTCCTAATATTGAAATTAGCCTATGTTGAATTTTTTGTAATTTTCTGAGAACTTCAAAATTTTTATGAATAGTGAAAATACTTAAAAACAACTTTTTTAATCAAAATAATTTATAGTGATAAATTATAAAATATAGTGGTTTTAAGGTATAATTAGAATATATTTTTACCATTTTATCCAATGGTGGTCATTAGAATTAATTTAACATTGAAATTGGACATAAACAATTGCCAATCTTTCGATATAAATTGTTTCTTAAAAACACGCTATTTGTCGTAACAGCGGGAATTAATTATAAAATTAATTAATGCAACTTATATGTTTGGAATTTTGTAAAATAGACATCATTTTTGAATTCGGAATATCAATTATATCTTAGGGTGAAATTTTGGCCTTGTTCTGAAAAACTTCAATTTTTGATGAATAGTGAAACCACTAAGTGGTAGTTAAATAACTGATTTTTCGTTTAAATGAAATATTACCACTTCTGTGATTTGATTTTCAAAAATCCGACATACATGGTTGTCATTAAGAAGTAATATGTGGTTCAATGAGATTAAAATAATTTTTTGGTGAATAGTAACTTTTAAGTTCTTAATCGCGATTAGAGGTAATTAGTGTAGTTTAAGGTACAAATAATGTTTTAATAATATGAGATGAGAATGACACTTATCCTACTTCTATTGGATGAGTCATGGCCGACCCAGAAAACCCATGGGTCAACTTGGGGACCCCATGGATCCACTTTAGTTGGAAAATGACATTAATATATATTTATTTAATGTTAAAATTAAATTGACACAAACATGAGTTATTTTACTACAATAGTTTTTAAGTGGGGTTACACAAGTCCAAATTTTGACTATAAATATTAATTAGAAAGATAAAGAGATTTCCTACATCATAGTATTTTGTTTTATAATTTTTAGACATTAAATAAATTAAATTATTTATGACATCATTATGATGCAGCGATGACCTCATTATTTAACGATTTTAATAAAATGAAGAGATAATGTAAACTCCAGGGCTTAAACTTTTCCAATGACTATTGGATGGGTAGATTTATAACCCTTATCACCTTATCCACGAATTATATAAGTTTGGGACCTTTATAATCCGAAAATCATTGTGTAATAATGTAACATTTTAATCTTTCCAAAAGAGCCCCTCCTCTTCACTTATAAAAGGCCCCCACCTCTCCCACCTTATTCACACCTTCAAGCCATTTGGCTCATCCAAACTCTGCCAAAATACTCTCCCAACTTCCCCCTCTTACTCCTAGAAGCCTCACTTTGGGCAGAACTCTTCTCAAGGAAGCCATTGGCTCAAATCAAAAAGAGTTACCCGATTTTGAGGTAATGTCTTCTCTAATGTTGTTTTGTTTTATTTTTCTTCTCAAACCCCATAAACTCTTTTTATTCATTTCTTTTGTAAAAACACCAGTATCCTCAATATACTAGGATTTTGTTATAATAAGTATTAGAGCTACACTTACACACACATACATCTAATGGTTAAAGAACATACGGTTTCTGTGGATGGAGAATTTCTGCCTCACGAAACGATGATTGTTCAACACTCATATAACACCTTCAAAGGTGGCCATTAAGATGTAACTATTTTTATATATGATATATAATATGTTTATTTTTACTTATTCTTCTGTATTTATAATTTATGGCATAATTTATGATTTCCATTATGGGTAAAACGCGATAATTTCATTTTAGGAAGTGCGGACTACCGCCCCCTCAAAGTGATTTGAATCGTTAATGCCATATGTGGGATGTATAAAGGATGGATTAAATGGTATTATACACTATATTATACTGTAATTATATTATAAATTTATATCATTATGATTTCATTCCATTAAATATGAAATAGAAATGAAAGTAACGTTCATGCGTACGTACGGCTTACCGTCTCCATGAACGGTGCATTTCATTTCTTACCTCTAAATGTTACGTAATATTATGAATGAATGTATATACTGGATTTATATGATATATATGATATCTACATCATGAATATAATTCTGGATATAATGGATATTTCACCACATGAACAACTTGTAATTATAAGAAGGTTATTGTTGACACAAGTACAAAAGATCGACAAAACGACCGTTATTAACTTAAATAATTACATAACATTCATAACATTGTAATAAGTGATATAAAAGGGATAATGAAATTTGAAATGGTTCTTAATAAGGTATATATTAACTCAAGTTTATTATTCAGGAGGTTAAAGAACGGTTGAGTCAAGTCAGACATGAGGTAAGGGAATTTCTTAACCCAACTTCCATTCTTTGGGTTAATCTCCTACATTCAAATTATATCATGATATTATTATGTCCTATTTTTTATTTTTACTTTCTTTATGTGTACCTATAGTGAATACACATAATATATCTATTTTATTTTAAAAATGATCTTTTTAAGGACTTCGTTTCAATCCCCTTTCATTGAGGCATATTTGGTTTTATACAGAAATTTCTTTTATACGGTGTATAAACCCCTTTGACTTTTACGTTTATTCAAAAGGAATCTTTTTTATACGAAACGTTTACTAAAAGACAAAAGGGAATGTTTTTCTTTCCGTACTTATGCGGCGACAATGACTTCTCCACCGCCGTGACCATTATTTGAGTTTCGGCTTCCTCTACAAGCCATAATTTGTTTTAATGAAAAATAAATACAAAGTTTTAACTTTCATTTATTTTGGTATTGAAAATGGTTTTGAAAGCGTTTTTATTATATCAATGTGTGGTATTTATATCTTGTGACTGAAATGTGGAAATGTTATGTTTCCTTTATGCGTGTTTTATGTGATACAATTATGTTATGGTTTATGATATGTTTAAACATATTCATATGAGGAATGCATGGGACTTAATAAGTGACGGGTGGAGCCCGCTATAGCTCCTCAATGCATCGGCAGGTCTCATGAGACAAACTAGTGTCTTGGCACGAGGCCTTGACAAAATCTTAATTTTGGTCTTGGCACGAGGCCTTGGCTACGTTGTTATGATAGTCTGGCATTATGAATTCCATCATTATGAAAGTGGTTATTGATATTGCATGTGATTATTCGTCCAGTAGAATATCCATGTGAAGAAGTGAATGGCATTATCTCATTTTACTTTTGCCATATTATGTTGAATTTCAAGTTTAAAAGGCTTTTGTTTTAGTTATACATTGCCTTAAATGTTAATGTTTATTTATGAAAGCTTCCACTATATTGTTATCCTTACTGAGCATTTGAGCTCACCCCTTTCAATGTTTTAATATTTTCCAGGATGTGAAGAAGTATTTTATGAATGACCTGCAGGGATAGTCAGAAGAGGATATGAGTGTGTACTATGAAGACTTTGTTATTAGTTTTTCACTTTATGATGTAATGTAAGACTTATGAATGTATCTAGTGTTTCCAAGGCTAATAAACCAATCGGTCTTTTGAGATTTGATCTTTTGTGATCATGCCAATGTTACGAAGTAATGCACCAACTCTGGGTAGCTGGGGTCGGGGCGTTACAGTCCAAGAGGGTGGGGACTGTCCTTGTGGGTGGGGGTGTCTACGGGGTGAGGGGTGGGGGTGAGGGGTGGGGTTGTCAAAAGATATGGGGATGTCCACACCCCAAACTAGGGTAACAGAATCCAATCTATTTACAATTATTGCACGACTTGAAGATTTTTATAGATGACCCATAATTCAGTTGTTCTAAACCATGAATATCATACATATAAATAACAACACACCTAATTGTAAAACACCTCTAAATATCATATGTGTGTCAGATTTTGTCTTTATCTCTAAATATCATACATGAATTATAAAAAAACACATCTAATTATAAGCACACCTCCAAATTTTGAGATAGTTATGTGTCATATTGATGCCTTGAGATGCTAGCTTATAGCTAATTCTAGGTTCTGATACAGGGTGAAAATATTATTTTCTATATTAACAAAATTTTGTGTGTTTATAAAATATGATCATATGTTTTTTGTTTAGGAATATAAGCCACGTTTCGAAGGGAGAGACCCCCTTGACAACCCCTGTCAACAACCCCCCAACCCACTTGGATTTCCCCACCCACCTGAACGGCACACCCCCAACAAGACACCCACCCCCACTCCGACTAGACTCCACCCCCCCCCCCCCACCCCCACCCTCACGACCAATTGGACTCCCCCCCCCCAACCAGACTGCCCCACACCCCCCCACCCCACGTGGATAGCCACCCCCCCCCCCCCCCCGCCACCTGGACACCCCCCACACTGGACAACCCACCCCCACCCCTGGATTCCCCACACACCCCCCCCCCCCCACCTGGACAACCCACCCCACCCCTTGACATCCCACACCCCCTCTCCCAATGGGAAAACCCACCCTAACCCCCCTTGACAACCCACACCCCTCCTTAGATAGCCCACACCCCCTCCCCCACACCCCTACATCCCCCCTACCCCCTATATCCCCCTACCCCCTTGATCACCCCACCCCCAAACTGGACACCCTCCAACCTGGACATCCCCCTACCCCCTGAATCCCCTCTAATGGTAATTTTATTTAAAAATATTTCATTAATTTAGAATGGTAAAGAATCATGCATTATCTATTTCATTCAAAATAACCCATTAAATTTATCAAAACAAGACAAATTCAATTTATAAGGCTCTTTGGGTCACTTAGGAAATGTCATTACGGAAAGGGGAAGTCACCAACATGGGTAATTCCAATTTACAATTTTGACCAAGCAATTAGGAGGTGTGGTGGTGTCCAAGAGGTGGGGTGGTGTCAAGGGGTGGGGGAGTCCAGGTGGTTGGGGTGCTCATCAGGTGGGGGGCTTTCCAAGGTGGTGGGGGTGTCCAAGGGGTGGGGGTGTCTAGGGGGTAGGGTGTTCAGGGGGGTGGGGGAGAGATGGTTTTCCATGGGGTGAGGGGTGTCTAGGGTGTGTGGGGGTGGGGGAAGGGGGTGTCCAAGGGGGTGGGTGTCTAGGAAGGGTTGGGGGTTGTCGAAGGTGGGTGGGGGAAGGGGGCTGTCCAATGGGGGTGTCCATGTGGTGGGGGCTATCCAGGGGGTTTGGTGTCCAGGGGTTGGAGTGTCCAGGGAGTTGGGGGATGGGGGTTGTCCATGGGGGGAGAGGGGGGACTAGGGGTGGGGGTGTCCAAGGGGAGGGGGTGTCCAAGGGTGGGGTTGGGGGAGTTTGTAGGGGGTAGTCCAACGGTGGGGGTCTCTAGGGGGATGGAGGTGGGGTGCTTTGGGGTGAAATAACCATATAATACCTTAAAAATAACCTATACCCAATACAACTAATATCACAATTCCAATCCATCACCCAACCATTATCCAATTCATCCTCAATATCACAACCCTTCCCATTATTCCTTGAACAAAAACTATTAATTCAAAATCCAAATCCAATATTCAACTAAACTATAGTCCATAAAAACTACCTTATAACCCTAGTAAAATAATGAAAAACCACTTACACCACTACCCCAATCATACCCAATCCATTTACATGGACAATCCTTATATCCATTACCCACCTAGAGACCATATGACTAAACAAACCCTTTACCATCTTTGAGTGGGGATACATCTCACTATCACCCATTAGTTTATATGGTTCACATACTATACATTGAATGAGTGACTATGAAGACTTACAATAAAATTTATTAACACAAAAATGACACTTGACGTGTAGAAAAAAATAAAAAACAAATCAATGTGTTCATTATACCATGCCACAAACCACACAGAACTTTGGTTTAGGACAAATAAAAAACGAAAAGAAAAAATATTGATGTAGAACATTAAAACTATAAGGCCCCAGCCTTAAACCTTACTTAATCTTGAGTTATTACAAGATTACACATTGAGGATCTTTTAGGTTTAGAGTTTTAGAGAATTAGATCATAAAACTTTCATTACATTCCACATTTAAACAAATTGGTTACATAAAGATGGTATTCATTTTTCCCATCAACAGATACATATTTATAATAAAACATGGATTCATTCTTGAAACTTCCTTGACATTATCATCATATCATGTACCTTTCCCTTGACCTATGAAAAACATTTCAAAAAACATGGGATGAGGATAAAAAGATCATTAAGGAATATAAAAATATGGAAACGAAACATGAGTACATGTATACATAAGAATCAATGAAATCATACTTTACTCAGAAAACATAATCACTTTAACATACCTCATCAAATAATGAATAAATCATAGAAATCATAATACATAAAGGTAACTTGAGGCATTCATAACATTCTTATGTAGGGAGTAACCCTCTTGGTTACGTTTGGAATACCCATCAAAGTATATTCCCTAAATCGCTTCAGAGAAACCTTAACGTTTCACTCCTTCGTGTTACCCAATGCATTGGAGAGCTATATCGGGCTCACTCGCCCTTACTTTATCATGGAACCACCCTTCTTCATAATAATTCCCAAGAACCTCAACATAATCGTATCACATAAAACATGCATAAAAGAAACATAACATTTCCACCTTTCAATCAAAAGATATCAATACAAAACATTGATATAAAAAAATTATGAAAACCATTTTCAATACCAAAATAAAAGTAAAGTAAAACATGGTATTTATTTTTCTTTTAAAAAAAGTATGGCTTGTAGAGGAAGCCGAAACTCAAATAATGGTCACGGCGGCGGAGATGTCGTTGTCACCTCATACGTACGACAAAAGCATTCCCTTTTGTCGTTTAGTAAAATGACTCATATAAAAAAGATTCCTTTTGGATAAACGTAAAAGTCAAAGGGGTTTATACACCGTATAAAATAAGGTTGTGTATAAAATAAAATATGCCTCAACGAAAGGAGATTGAGATGAAGTCCCATACCTCGGCTCCAACTTGACTCGGTCATTCTTTAATCTCCTGAATATTAAACTTGAGTTAATTTCTAGTTGTTTAAGAACCTTTTTAAAGTCAATTATTCCTTTTATATTTCTTATTTCCATGTCCTGAACACTATGTAATTATTTAAGTTAATAACGGTCATTTTAACAATCAATGGTACTTGAGTCAAAAATAAACCCTTTATAATTACAAGTTTTTCATGTATCCGTTATATCCAGAATGGTATTCATGATGTATATATCATATATATCATATATATCTAGTACATGCATTCATTTATAATATTATATAACATTTAGAGGTAAGAATTAAAATGCACCGTTCATGGAGACGGTAAGCCGTACGTACGCATGAACGCTGCTTCCATTTCTATTTCGTATTTTATGAAATGGAATCATAATGATATAAAGTTATATTATAATTCTAGTGTAATATCATATATAATATCATAACTCCATACTTTATATGTCCCACATATGGTATTAACGAATCAAATCACTTTGAGGGGGCGGTAGTCCACACTTCCTTAAATGAAGATATCGCGTTTACCCATAATGGAAACCATAAAGGTATGCCCAAAATGAAAAATAAAAAAGCTTAAGGAAAACATAAACATATTATATATCATATATAAATATAGTTTCATCTTAATGTCTACCTTTTAAGGTGTTAAAAATATGGTTAACAATCATCGTTTCGGGAGGCCGAAATTCACCATCCACGGAAACAATATGTTTTTTAACCATTAGATGTAGGTGTGTGTAACTGTAGCTTGAATCCTTATTATAACAACATCCTAGTATATTGAATATACTGCAGTAGTTACAAAATAAATGAATAAAAAGAGTTTAGGGTGTTGGAGAAGTAAAATAAAACAAAAGGACTCAAGTGAAGACATTACCTTAAAATCGGGTAACTCCCTTTGGTTTGAGCTCAAAGGCTTCCTTGGGAAGACTTATGCCCAAAGTGAGGCTTCAAGGAGTAATAGAGGGAAGTGGAGAGACAAAATGGGCAGGGTTTGGCCGAGCCAAAGGCTTTGGAAGTGTGGGTAAGGAGGTAGAGGTGGGGGCCTTTTATAAGAGGAGCGGAGGGGCACTCTTGGAAAGTAAAGAAATGTTACTTTATTTTAAAATGTGTTTCGGATTAAAAAGGTACCACATTGATATAATTCAAGGGTAAGGTGATAATGGTTCAAAATCCACCCATCCAATAGGTTTTGGACATGTGTAGGTCATAGATGATACATTATCTTTTCATTTTATTTAAATCCTTTATTAATGAGGTAATCGCTGCATCATCATGATGTCATAAATAATTTAATTTATTTAATGTCCAAAAATTATAAAAAAAATCATGATGTAGGAAATCATTTTATCGTTCTAATAAATATTTATACACAAAAATATTACTTGTATAACCGCATGTAAAAATTGTTTTACTAAAACATCTCATGTTTGTGTCATTTTTACTTTTACATTAAATAAAAAGTTATTTATGTCATTTCCCAAACAAAGTGGCTCCATGGGGTCCCCAAGTTGACCCAAGGATTGTCTTGTTCGGATATGACACATCCAATAAGTTTAGGACAAGTGTAAAGCTCATCTCATATTATTAAAACATTATTTTTACCTTAAACTACACTAATTACCTCTAATAGCGATTAAGAGCTTAAAAGTTACTATTCACCAAAAAATTATTTTAATCTCCTTGAACAACATTTTAATTATTAATGACAAAAATGTATGTCAGATTTTTTGAAAATCAAATCACAGAAGTGGAAAAGGTTAATTTAAACGAAAAATCAGTTTCTTTAACTACCACTTAGTGGTTTCACTATTCATCAAAAATTGAAGTTTTTCAGAAAAATACCAAAACATCACCCTAAGATATATTTGATATTTTGAATTCAAAAATGACGTCGATTTTGAAAAATTAAAGTCATATAAGTTACATTAATTAATTTAATAATTAATTCCTGCTGTCAGAGGAAATAGGGTGTTTTTATGAAACAATAAGTATCAAAATATTGACACTAGTTTAAGTCCAATTTCAAAGTGAAATTGATTCCAATGACCACCATTGGATTAAATGGTAAAAATATAATCTAATTTCACTTCAAAAAGAATTCAAAAGATAATATAATCATATAAATAAATGACATTAAAAAGTGGTTTTGAATTAAAATACAACATTTTCACTATTCATTAAAAAATGAACTTTATCAGAAAAATACCAAAAATTCACACAAAGTAAATTTTGATGTCCCAACCATAAAGAATAAGTTTATTTTGACAAAAATAGATTATAAAATTTTCAAAAGATAGATTTAAAAATGGTTTGGCATCAAAAGGCAGTAAAACAATCTTTTAAAAATATTAGTGTATTCCATGCTTAAGATAGGATTTATTTTCATTTTAAGCCTCTAAAACACTATATAATTCATTAATAGACATAGATAAAAATGTCTATTATCCATTACTTGCTTGGGATGTTACATCCTTCCCACCTTTAGAAAATTGTGTCCCGGCAATTTATTTACTTATCGAATAAATGGGGGTACTTATCCATCATTGCATTTTCAGATTCCCATGTTGCCTCTTCCATCATGTGGTTTTTCCACAAAACCTTTACCTGATTAATCACCTTATTCCGTAACACATGCTCCCTGTGGTCAAGAATCTGGACCGGTTGTTCCTCATATGATAGGTTCTCTTCCAGTTGAACTACCTCTGGACTCAAAACATGAGATGGATCTGGCATATACTTTCTCAACATTGAAACATGAAAAACATTGTGTACCTGAGATAAACTCGGAGGTAAAGCCACTCGGTAAGCAACTGATCCAACTATCTCCAGAATTTCATATGGTCTAATGAACCTTGGACTCATCTTTCCTTTCTTACCAAATCACATCACACTTTTCCATGGTGATACTTTGAGAAAAACATGATCACCTACCTCAAAAGAGAGATCCTTCCTCCTATTGTACGCATAACTTTTCTGCCTGCTCTGAGCTGTTCTCATGTGTTTCTGTATCAGCTGAACTTTTTCTGCCAACTCTTCTAACAATTCCGGTGACATCAACTTCCTTTCGCCCACTTCATCCCAGAAAGCTAGAGTTCGACACCGCTTCCCATATAATTCCTGAAATGGTGTCATCTGTATATAGAATGAAAACTGTTATTATATGAAAACTCAACCAAAGAAAGATGTTGGTACCAACTTCCCTGATAATCCACCGAACAAGCTCGTAGCATATCCTCCAATGTCTGAATTGTTCATTCTGACTGCCCATCTAATTAAGGATGAAAAGCTATACTAAAATTGAATTCAGTACCCAACGACTTCTGAAGGCCCTTCCAAAAGATAGAAGTAAACCTTGGATCACGATCGGATACAATGGAGAGAGGAACTCCATGTAACCTGACTATCTCTTTATAATAAAAATGGGAAAGTTGATCTAGATATAAAGTATCTCGTATATCAAAGAAATGAGAAGATTTAGTCAAGCGATCAACAATAACCCAGATTGCATTATACCTCGAGATGTCTTCAGTAATCCCACAACAAAGTCCATGGATATATTCTCCCATTTCCACTCTGGAACTGGTAAAGGCTGAAGAATCCCTTTCGGTAACTGCCACTCTACTTTAACCTATTGACAAGTCAAACAATTCACAGTAAAATTAGCAATATCTCTTTTCATTCCATCCCACCAGTAATACTCCTGCAGATCTCTGTACATCTTAGTATTGCCAGGATGAACTAAAAACGGAGAACTATGAGCATCACATAATAACTCTCTTTTCAACTGTGAATCACAAGGAACACACAATCTCTTCCAAAATCTCAAAACACAATCATTATCAATGTTGAATTTAGGCAACTTACCCTTCTAAACCAGCTCTACCTTTTTCTGTAACTCACTATATTGCTTCTGTGCTTGCTTGATTCTGTCTGATAGAGAATATTTCACTGATACCTGAAACAAAACAGAAGAACATCCTGCACCAACAACTTCTATGCCAAACTTCATCAAATCCTTAACCAAAGGATCACGTTCCAAATGCAACATTGCTAATGAAGCATTACTTTTTTTACTCAAAGCATTAGCCACTTTATTTGCTTTTCCCGAATGGTAAAGAATTGTACAATCATAATCCTTGATTAATTCCAGCCATCTCCTCTATCTCATGTCTAACTCTTTCTGATTAAATATATACTTTAAACTTTTGTGATCGGTATATATTTCACACTTTACTCTATACAAATGATGCCTCCAAATTTTTAAAGAAAAAACAACAGCAGCTAATTCCAAATCAAGTGTAGGGTAATTTACCTCATGAGTTTTCAACTGTTGTGAATCATAAGCAATTACCTGATCATTCTGCATTAGGAAAAAACCAAGTCCATTCAATGAAGCATCACATTAAATAACAAACTCACCATTCTTGGAAGGTAGTGCCAAAACTAGAGCATTCACCAATCATCATTTCTGTTCCTGAAAACAATCATCGCATTCTTTTGTCTAGATAAACTTAACACCCTTCCGAGTTAGCTTAGTCATTGGACTAGATAACCGTGAAACATTTCTAACAAACCTTCGGTAATAGCCTGCCAAACCAAGGAATCTACGAATCTCAGTTACATTTGTGGGTCTTGGCCATTCTTCAACAACAATTGTTTTTACAGGATCAACAATTATCCCATATTTAGAAACAATGTGACCAAGGAAAGAAATTTGTTGCAACCAAAACTCACACTTGATGAATTTCACATACAATTTATTTTCTTTTAAGGTTTTCAAAATAACCCTTATATGTATTTCTTGCTCCTCTTTACTTTTAGAAAACACCAAAATATCATCAATGAAAACCACCACAAACTTATCCAAGAACACATGGAAAATTCTATTCATTAAGTTCATTAATACAGTAGGTGCATTGGTTAGCCCAAAAGGCATTACTACAAATTCATAATGGCCATATCTTGTACGAAATGCAGTCTTCGGAACATCTTCTTACTTTACCTTCAGCTGATGGTACCCCGATCTCAGGTCAATCTTTGAAAAATACTGAGCTCCCTGGAGCTGATCAAACAAATCATCGATATGAGGCAAAAGATATTTGTTCTTAACAGTGATGTTATTCAAGGCTCTATAATCAATGCAAAGTCTCATAGAACCATCTTTCTTTTTAACAAATAAAACAGGAGCACCCCATGGTGACGTTCTAGGTCGAATGAGACCTTTCTCTAATAAATCTTTCAATTTCTCCTTCAACTCTAAAAGTTAAATTTGAGCCATTCGATAAGGGGGTTTTGAAATTGGCTTAGCATCAGGAACTAAGTCAACAGTAAAGTTAACTTCCCGATCTAGTATTATTACAGGCAACTCATTAGAAAAAACATCAGGATACTCATTTACCACTGGCACATCATTAATCTGAACAGTTGTTTTATTTTCAACGATCTGTGAAAGGTAACATTCATTTCCATCTTTTACAAGTTTCTCGGCCTCTTGATATGTTATCTACAGTAAGGGTTCATTCTTGTATACAAACTGAAAGACTTTCTGAAAAGAAACTTCTTTAGCTCTACAGTCAATCTTATCATGGTAAATAGAGAGCCAATCCATACCCAGGATAACATAAAACTCTACTAGAGGTAGAACAATACGGTTTGTAAGTAGGTTCTTTCCACAGATAAGGATAGGAAGATTCGTATAAGTTCTTTTTGCCTCAACATTTCCCCCATGTGTTTTTACCAAAAGTTCATGAGTCATTTATTGAGATGGTATTCCCATTTTACTAGAAAAGGTTTTAGAGATGAACGAATGTGTAGACCCCGAATCAAACAACACACTGACATAATCTGAAAAAACAAAGTACCTGATACAACTTCATTTGATGGTCCGACATCTGCTGAAGTAGTTGAAAAGGATTTCACCACCCCTTTCTGCTTGTAGTCTAACTACTTCCCATCACTCAAGATCTTTACCGGACACTCGTTTTCATAGTGACCCATCTTATTTCACTTAAAACAATTCATTAACTGTAAATCAAATTTGGTCTTACCATCACCCTGCTCTTTTTCAGTGCAATCATGAGCCTTATGTCCCATCTTACCGCATCGGTAGCACTTTCCAGAATTTAGAAGACATTCCCCAGCATGCCCTTTCCCACATTTATCACAAACTGGAAACTTAGTTTTCGTACCATTAGAATTTTTTGAAGAATTCTTCCCTTTCTCCTGCCACCTCGGTCTCTTCTTATACTGGTCGTTATAGAACACTTGGTCATCGGAAAACTCCATTTCCACCTTCTCATCACATCGAACAAGCCTTTCATAACTTTTAAACTCACGAGAAGCTAATTCCATTAGATATTTTGGATTTAATCATGAGTAAAAATGATTTATTTTACTATCAAGGTCTTGGATAAAATTTGGAGCATACCTTGGCAATCGAGTGAACCTTTCTTCATAGGAAGCCACTGAGTCTTCCTCTTTCCTCAATTCCAGGAATTGCTTTTCTATCCTAAGTCGAACAACCTTACGAAAATACTTCTCCATAAACATACCTTTAAATTCTTCCCAGTCAAGAGCATCAATCTCATCAGCATCCCTAATATTTTTAACCATCGACCACCACTGATCTGCTTCACCCTCCAAACGATAAATAGCAAGACTAACCTTTTGATTGTCTGAACACCCCATGACATCAAAAATCTTCCCCAGTGCTTTAATCAACCCTTTATCTAACACAGGGTATAATGATCCTTTGAATGATGGGGGATGTTGCCTCATGAAATGTTCCACCACTGACAATTTCCTCTACGGTTGATCTGGATGATCTCGTGCATGGATACCACCACCATTTATCGCTTCGGTAAATTGTTCCATTACTGCAACAAACTGTTCAGTTCCAATTCTGACCATCTCAGGATGCTGATTCGGAAGGTTATTTCCTTTTGTATACCTTCCTAGCACTACTTCCCTGTTTCCTCTTCAGAAAACCATTCTGAATAAACATGTCTTAGATGAAGCAACATGGTAATCTTCAAATGCTATATCATTTCCATTTGACCTTAAAAAAATATTTTTGGATAATCATTTAATAGAATTATAACTCATAAAGTTATCTAAACCGACCTCTGATACCAACTATAAGGCCCCAGCCTTAAACCTTACTTAATGTTGAGTTATTACAAGATTACACATTGAGGATCTTTTTAGGTTTAGAGTTTTAGAGAATTAGATCATAAAACTTGCATTACATTCCACATTTAAACAAAGTGGTTACATAAAGATAGTATTCATTTTTCCCATCAACAGAAACATATTTATAATAAAACAAGGATTCTTTCTTGACACTTCCTTGACACTATCATCATATCATGTAACTTTCCCTTAACCTGTGAAAAACATTTCAAAAAACTTGGGATGAGCATAAAAAGCTCAGTAAGGGATATAAAAATATGGAAACGAAACATGAGTACATGTATACATTAGAATCAATGAAATCATACTTTACTCATAAAACATAAGCACTTTAACATACCTCATCAAATAATGAATAAATCATAGAAATTATAAGACATAAAGATAACTTGAGGCATTCATAACATTCTTACATAAGGAGTAACCCTATTGGTTACGTTTGGAATACCCATCACAGTATATTCCCCAAATCTCTTCAGAGAAACCTTAATGTTTCACTCCTTTGTGTTACCCAATGCAGTGGAGAGCTATATCGGACTCACCCGCCCTTAGTTTATCACGGAACAACCCATCTTCATAATAATTCCCAAGAACCTCAACATAATCGTATCACATAAAACATGCATAAAGGAAACATAACGTTTACACCTTTCAATCACAGGATATCAATACAACACATTGATATAAAAACATTATGAAAACCATTTTCAATACCAAAATAAAATAAAAGTAAAACATGGTATTTATTTTTCTTTTAAAAAAATTATGCTTGTAGAGGATGCCGAAACTCAAATAATGGTCACAGCGGCGGAGAAGTCGTTGTCGCCGCATACGTACGACAAAAACATTACATTTTTTCGTTTAGTAAAACAATTCGTATAAAAAAGATTCATTTTGGATAAACGTTAAAGTCAAAGGGGTTTATACATCATATAAATGAAGGTTGTGTATAAAATAAAATATGCCTCAATGAAAGGATATTGAGACGAAGTCCCATACCTCAGGTCCGACTTGACTCGATCGTTATTTAATATCCTAAATAATAAACTTGAGTTAATTTCTACTTGTTTAAGAACCTTTTTCAAGTTCATTATTCCTTTCATATCGCTTATTTCCATGTCATTAACACTATGTAAGTATTTATGATAATAACAGTCATTTTAACGATCAATGGTACTTGAGTAAAAAATAAACCCTTTATAATTACATGTTGTTCATGAATCCATTATATCTAGAATGGTATTCATGATTTAGATATCATATATATCAAATATATCTAGTACATGCATGCATTTATAATATTATGTAACATTTAGAGGTATGAAATGAAATGCACCGTTCATGGAGACGGTAAGTCGTACGTACGCATGAACGCTGCTTCCATTTCTATTTCGTATTTTATGAAATGGAATCATAATTATTTAAAGGTATATTATAATTCTAGTGTAATATAATATATAATATCATAACTCCATCCTTTATACGTCCAACATATGGTATTAACGAATCAAATCACTTTGAGGGGGCGGTAGTCCGCACTTCCTTAAATGAGGATATCGCGTTTACCCATAATGGAAACCATAAAGGAATGCCCAAAATGAAAAATACAGAATCTTAAGGAAAACAAAAACATATTATATATCATATATAAATATAGTGTCATCTTAATGGCCAACGTTGAAGGTGTTAAAAGACTGTTGAACAATCATCGTTTCGGGGGGCCGAAATTCGCCATCCACGGAAACAGTGTGTTCATTAACGATTAGATGTAGGTGTGTGTAAGTGTATCTCGAATCCTTATTATAACAACATCCTAGTATATTTAAGATACTGGAGTTGTTATAAAATAAATTAATAAAAATAGGGGGTTGGAGAAGTAAAATAAAACAAAAGGACTCAAGTGAAGACATTACCTTAAAATCGCGTAACTCCCTTTGGTTTGAGCTCAAAGGCTTCCTTGGGAAGACTTATGCCCAAAGTGAGGCTTCAAGGAGTAAGAGAGGGAAGTGGAGTGACAAAATGGGTAGGGGTTGGCCGAGCCAAAGGCTTTGGAAGTGTGTGTAAGGAGGTAGAGGTGGAGGCCTTTTATAAGAGGAGAGGAGGGGCACTCTTGGAAAGTAAAGAAATGTTACTTTATTTTAAAATGAGTTTCGGATTCAAAAGGTCCCACCTAGATATAACTAGAGGGTAAGGTGATAAGGGTTATAAATATGCCAATCCAATAGGTTTTTGACATGTGTAGTTCATAGATGTTACATTATCTTTTCATTTTATTTAAATCCTTTATTAATGGGGTAATCACTGCATCATCATGAGGTCATAAATAATTTAATTTATTTAATGTCTAAAAATTATAAAAAAACCACCATTATATAGGAAATAGTTTTATCTTTCTAATGAATATTTATAGTCAAAAATATGACTTGTATAACCCCATGTAAAAATTGTTTTAGTAAAACATCTCATGTTTGTGTCATTTTTACTTTTACATTAAATAAAAAGTTATTTATGTCATTTCCCAACCAAAGTGGCTCCATGGGGTCCCCAAGTTGACCCATGGATTGTCTTGGTCGTCCATGACACATAAAATAATGGTAGGACATGTTTCAAGCTCATCTCATATTATTAAAACATTATTTTTTCCTTAAACTACACTAATTACCTCTAATCGCGATTAAGAGCTTAAAAGTTACTATTCACCAAAAAATTATTTTAATCTCATTGAACCACAATTTACTTCTTAATGAAAACCATGTATGTCAGATTTTTTGAAAATCAAATCACAGAAGTGGCAAAGTTTCATTTAAATGAAAAATCAGTTTCTTTAACCACCACTTAGTGGTTTCACTATTCATCAAATATTGAAGTTTTTCAGAAAAATACCAAAACTTCACCCTAAGCTATATTTGATATTATGAATTAAAAAATGATTTCTATTTTGAAAAATTAAAATAATATAAGTTACATTAATTAATTTAATAATTAATTTCCGCTGTCATAGAAAATATCGTGTTTTTATGAAACAATAAGTATCAAAAGATTGACACCAGTTTAAGTCCAATTTCAAAGTGAAATTGATTCCAATGACCACCATTGGATTAAATGGTCAAAATATATTCTAATTTCACTTCAAAACCAATTAAAAAGGTAATCTAATCATATAAATAAATTAGATTAAAAAGAGGTTTTGAATTAAAATACAACATTTTCACTATTCATTAAAAATGTACTTTATCGGAAAAATACCAAACATTCACACAAAGTAAATTTTGATGTCCCAATCATAAAGAATAAGTTTATTTTGATGAAAATAGCTTATAAAATTGCCAACAGATAGATTTAAAAAAAATTCCATCAAAAGTCAGTAAAACAATCTTTTAAAAATATTAGTGTATTCTATGCTTAAGATTGGATTTACATTCATTTTAAGCCTCTAAAACTCTATCTAATTCATTAATAGACATAGATAAAAATATCTATTTTTCATTACTTACTTGGGATGTTACAAAAACTAAGATACCACTTAATAATTTGAACTGTAGAAATAAAATATTTCTTGATTGAATATTGATACAACGAGTGGAAGGTGTTTTGAAGCCTATGGTAAAAATATAGATTCCGGAAAGCATAGATTTGGGCTGAAATCATGCTATCGGGAGACTTGGAGATGTTATGTATTTGCGGGAAAACATTCCTAATGGTTTTAAAAAACAATTGGGAAATATATTATTTACCAATAGTTTAAAAAAAATGTTGGAATAAATTAAGAAAATTATAGGTTTCCCAATTTTTTTCTCAACCCATTTGGAAATCTTGATTCTAAAGGATGTATACCAATGGTTTCTTTGAATAGTTGGTAAAGCTTGATCAAAAAAAATACCAACAGTTTGAACAAACTATTGGAATAAAACTATTGGAATTCCTCAATTACCACCAGTTATTCCATATCAATTTCTAATATTGGAAGTCACATTTCATATATCATATGAACTTATTATCATTTATCAGTGTGATAATGACTAAGATATTCTAATGTAAATAAGTTCGATATTTTGGGTATTAATTCCTTTAAATGAATTATATTTATCTCATTGGTTAGGGAGACATTCAGTATCAAATAGATTTCTATTGTTCGAGAGATTTTTATGGATTAGTAGAAGAATTTATTGGTCTTCCTTACTGTTTTGAGGTGGAGTTTTCAATTGGACTCATAATTGTTGTTATTAATATTTAAAGGATTCCTTATAAAATATACCCAAATGTGATTTAGTTATTAAAGAAGAAACTCCAGCAAATTCATCATAAGGGATTTACTAATCATAGGGAATAATGTTAAGATGAAAAAGTTATTTTTATTATGAAGAAATCTAGATCAAAGTGACTGTATTAATTATCAAGAATTTAACAAGATAACTATCAAGAGGAAGTATCCTCTACCCTGTATCAATGATTTTTTTGCTTAGTAAAAAGGAGGTCAATAGTTTTCTTACATTTAACATTTCTATGAGTAATATTAGTTGTATGTTATATTTTAATAAAAATCCAATTCATCCATCCATAGTCGGTATAAACACTGTTATTTTATAGTCATGTTATTTGATCAATATAATTCCCCTACTGTCGTTATAGATTTAGTGGATAGGCTTTAGGTATTATATTGTTCAGTTTGCATTGGTCATTATATATGATATTATTTTATAATCAATGTGTAAGAAAGAGTATCAAGATAACATGATAATTTCCCTAATGACCCTATTAAAGGATATATTGAATGAAAAATTTATTATTTGTTAATGTTTTCTACGGAATGTTTCATTATTGGTTCATATAATCTCATATGAGGGTACATCAGTGGATCCTTCAATGATGGATGTTATATAGAAATGGATAAAACTATCCATTTTTTTAATATCCATAGTTTTTTAATGGATATAATCGATGCATTATAAATATTGTATCATGAATGTATAATCCACTCACCAAGTTAACTTTAAAGGGAGACAATTTGATTAGGGAAGATGAATGTCATAAATATTTCATGTAATAAAAATAAAGGTTAGTCAGTGCATCTGTGAGTACATTACCCTATAGTGGAAAAGGGTTTATAATTTAGTGTCACATCCAAAAATGTATTAGGATGAATTCTCATGTAGTAAGATGTAGTTATATCATTTGTCTCATGAAAATTTATGGTTCATGATAAAATTTACTCAAATAATGATTTAGATTTATCTTTGGTAAATTTTTTATTATATATATAGAGGTATTATCATTATGGATATAGATGTGATATTTATACCAATTATAAATTAATATTGTATATATTCACTGAAAAATAGATAAATATGATCCATAGAATTTGGTTGGGGATTAATAAATATTATTACTTCTCAATACACTACAACCCTATGAAATGAAATAAGGTGGAAAATGGTTTTAGATAAAATAATAACTCATTATTATTAATGGTGGGAATAAAAAAAATTCAATAATTAAAGATTTGAAAAGCATTTATATAGAAATATTTACGTAGAAATATTTACATAATGGGACAAATATTATCTTTCATAAATGGATATTAAATAACTTATCCATCTAAGGATTAATTAGGTGAAAAGGGAAGACATGTAGCTATAAAAGAAGGTGAGTAGTGTAGCTAATTTAAACCATTAATGTGAAAGAATTATAAGGTTCATGAACTATGGATGTGTTCCATCCACACTAGATTTGAAGGAGTTATTTGATGAGGCTCACAGTTCATAGTTAGTTATTAATCCTATAAGTATGATGATATATAGATATATTAAAGGGTGTTTTCAATGAGACAAATATAGAGCTAATTTTTTAGAATATATCTTATCTTTTTTATTTCAATATGTTAAGGAAGAGTGATATAAATATGAGATAATTTTATAATCATTAACCATAATAAATTAAAAATAATAAAACATCACCATGTTTTTTTTATAGGAATAACAATAAAATAATCAAAATAATGATATTTTGGATGAAGTCTACCTCCATAAAAAATCATTCACATATAATTTCTGTCATATATGATTTACCTCATTATCAAACTACCAAAATATAAATTATGTATGTGTTGAGGTTGCATTGAGTACCATATTCAACTGTATCTGATTGAGATCTGAGGTTTTCCTTGAACTTTGGTGATTAATTTAGTAAGATCTAGATATGGAGTTGATATTCAAAAACAATTTATCATAAATAGATATATTGTCACCCAAATAGAAAATTTAAAAACCTTGAGGATATGTTGAGGGATTATTTTAATGATTTGAACTGTTCATGGGATCAACACCTTCCTCAAGACTAGTTATATTGCAAAAATAACTCTCACTCAATAATATATATGGGTCCTTATGAAGGCCTATATAAAAATAAGTTTCAAACTCCAATAATATAGAATTTAGTTGGATAATGAAATCTATTCATACTTGATCTAGCTGAATAAATGGAATATAAAGTACGACCCATTCAACAGCATATAAAAGCATCATAGAGTCAACCAAAAACATATACTGACAGTAAAATATGTGGTCAAGGATTTCATGCTAGTGAGATGGTTTCTCTAGGAATTTCTCTATGAAATAAGGTTTTTATATTTATAAAAAAAATTAATATATAATACCCTGGTATATCTTCCCTTCCATGATTTTAAATCAAGTATGGATAACCGCAATTCACTTTGAACTTCCACCAAAACACTATCAAATTCACAAGGTTTTACTTGTGTATATCCAAAAGAAGTACATTCTAGATACATCACATTTACTATATTTTGAGGTTTTACCACTAGATAATGATCTTTCCTATGAATAAAAACCAAAACAAATCTTGAATCTTTGAGATAAATTGCTACAGAATAAGACTACTCACCTGGTTGAAGCTCTTTAGGGGGATTAGAAATTGAAATAATCTACAAGGTTAATTTTGGATGGGATAGAATAAATATATTCTAATTATTTTTATCATAATAAAATAATTTCTCTGTATAAATTCATTTTAATGGTTGTAGAATGTAACACACTAATATTTAATGAAATATTTATTTTTAAAATAAATTTCATTAATAGATTGTGGCACATACAATCCAAAGTATAAATGAAATGTAATATACTATAAAATAGTATCTTATCCATTAAATTGATGGGTATTAATAAGAAAGTATAAATTTTTAAATTTAATGGTTTTACAAATTTATAAATAAATTTTTCAGTTAACAATTTATTATGAATGAAAATATAAATTGTTTGGAAAGAATGGAATTTTTTATGGATACAAAATTATGCGCACAAAAAGTATTTTTATCTTAATGTAATAAATGATTAACTATTGGGGAATTATATTAATGATATTTATATATTATATATTCAATCAAATGTTTTACCATTCATAGAATATTTTTTCTAGGAAAGGGAAAATAATTAATCTAATTTTATACTTATAAATGTATTCTTTCTACAAAGAAATGTCATTGTGGTTTGTGAACGTAGTTTATAATTATTTTTTCCACTATTATAATTTTTTTTAAAAATTAAATTAAATTTTAAAATCAATATTTCATGATCTTTGAGTAATTTTTTGAGAATTTTCTAATATGTTTAATTTTTCAACTAATAGTGAAAATATTTATTTCTATTAAATTCTATATTTTTGTTTAATAAAATTAAAAAAAATACATATTATTTTAAAATTATTTTAAAAAATAAATTTGTTCGATTAAATTTTTATTAATCCTATTTTTTTAATTATAATATATATTTTGTTTAATTTTGATATAAAAACATTTTTAACTTAAGGACATTGTTTTCATAAGAAAAAACATTTCAACTTGTATGTGGGTTAAATTTTATATAAAATTATGATAATTCTATGAATTAACATTAATAAAAAGTAATAAATATTTCAAATTATAATAATTAATATTAAGTGATATGTTGAACATAATTGTTTTCATAATGAACAGCAAAAATAGTGAAAAAAATTTTATCGCTGTTACTGTTAAAACATTTTTACTAAACGATAAAATATAAAATACAAGGGTAAAAATGACCTGAATATGTGTCTGATTTATATTCAATAGAAAAATTTAAACTTTATATAATTTATATTTTTGGTCAATTTTTTCAAGAAAGTGACTTGACATTATCTTAAATAATGAAAAATTTTAAGTGTGACTGTAACTTAAATTATAAATAGTTACCTCCTCCCATGACTTATTCACTCCTCGTAAGCCATTTAAATTGATCAAATAATTTCTAAATATCATATGAACATCATTTTAAACATTATATATCCATTTTTATTCTTAAAATACCTCCCTAGGGCCCTTAAAATGATATGAAAATGAGGCTTTTATAAGCCAAGGTAATTTTCGTTACCATGCTATTTATTTATCACTTATTATTTTAACTCATTAAATTACTCCTTAATAATTAAAGTATAATAAAAATAGTATCTATAATATTATTATATCTTAATTTTTTTATTTAAGAACCTATACCCATCTCCTCTCACATCCAATGGGAATGAAAACAACGACTGTGTGTACTGAGAACAACCACCCTGCGAACAAATGTAATTCATTTTCCATCAATTCCTTCCATGAATGGATATAAGGATTTATTTAAAGTATATATTTTAAATTTATGACAAAATAATAATTCCATAATTATAATATGCAATCTATCTACTTACCTTTAAAACAACTTGAAAATGATAACATCACTCGTGTGTATGTGTGGACTACCGCCTCCATGAAGCGACCTGATGCATTTCTCATTTTAGTATGACATGGATGGTCATAATTATGTATTATATGAATATATATAATATATGTGATATAGTAATTATTCAAAAAATATGAATTCTTTTTTTCATTTCATTTATTACGTATGTCCAAAAAATGGAAACATTATTCTAGTGAATGTACGACCTAGATCCATGAATGCGGTAATTAGTTTTTCTAACTCAATTTTTTTTGGATGGATTTATATAAGTATATAATGAATAAATATTATATTTATGTAAATATTAAAAAAAATAGATTAATATACAATAATAAATATGTAATTTCTGAAGCTACAAAACCAAAACAAACATAAAGAACGAATCAAGTATCACCATGAACAATGATTTTAATAAATATATTTTAATAAATGGTTGATAAAAGGTTTTAAGTAAATAATATATGGAAAGATATATATTATAATGGTTATTTAATATATGAATAAAAATATATATCTATAACACATTGGGTTGGATCTCATATGAAGGAATTCATATATGATGTAAGGTATTGTTATCTCTATTTGTCATATTTGGAACATAAGTTTTACTATGCATCGATCATATTTTATGAAGTGTATATACATCCACATTGGAATTTTATATCATTAAATTCAATATTTTAATAACATTTAATATTTTGATGAAATTTATTCTTTCATTGGGCCTACGATTCTAAATTTTCCAAAGTGATAAGTGATTTATGTTTCAATCATATATTAATCAATATTTATTACAATTGAATTTATATTGAATAAATTGTATGATACATATATAATTAATAAGATAAATTGGACCTCTCTTGTTTATAACTTTGAATAATACATGTTTCTTTTAATTTCTACTTTTTATGTACTCATGATATCAATGAATGTTTTTCTATAAAACACAATTTATTTATTTATTTAGTATAAATTCATTTTTTTCCATATCCATTTTTTCTAGAAATGTTTCTAAAAGAGTTTTTAGTATTATATTATTATTTTTAAATTCATTTTAAACCTACATTAACTTTTTATGAAATTATTTACAATTAATCTTCTTATGGTTTTTCCGACGAGGTAATTGTTGAATTTTTACAAAAGTGTGAAATAAATTTTTTCTTTTAACTTATACTTCAAAAATGGAATATACCTCCTTCATAACCACTCAATTCATTAAATTTTTCATTACATTTTTTCATGGTTTTTTTTAATAAAATTTTTTCCCTAATACTTGGTAACCTTTTCAGATTTTATGTAAGTGATTTCATAGGGAACATGGTATTTTCCTCAGGAAATATTCTAGTGAATATTTTTAATGAATTTTAATATATCACAACATAATTTAATGCTAATTATATTTTTTTGGGATATTATCCCATTTTTAAATCCTTATTATTTTTCTAGATTGTTTAATATGATGAAACATTTATGAAACCCATTTATATTACATATGTTATTCTATAATAAATTGATGAAATGTTTATGAAGCCCATTTTTTCATTTAATGGTTTATAATATGAGGCTATGATGAATGTTTTATGTTATTGGGACACACATATGTATTTAATATATTATGTAATGTGTGGGTTCAGAATTATATATCCCAATAATTCGTTGGATACACTTTTATATCTCATGAGATAATTATTGGGAAAAAGTCAATGTGTTTGATCTACTATGAGAAATAAATCATTGTGTTCGATCTACTATGGGATGTAGGTTGTTATTCATGATCTGTTATGATATGGGAAATATACAAGGATACCTAATAAACTATGATTTTATAGTCTCATTAGTTAAACATTACATGTGAAATTAATATATTCCAATGTTGATTCCAAATATTTATGACACGAATTTATGGTTTCCGATTTATATATAATGATTTCTACTCTTATGATTCATGTATTTTGAAATGGTAATGGATTAATCCAAGAATATTATTTATTATATGTGATTGATTGGGTATGAAAATTTTAATTTACATACATTTTCTCATACACATATTGTTATCTTATTCTTTCTTATGATCATCAATTGATATCACCTGCGTTCACCATTAATAGGAATCTATGCTCACGCTTTCTTATGTTTCCTTTCCCTAGGTTTTGAAGAAATGCTTATTTAAGGTATGTCTATAAATAATAGTAAATGCGAATATTTTTATGATCAATATTTAATCCCTTTCATAAAATAATATAATTATTTATCTGGTCTCCAAATACACTAAACATTTAAATTTATTGGTAATATATTTGTTAAATGTAATAAATATTCATCGAAATGATATATTATTATTTAGGACAAATTTGGTCTTTAACGTGGTTATTAGTTATTTTTTTGTCAAACATTTGAAACTATAGTGAGAAATAATTAGTTATAAACCATATGATAATTGTATGTTATGATATGGAAAAGAGTGTTGTTTCCCTAGAAAAACATCTCTATCTAGATACTACATGTGTGCACAACTTTTTCACTAATGCATCAATGGGTAGTGACATAGATAAGTGTTAATCAAGTATATATCATCCATATTTATAGTGCACGACATGTGTTCCCTTTCTTTGAACATAGTTTGACGCTCAGGGGGTATATGGTAAGTTTAATTCACATTTTCCTTATGAACTATCGTGAAGGATTTGAATAGATAGTGATCATGAATAACCTAGGTAAAACCTAAGGATTCATATATTCAGAATAATTTTTAATGATTTACACAAATAAGGAATTATTATTCATGATTTATCACTCTAATCAATTATTTTGGATGGTCAATCTAACCATTTTGGTTTTATTATGGGCATGAATATATAAATTTAAAGATGAGGTGGTGACAGAAATACTCAAATACGGAATTATATTATTTATTTTAGACATATTTTGTTGTTTTACCATGAAAATTATCTAATATTTTTAATTATTATCCTTAATGAATATATATTGAGTTAGTTGTGAAAATATATAATTGTATGATGGTTACATATCAAGTCCATAATTCCTGTTCGATTAATGTTTATGGGAAATCCATTCATGAAAATTTTTTAAATCTCCCATTAGTTGAGAATTATTTTATTCTATGAATGGATTTTATTTATTTATATAAACCCATAATCAATTTTTGGGGCATGGAAGTAAAATTTCATTTTCCAAATGAACATATGATCATTTATCAGTGTAAGGATGACTAAGAACATACCGTGGAAATTACTTCTATCTTGAGTATCTTAATTCAAATTAGGGATGGATATTTATCTCATATGGTTGGGAATGAACTAAACATTAAAGATATTCCTATATTTTTTAGAGTTTTTTTATTTATTTTATGAATAATTTTGTTATCTTCCTCCAAGTCATGTAGTGTTTTCTTAAATGGATCTCATACATTATGTTAATACTATTTCAAAGACCCCTTCTAGAATGGTCCTAATTGATTTTTAAAAAATAAAAAATTAACTCCAAGAGAATCTTGATAAGGGATTTATTCATCCAATTAAATTATATTAGGGTGAACAAGTTCTTTTTATTAACAATAAATATTTTTAAATGAAACATCATATTGATTATCATGAATTTAACATTATCACTATAAATAAAAAGTATCATCTACCCCATATCAAGGATTTAATTGATCAATTATTATGAGCTAAAAACATTTCTAATATTTATCTTCAATATGGGTAGTATTATCTAAGGTTGTAAAGTAAATTCATACTCATGATAACTTCCCATATGAGGTGGGGACAACATAAATTTATAATTATTCCATTTAGAAATAGAAATTACCGTACTATATTAATGGATTTTACGTATATTTTCTTTAGTGATTTGATTAATCAATTTCTGTTAGTATTTATAGATGATATTCATATATATTAAAATAGATATGAAGATCATAAAGAGAACTTGATAATTGTACTTAAGAACTTAATGCAGGATAATTTTTATGTTAAATTTTACCAACAATGAATTTTTTCTTCTGAGAGTCTCATTCTTGGATCATATAATCTCATGTGAGGTTATTTTAGTGGATTACCCAAAGATGGAAGTTATTGAGAAATGTCACAAACCAACCAATATTATTTTGATCTATAATTTTATTGATTTTATAGGATATTATTGATTCTTATGGAAACTTTTCAATTTAATTTAAAATCCACCCACCATGTTAACTTTGAAGGCATCCAAGTTCCTTTTTATAAATTAATTTTAGAAAAATTTCAAGGAACTAAAGAGGTTAGTCAGTGCACAAATTCTTACAATACCCTATAGTTGATTATGGTTTGAAATCTATAGTGATGCTACCAAAAAGAAAATAAGATGTGTTTTCATATAGAATTAAATGGTTATAACTTATTATAGATAATAATTGAAGGTTCATGATCCAAATTACACAAATAATTATTCTGAATTAGATGTAGTAATTTTTTCACTAGAAATATAGTGCAATTATATTTATTTATAGATATCAGTTATTTATACTAATAATAAAATAATAATGTATATATTCACTCAAAAATAACTTAATATTAACTAGATAATATAGTTGGATTTGATTAAAAATTATGACTACTCAATACATTAACACCCTTGGAATGTGAATAGGGTGGATGTTACTTTATGTTGAAAGGATCATGAAAGATTATCTTTGATGAGGATCATAGAAGATCCAATATTTCTATTTTTTCACAGAATAGATCTAGAAATCTTTAAGTATGGAGGAAATATTATCTTTAAAAAATTAATGCTCAATCATTTATCTATATAACGATTAAATAGTCATAAATAGAAGATATAGAGCTGAAAATGAAGGTGAAAATGTCACTGGGTTCAAACTTGATTGTGATTGAATGATAATATTTAAGAACAATGGATGTGTTAGGACAATACCTAATTTGAATAAAGTGCTATTAGGTGAGGATCATTACTTTCCTTATCTACTAATCTTAAAAGTGTCAATATGTATAGTGATATGAACGATTATTTCTTGTATAATAGCATATAGAGAGGTATTACTGAGTATGTACTTTGATGCATGGTAGGTTAGATAGATAAGGATAAAATATAAAATTAAAAGTAACTTTTATATGCATTACCCATACAAAAATTAAATGGGATAACATCAACATGGATTTTGTCACCAAACTCCCAAAAATATCTAAAAGACATAATTTTATTTAGGTTGTAGTTGATATCTGAAAAATTCATCACACTTCATTACTATTAGAGAATATCTCAATCTTGATTAGCATACCGAAATATACATTAAGGAAGTGGTAAGATTGTTTGGATTACCAAATTTTAATATATGATATCGGGATCTAAGGTTTACCTTGATGTTCTAGTTATATCTTTAGTAAGATATAGATGCAGAGCTTTGATTCAAAACATCTTATCATCTTTAAACAGATGATCAAACTAAGAGAAATTTTCAAACCATATATAATATTTTGAGGCATTGTTTTATGTATTTACTAGGTGGTGGGATGACAACTTCCTATAGAAAAAATTAGTAGTAATAATATCTTTGACATGAGAATTCAGATGAATCATTATAAATAACTCTATGGAGATTATTTTAAAACTCCTATTTTTTGGAATGAAGATAGAAAATGAAAACTATTGGTTCTTTAGAAAGCTAATGAAATGGGGGAGAGATTCATATCAATTCAAGAACACTTCATGGAATTTCATATTCGGATGAAATATTGGGATAAAAATCATCAACATTATTTATAATTTGATGTTGGTGAGAATGTTTTTATATGAATTTCTCCAATGAATAAGTTTATGAGATTTTGAAAGACGAGAAATATAATCCATCGGTTTGTTAGCCCTTTTTAAATTCTTATCAGGTAGGGATGAAAGATTATCACAGGGATCATCCATCAAACCTCTCACAATTACATGATGTTCCATGTATCTATACTATGGATGTGTATACCAGATCTATCACATTGACAAAACTAAGAGGTCATACTATTACAAAATGATATTTCCTAAAAATAAAAAACTTGTAAAAATATGATATTGTTGGGATAAAGTTAAATGGAACAAGACTACTCACTTAATTAATGTTTTCTTGAATAATCAGATGTTTAAAGAAGCTACATAGTAAATAGAGGATGTAATGAAATTTAGATGTTCTTATTTTATAATTATAATAATGCAATTTCAATAGTAATATTAATATTATGGCTGTGTATAAGGTAAACACCAATGATTTTTTATATATATCAATTTTTTAATAAATCTCTCCCATAACATACCAAACACGCAAAACCATGTCAAAATCTACCATAATACAATATACAATTATATCCTAGATGTTAAATTTGAATTTATGAATATGAAAAACGAAATAATGAAAAATATATGTTTTACACATGAATAAATAATTTTATTTTTTATCCATTGATTAGGTATGAAAATAAAAAACATTTGAATGTGAAAATACAAATTCTTAAAAACCGGATTTTGGTTTATGCAATGAGTTTTTATATTAAAAAATTAAATTAGTCACTATAGTGGAATACTTTTTTGAAATTTATATATAATATATTAAATAATTTTTTTATTATTCATTGAATATTTTTTCTAGGAATTGGATAAGAAAAAGGTTACTTTTATGCTTAAAGTTTTTACTTTTTCAAATGAATATTTTCATCTCGTTTTGTGCACAAATTTATAATAAAATTAGAAACTTTATTTAAAAATGTTAATTTCACATTTTAAATAAACATGTCAATATTATTATAGAATTATTTTTTGATAAATTTATGAAAAGATAGCTTTTTAATGAATAGTGATAACACTGATTAATCTTAAACATTGTCTTTATGTTTAAATAAATTAAAATGAATTTTTTTTTGTTTTAAACAGGTTTTAAAATTAAAATTTGTTCAATAATATTACTATTAACCCATTTTTTATAATTTCAATCAATTTTATGTTGAATTTGGATATAAATATTTTTATACTCTAGGAAATGTTTTCTTCGGAAAAATATTTTTCATTGTGTTTGCGGGTATAATCATAAATTAAGTTATTACAATTATATTAATATAATTTAATAAAATGGATTCCTCATTTTTAATATTCATAGTTAATATTAGGTAATTAATTCCAATAAATTATATTTCATAATTAATAGTACAATTATTATAAATCTGTTAGCACTGTTAAGGTTAAAAGAATTTTAACGAAGGTTATACTAAAATGATCTAGGTAATAGTGAACTTAAAACATGCATGATTTTTTTGGACCATATGTAAACCTTATAAGATATAATTTATTGTAATGGTCCATTTATTGAGTAATTTTTCTCCCAATGTGACATTAAATTATTTTAACACTTTGAAAAAGTACATGTGTGTCACTCACCTCAATTATAAACGGTCGTATCCTCCACTCACTTATTCACACCTATTAAGGAATTTAGATTCACAAAAAGCTATATAAATATATTATCATGATCCTTATCCATTATATCGATCTTATTTTATTCCCAAAATTACAACCTTATTAACCTTATAAGAGGTCCAAATATTCTTTTATTAGCAAAGTAATTGTCTTCACCCAGATCTATCTTTTTCACATTTTTTTTAAAACCTTAAATAATTTATTAATAATTAAAATATAATAAAAATATAATAAGAAATATACGGATATTTTATTATGTTTATGGTAAATTATATTTCCACCTCTTATACCATTAAATTGGAAATGAAATCGTCAATCGTGTGTTTGGCATACTACTGCCTCATGAACTAACGTAAGTCATTTTCTATCACCACCCATTAGAAAAGGATATAATGATGAATTTAATGTATTTATATGATATTAATAAAATAATGATACTTATTTAATTATAATATCACATCTAAATTCAAGCTTCTAATCTTTTGGAAAATGGTAAATGTGCTTGTGCATACGTGTGGACCACCACCTCCACGACACACAATGATGTGTTTTCAGATTATTTTGAAATTCATGATAATAAAGATATATGAAATGAATATATATTATATAATAATTATTATTCAATTTAAAGTTGTTATTTTTGTTTCTTTAATTACATCAGTTGAAAAATATTGAAACAATGTTCATGCGTATGTATGATCTCCCATCTCCATAAACAATATAATTCATTTTCTATCTATAAATTTTATGGATTTAAATAAATATAAATATATTGAATATATATTATATTTATATAATTATTACAATTTTTTATATTATGGAGTGGTAATAAAGGAATAAGGACCAAAACTAACAGACCAAAACAGATTTGAAAAATAAAGAACCTATCACCCATAATAATGATTTAAATAATGAATTGTTAGAAACAGGTGATAAAATGTTATAATAAACTAATATATTGTTTGATATATATTATTATGTTTCTCTAATATATGTATGGAAAAATATATTTATTATACAGGAGTTCCAAACACATAAGATGGAGTTCAGACCTGTGGTAGGGGATTTTAATCTAAAATTTTGTTCCCAAGAACATTAGATATTATATAAAACTATCTACTTATATGAGGTGTATTTACAACCAATTTTACATTTTATATCTTGGAATTATTAATTTTAATTATGTTAAATATTTTTTTAATATGTTTTTTGGGGCTTATAATAAAAAATTACCAAAGCGGTAAAGGATTTTTGTTACAATACTATTTTAATTGGGATTTTTAATACATAAATTTCTATTTATTATCATATATAATCCTTACATAATAAATACGATTAACGTAAGTACCCAGCCTTAAAACATTGCATAATATTGAATTAAATGAATAATTCACTTTCAAGGTATTTTCAGGTTTAGAGTTTTAGAGAATTAGGACATAACTATTACATCTCAAAAGATTAAAAAGTAGACACTTCTACTCAGTTTCCATTTTGTTCATAAAATAAAAACTCTTAAAAAGAAACATGTCTAGTTGTATGTTTTAGACATTATTACTTTTCTTTGATCCCATCCTTGGCCCTATTTATCTTTAAGTCCAGTGAAAAACATTTCAAAACTTGGGATGAGCATAAAAATCTTAGTAAGAGTTTCAAAACAAAGACATAAAACATTAGTTCATAAATAAAAACAAAACATAAACTCTTTTACATACCTCATGAAATCATTATATTTATGAATAACATAAAGAAATAATTATTCATAATGGTAACTTGTGGAATACAAAACAAACATACATTTTAGATATCACATCTATATAGGGAGTTACTTTGGAATACCCATCACAGTATATTCCTTAAATCTCTTTAGAGAAATATTAATATTTACCTCTGTCATATTACCCAATGCATTGGAGAGCTATCTCGGGCTCACCAACCATAGATTTTCCACAGAACCACCTATATAGGTAAAAAATTCCCAATAACCATAACATAATCATGACACATAAAAAAAGTATAAAGGAAACTTAACATTTCCCCATTCCAATATATCAAATCCAGATATTGAAATAAATAATTCTTTATCAAACCATTTTCAAAACCATTTAAAACATTTAATAAAGGTGTTTTTGAATCAAAGTGTCCCAAAATGGTTTGAAACTTTTAAAAAATTATGATTTGAAAACATTAATGTCCTTATATATAAATCCTTAAAATCATTTTTAAAAAATGGACAATAATGAAAAATATTTATAAGAATATATCTTTAAAACATTTAAAAAAATATTTTATTTAAAAAGTTTTTAACAAAATGAGAGACACTTGAATACAGATAATTGAGGAATATAATTTAATAAAAACATTATAAAATCATGATAATAAAGGTATTAATGATATAATATGCCAAAAGACAGTATATACATCATATAATAGTGAATTGGTGCATAACAAAATTGAAGTCTCAATGGAACGTAAATTGAGACAAAAGCCCTTATAAAGATGTTATCCTTAGATTAAGGATAAATCAATTACATAATAATGTGTGACAAATATAAATACACTCAATATGATTGGATATTTTGTATAAATAAATAATAGTAAATTCACACTTGTTATTTTTAATACAAAACCAATGACTTGTATGTTTAACTCAATGAACGAAAATTGAGTTAAAATTACTCTTATCAAGTTCGAATCGATGAGTTAAGAATTTATCAATGGAGTGATTTTGTGTATCAAAAGTATATCCACACAAAGGGGATTGGAAATTACAACATAAAAAAATAAATAATGATTCCATACATAATCATGGAATGAAATAATATATAATTAGAAGATTAACCCAAGGAATGGAAATTGGGTTAAAAGGTTTTCTTATCGATTTGGTAACTTGTGAAATATACAACCCATGAAATACAGATCATAAAATGAAGATATAAATACCCATAAATTGAATTATATTACATAATGAATACACTCATGGGCAGTACATACACCACACAAAATTAAATACTAGAAAATATAGTATGAATCTCATGTGAATAAAAAGTGAGATGAAAATCCCAAACCATGTTGTAATCAATAGATTCGTATGACCAGAAGTTAACAACCACCAAAGGAATCATAGAATAACATGAATATAAATAAAATCATGATAATATATATCAAATCAAAGTACAAAATTCATCACCTGCAATAAATAAGTGGTGAACAAAGGAAATATCACGGAATTAAAAGTGGGATAAGAAATGCCTTACCTCGTGTCTGACATGACTTGTTTGTTCCATATTATTCCTGAATAATAGACATAAGTTAATTTATAATTGATAAAGAAATTTTTTTCAAGTTTTTTATTCATTTTATATCACTTATTACCATATATAAACAATATTTTATCATTTAAGTTAATAATGGTCGTTTTGTTGATATTAGGTACTTCAGAAAACAATGAACGCCTTATAATTAAAAGTTGTCCATGTGGTCAAGAGTCCACTATCTCCAGAATGATATTCATGATTTATATATCATATATATCATATATATCTAGTATATATGTGTATTTATAACAATACAAAACATTTTGAGATAAGAAATGAACTACACCGTTCATGGAGACGGTAAGTCGTATGTACGCATGAACACTACTTTCATTTCTATTTCATATTTTAATTAAATTAAAACAAAATGATCCATTGTTATATTATAATTCTAGTATAATATCATATATAATTTCAATAACTTCATGCTTTATTTGTTCCACATATGGTATGAACAAGTCATATCACTTTGAGGGGGCGGTAGTCTGCACTTCCTCAACTGAAATTATCGAGTTAACTAATAATGTAAACCATAAAGGTATGCTATAAATTAAAAATAAATAAGAATAAAGAAAATATAAAAATAATATATATCATATAAAAATATAGTTTCATCATAATGAACACAATGATAGGTGGTAGGAGATAATCGAACAATCATCGTTCCGTGAGGCGTTAGATTGCCATCCACAGAAACAGTATGTTCTTCACCCATTAGACGGAGGTGTGTGTAAGATTAGTTTGAATTATTATCAAAACAAAATCCTAGTATATTTAGTATACTAGTTTTGTTACAAAATAAATTATTAAAAATATTTTAGCGGTTGGATAAGTAAAATAAAAGAAAATAAGTTAAGAGAAACTATTACCTATAATTTGGGTAACTCCCTTTGGTATGAACCAAATGGATTTCTTAATGTTCCTTATGCCTAAGGTAAGGATTCTAGGATAAGGAGACCGATGTAGGGAGATTAATTTGGAAGATGTTGGATGATCCAAAAGTCTTCAGAGGTGTGAATAATTGGTTAGAAGTGAGGGCTTTTTATAAGGGGGTAGGGGTTCGTTATGAAAGTGCGAAAATATTTTTTTATTATGTAATGATATTCAGTTTTTAAAAATCCAAAACTCATTAAGGTAGAAGATAAGATGAAACATGGTCAAAATAAATAAATCCAATAATAATTGGATAGGTTTTGGATGTCAATTTAATATTTATAATCTTATTTATTTAAATCATTAATTAACGAGGTAAACACTACATCATTATTTTTTCATTAAATATTTAATTTATTCAATGTCTAAAAATTATAAAAAAATACCATGATATAGGAAATCATTTTAGATTTCCAATGAATAATTATAGTAGAAAAGATAATTTATATTACACCATGTACAAATTAATTTAAAAAATGATATTTGATTATTTCATTTTTTACCATTCCTTTAAGTTAATTAAAATAAAGTTTCATGATCATTCATAAGTTGATCCATGGGGTCCCAAAACTGACCTAAAGTTGCCCATGGTCGAAAATGACTCATCCAATAAGGTTAGGACAAATGTTAAGGTAATTCATAATTATTATGATGTTCTTTTTTACCTTAAATTATCTTATTTACCTTTAACTGTGGTAAATAAAATTCAAAAGTTATTATTCACTAAAAATTATTTTTATCTTATTGAACCAAATTTTACTTACTAATAAAAACAATGTATTTTGCATTTTCAAAATTCAGTACACAGAAGTGGTAAATTTTCATTTTAATGAAAAATGTTAGTTTTTAACTACTATTTAGTGGTTTCACTATTCATCAAAAATTGAAGTTTTTCAGAAAAATTCCAAAAATTCAACCTAAGCTATATTTGATATTCTAAATTCATAAATTTTTTCGATTTTACAAAAATAAAAACAATAAGGTTTCATTATTTAATTTAAAATTAATTCCCGTTGTCAAAACAAATAGTGTGATTTTAATAAACAATAACTATCAAATGATTGATACGTGTTTATGTCCAATTTTAATGTGAAATTAATTCTAATGACCTAAATTAGATTAATTGATAGGAATATAATATAATTAAACTTTAAAACCAATTATAAATAAATACAACCATAAAAATAAATTATATTAAAATGAACTTTTGAATTAAAATACAATATTTTTCATTATTCATAAAAATGAATTTTATTTGAAAAATACCAAAAATATACCCAAAGTAAATTTTCATGTCCCAATTTTAGAGAATAATTTTATTTTGTCAAATGGAACATTTAAAAGTGACCAAAACAATGTTTAAAGAGGGTTATCCATTAAAAGGCGGTAAATTTAACTTTTAATGTAAAATATGCTTAAAATTATATTCAATCACATTTTAAGCCACTAAATTTTATTGGATAAAGGTAAAAACATTTAAAAAACCTGTATAGTCAAATTGTAGTGAGTTCTATTAATTCCCTCTAATATAACGGCTAGGTGTTAACTATCATTTAAAATAATATTATTAAATTTTTATTGTTCAATGTAAGATTTCAAAGAAACGTGTTGTCGTGTTTCGGGTATGCCATCGAACATAACATCCCCTTTAGAGTAAAATTAATAATTAATTTAAAAAATTTAATAAATATAAAAATTTCAATTTATTTATTTCCATTGGATGTTACATCCTTCCCCCTTTTGCGAATTTCGTCCTCGCAATTTTAAAATTGGGCCCAGAAACATCTTTAAATGTCCTATATCCGAATAGAGTTAGTAAAACAATCAATTTAAAAAAATGAAAGAAAAGTACAATGGTAACCTCAGATAACCCGTACTAGGATTCCATGTAGGAAAACATCGATATGGAAGAGAGAACAAATTGTCAAATTCTGATGGAGAGTGATAGAAAATATGATTAGGAGAATGTTAAGCACTAGAAAATCGCAAACATGTGATGGGTTCAGCGGTCCTTGATTCCCTAGTAGGAAAATTTTACAAAAAATTTTTTTGATTTAAGTTACATTTCATAAAGTTGAGGAATTTATTTATGATCTTAACTAAAAACATAATGAAACATAATTACTTGTCATGTAGACTTTCATCCTTTACTAGATTCCTAGAACAAACTCATTTTTTTTTCAAACGATGATTATTCAATATGACTTGTTAACATTGAAAGTGCTATAATCAACTTCTATAGAATCACATAATCCACAAAAGATTAACTATATATTTCCATTATCTTTAGATATCAACCAAAACCAAAACTTTTAGAACAGGATCAGATAATCCCTAAAAAGGATAACATTTTACATAAATAAAAACTACTCTTAATCTACAAAATTTATCAAACAAAAACCAATGTTCAACAAATATCATTCATTAAACAACAGTCCATAAAATTCATCAAAAGTAATCCAAACTAAGATTGAAACCCAGATCTCATAAATATTTAATTACATAGTCTTACAAGATAAATCTTCACATTTATCTCCAAATAACATCAGTTACTCATAAAGTCTCATATTGAAAAGTAATTAACCTAATCACATATTATCTATGATTGGTTAACAATTTTCATAAATAAACCAAATTTTCATATTTCCATAATAATGAAATAGATTCTTCCAAACTAAAATCTCAACCATTATTAAACAATTGAAATCCCATAGTATTCTATCTTCCTTGGGCATATAGTGCTTCCTAAAAAGAGAGAATGTCTTCAACTACAAACTTTATCACTTAATCACCAAATCATTTTACTATAATAAGTATATCTATTTGATCTAACATAAGTTCCCAAAATCAACATATTCTTGTTCCATTAAATCATTTCACTAAAATAATAAGTCTTACTAAATAGGGACTTCAATTTAACCAGTGGTAGGCGATGTGCCCTTGTCACCCTTCAGTTGTGGGTTTGATTCCTGTGGCCTTTTCAGATGTGACGTGTTGTCTCCCATCCTATGGGTTTTCCTTTTTATAAAACTCTAAAATAACCCTAAAAAATTTTAACCTTGATTGTTTCTTTATACCTCTCATCTTAATTCCAATTCCTTATAATTTTGACATCTTAATTCTTGAAGTCTTATATATATTGTCATTTTTTTATTTCAACCCCATATGATAAAATAAAACAATCCCCAAAATGAAAAACATCATACCTTGATCATGGTGTCCATTTGGTTTCCTTGTCATCTTGTTCACTTAGGTTGAGGTTTCATGCATTGCAACAATGATTTAGATATCCTTCAATATTATTTTCTTCCATCATCCAAATAAACCTTGTACAACATTGGACATATGGGTGTTCATAGAAAAACAGTTTTGGAAAATAATCATGTATGACATATAATTTCAAATCATCTGATAAAACATGATTTCTATAAAACAGTCAGACTGAGTTTGAGTTGAAACTTTCAATTAATGGTCCTTTAAAAATACCATAGGTATGTGTTGAGAGAAAACATTGTAAATGAAAATTTAAATAGGTTTCTCAAGGGTCTCCTTCTTCATCACCTTTTTCAAAATCATAATATGCTTCAAAATCTTGTGATAATGTAAAATATTTGAAAATGCCTAGATAATATTTACCTTTCTTGAAAATATAAGAATATTGTTAAAATAAGATTTTTTAAATATAACTCATGATCCACTATGATAACTAAGTGTAGTGGAGGTGTTTGACACCTCAAACAGCTTCTTTCAAGTGAGTTTTAATCTTGAAAAATTATCACAATAATCTGACCATGACTTTGAAATAATTTCTGCAAGCAAGTCATCAAGATGAGATAGAAACGTAGTTTGAGATCCCCATAATTACATTTTTAACTAACATTCCTTGATCTGAAAAAGATATAAAACAAGTATTTAATGGAAATAATAGACATATATACTAACCATGTGTCTAACAAAAACTCCAAATCCCTAATGTTGTCTAAACCGACCTCTGATACCAATTGTAAGGACCTATCCTTAAAACATTGCATAATATTGAATTAAAAAAATTAATTCACTTTGAGGATCTTTTCAGGTTTAGAGTTATAGAGAATTAGGACATAACTATTACATCTCAAAAGATTACAAAGTAGACACTTCTACTCAGTTTCAATTTTTTTTCATAACCTAAAAACTCTTAAAAAGAAACATGTCTTTTTCCATGTTTTAGACGGCATGACTTTTACTTAATCCCATCCTTAACCCTATTCATCTATAAGTCATGTGAAAAATATTTCAAAACATGGGATAAGCATAAAGATCACAGTAATTGTTATAAAACAAAGAAATAAAACATTAGCTCATAAATATATAAAAAAACATAAATAATTTTACTTTCCTCATGAAATCATAATATTTTTGAATAACAAAAAGAAATCATAAATCATAAAGGTAACTTGTGGCATACATAACATACTTACATTGTTTCTATCACAGCTACATAGGGAGTTACTTTTGAATACCCATCACAGTATATTCCGTAAATATTTTAGCACAAACATTAATGTTTACCTCTACCATGTTACCCAATGCATTGGAGAGCTATCTCGAGCTCACCCACCCTTTATTTTTCACGGAACCACCTGTATAGGTAAAAAATTCCCAATAAACATAACATAATCATACCACATAACACAAGTATAATATAAAGTTAACATTTCCACATTCCAATAAATCAAATCAAGATATTGAAATAAACAATGCTTTATCAAACCATTTTCAAAACCATTTAAAACATTTAATAAAGAGAATTATGAATAATAGTGTCCCATAAAACATTGAAACATTTAAATAAATTATCATTTGAAAACACTAATGTACATATAAATAAATCCATAAAATCGTTTTTAATACATTGACATTAATGATAAATATTTATAAGAATAAAGATTTAAAAAAGTTAAAACTATATTTTCGTTAAAGAGTTTTTAACAAAATGAGGGACGCTTGAATATAAATAACTGAGAATATAATTTCATAAAAACCTTATAATATCATGAGAATAAAGTTATTCATGATATAATAATCCAAAGGTACGTATATACACCATATAATAGTTTATTGGTGCATAACAACAATGAAGTCTCAATATAACGTAAATTGAGATGAAATCCCTTATAAAGATGATATCCTTAGATTAAAGATAAATAAATTACATAATAATGTGTGAAAAATATAAATGCACTCAATATAATTGGATATAAGGTGTAAATAAATCATAAAAAATTCCCACATGTTCATTTTAATACAAAACCAATGACTTGGATGTTTAACTCAATGAATGGAAATTGAATTAAAATTATTCTTATCAAGATCATATCGATGACATGAGAATTTATCAATGGAGTGATAATGTGTATAAAAATTATATCAACACAAAGGGTAGTTGAAATTACAACAAAATAAATAAATAAATATTCCACACATAATCATAGAATAACAAAATTAATAATTAGAAGATTAACCCAAGAAATAGAAATTCGGTTAAAAGGTTTCCTTACCGATTTGGTAACTTACAAAACATTTAACCCATGAAATAAGGATAATAAAATGAAGATGTAAATACCCATAAATTGAATTATATTACACTACTAATACACTCATTGGTAGTACATACACCACAAAAATGTAAATAGTTTCAAATATATCATGAATCTCACAAGAATAAAAAGTGAGATGAAAATCCCTTACCAAGTTGTAATCAATCGAGTCATGTGACCAAAAGTTAATAACCACCAAATGAATCACATAATACCATGAATATAAATAGAATCATGATAATACATATAAAATGGAAGTTCACAATTCATCACATGAAATAAATAAGTGGAGAACAATGGAAATCTCACTCAATTAAATGTGAGATAAGAAATCCCTTACATCGTGTCTGACATGACTTCTTTGTTCCTTATTATTCCTGAATAATAAACTTAAGTTAATTTATACTCGATTAAAAACCCTTTTATAATTTTGTTATTCATTTTATGTCACTTATTACTATGATATATACAATATGTAATCATTTAAGTTAATAATGGTCGTTTTGTCGATATTTGGTACTTGAGTAAAAAATGAACACCTTATAATTACACTTTTTCCATGTGGTCAAGAGTCCATTATCTCCAGAATGATATTCAAGATTTAGATATAATATATATCATATATATCCAGTATATATATATATGTATTTATAATAGTACATAATATTTTGAGATAAGAAATGAAATGCACCGTTCATGGAGACGGTAAGCCGTACGTACGCATGAACGCTACATTCATTTCTATTTCATATTTTAATTGAATGAAAACCTAAGGATAATTAGTTAAATTATAATTCTAGTATAATATCATATATTATTTCAATAAATACATCCTTTATATGTCCCACTTATTGTATTAACGTGTCATATCACTTTGAGGGGGCGGTAGTCCGCACTTCCTCAAATTAATTTATCACGTTTACTCATAATGGAAACCATAATAATATGGTATAAATTATAAATACAGAATCATAAAAAACATAAAAATAATATATATCATGTATAAATAAATTTTCATCATAATTTCCACCAAGATAGGTGGTTGGAGATAATCGAACAATGATCGTTCCATGAGGCATTAGTTTTCCATCCACAAAAACATTATGTTCTTCACCCATTAGATGGAGGTGTGTGTAAGTGTAGTTCGAATAATTCCCATAAAAATATCCTAGTATATTGATTATACTATTTTTGTTATAAAATAAACAAATAAAAATAGTTTAGGGGTTGGAGAAGTAAAATAAAAGAAAATAAGTTAAGAGAAATTGTTACCGTTAATTTGGGTAACTCCATTTGGTATGAACCAAAAGGGATTATTGAATTGCATTATTCTTAAGTTAAGGAATATAGAAGGAGGAGAGGGATGTACGGAGATTAATTTGGAAGATTATGGAAGATCCAAAAGGCTTTATAGGTGTGAATAATTTTTTAGAAGTGAGGACTTTTTATAAGAGAGGCAAGGGGTTCTTTAGGAATGTGTGAAAATATTATTTTATTATATAATGATATTCGGTTTATAAATGTCCAAAACTCATTAAGGTATAATCTAAGATGAGTAATGGAATAAATAAATTAATCCAATAATAATTGGATAGGTTTTTGGATTTTATTGTAATATTTATAATATTATTTATTTAAATCATTTATTAATGAGATAAACACTACATCATTATTGTGTCATAAAAATTTAAGTTATTCGATGTCTAAAAATTATAAAAAAATACCTTGATCTAGGAAATATTTTTATATTTCAAATCAATATTTATTTTTGAAAATTTAACTTATATAACACCATGTAAAAATCAATTTACAAAGAGATATTTGTTTATGGTATTTTTTACCTTTACATTTGGTTAATTAAAATAATGTGTCATTATCATTCATAAGTGGCTCCATTGGGTCCCAAAATCGACCTAAAGATGTAAATGGTCATAAATGACTCATAAAATAAGGTTAGGACAAGTGTTATGGTAATTTTGAATTATTATGATATTGTTTTTTACCTTGAATTACCGTATTTAACTTTAACCACAGTAAATAAGTCAAAAGTTATTGTTCATCGAAAATTATTTTCATTTTATTGAACCACATTTAACATAATAATAACATCTATGTTTTTCATATTTTTGAAATTAAATTAATAGAAGTGGTAAAATTTCATTTAAATGAAAATGTTAGTTTTTAACTACTACTTAGTGGTTTCATTATTCATCAAAAATTGATGTTTTTCAGTAAAAGAAAAAAAATCAGCCTAAGCTATATTATTTATTCTGAATTAAAAAATGATGTCTATTTTACCAAATTAAAAACATATATGTTTCATTAATTAATTTAAAATTAATTTTCATTGTCAAATCAAATAGCGTGTTTTTAAGAAACAATAACTATCAAAAGATTGATACTTGTTTATGTTCAATTTCAAAGTGAAATTAATTCCAATGACCAAAATTGGATTAATTGGTAAAAATATAATCTAATTACACTTTAAAACCAATTAAACAGTTAATATAACCATATAAATAAATTATATTAAAAGTCACTTTTGAATTAAAATACAGTATTTTTCACTATTCATAAAAAATGAATTTTATTAGAAAAATACCAAAAATTTACCCAAAGTAAATTTTGATGTCCCGATTCTAATGAAGAATTATATTTTGTATAATGGAGCATTTAAAAGTGACCAAAAAAATATTTAAAGAGTGTTCTCCAATAAAATGCGGTAAATCGACCTTTTAATGTAAATTATGCATTAAATTGGATTCATTCACATATTAAGCCACTAACTTTTGTTGGATAAAAGTAATAACATTTAAAAAACATGTATAATAATATTTTAGTTAGTTGTATTTATTCTCTCCAATACAATTTCTAGGCGTTAACTACCATTTTAAATAATAGTACTATATTATTAGTGTGCAACGTAATATCTCAAAGAAACCTGTTGTTGTGTATCGGGTAAGCCATCAAACATAACAACCCCTTTAATGTAAAATTAATAATTAATTTATAAATATTAATAAATATGAAAATGACATATTCTTTATTTACCTAGGATGAAATAATTTATTTATCTTCTACTATTATTAATGTTTGATAATTTTTTTTTCATTTTGATTTTCAAATTTGAATTTCTTAGGAGATCAATGGATTGTTTTTAAGGAAAATATGCTTTATTTTTATCTTCGATAAAAAATAATGTTTCTCCCATATCCATTTTTTCTAAAACGAATCAAGTATTGTTTCAAAAATATACTATGATTATTTAAATAAATTATTACCCATGAATAAATTTTGAATTTTTTTTAAAAGTAATCTTCTTATCTTTTTCTAAATGAGGTACTTTTTGACTTTTTACAAAAGTGTGGAAAATTGTTTTTTATTTTTTCTTATATGTGATAAAATAGAATTTCCTACTTACAATAACACTCAATTACTTTATTTTTTAATAAGAATTCAATTTTCCTTCTAATAAATTTTTTCTTAGTATTTGTGAAATTTATATATTTTTAATTAGTGATTTCAACATGAAATTTTTATTTCCATCAAGAAATATTTGAGTGATTATTCTGAGGCTATTCGTCTTAATGATACTATTCTTTGATGTGAATTATATTTTATAAGGGATATAATCCAATGATGACATACTTATTCATTGTCTATATGGATTATGAAGATGGCATATTTAGAGAACCCATTTATTTCTAGGTTTTATACTTTGATAAATTGATGAAATTTTTATGAAACGCGTTTTCATGGCACGGGTTATAAAATCATGAAATGATGAGTATTTTTTTATCTTTAAATACACGTATTTATGGTTTTCATTGGATTATGGGTGGGCTCAAAATTATATATAACTCTAATTCATGGGGTAATGTTTTATGTCTCATGATAAATTTTTTGAAAAGATCATCATGTTATTGATCTACTATGGGAAGCAACTCAATGTGATTTATCCACTAAAGGATAGAGGAGGTGGTGCTTAAACCATTATGACATGGGAAACATGTTAGTATATCAGATCCACTATTATTTGATTGTCTTGGTAGTTAACCAGGGCACGTTAAATGGTTTATACATATATTTGTGTCATAGTGTTATGACATGAACTTATGGTCCATGATTGATATATGATGATTTATCACTCTTATGAATCATGCCTTTAGAAATTATAATTATTTATTCCGAGACTCTTTCTTATGATATTTAAAATATGGGGCATAAATTTTTTATCTATATTAAATAAATCATACCTTTATACTTATCTTATAATTTCATTTGATAATCCATTCGTATCTCCTGTGTTTACCATTACCGGTCATATGAGCTCACCATTTCTCAAGTTTCAATTACCCATGTTTTGAGGAATGTTTTATGTATATAATTTCATAAAAAATAATAAATGGGAATATATCTATTAGAGAATTCAAATATCTTTAATGGAATAATAATATTATATATCTAGTCTCAAAAGATACTAATCATTTACTATCTTTGGGTGTATATTTGTTAAATATATTAAATATTCATCTAAATAAAAGCAATATTTATTAAGGAAAATATTGGTTCACTAAAAGAAATACTCAATTCATGTGTGGGTTAGATATATTTTAACCCTATTTAAATTATTTCCACTTTATGATATATAATGAATCCTTAATATTAGGTTGAATTTTGATATTTTGGAAAAATTTGATTAATAATTCTAATAAATAATATAGATTTAATTATAAATTATTGAAACATACATGTTCATTCCAATTTAGAGTAGTTTTTAACTAATTTGTGAAATTATATAAAAACCTGATTCTAGTTCATCGAGTGATTAATTTATCATGGTAATAAATTATCCAAATGCCACAACCTAATTGACCCAAAATTTTGATTCCCATTCTCGAGAGGTAGTCTAAACCATCATTGAAATATTTTATCTTGAACCCTCATTCATGAGTGATTATTACGATATTTATACTACTAAAACATTATTTTTTATCTTATCAAATCATTATGAATTTTATACACTTGTAAAATAATTTAGGTCATGATTTTAATATTTTAAACCTATTTAATCCTAACACCAACATTGAATTTGATCTTTTTTACACGAATATAGAAAACATGAAGTGCATTATAATAAGTCACCTTATAAGCCTATTTATGCTTTTTATCCTAAATATTTGGTTTTATTTCCTAACATTAATTAATATGAAAAACATGGTTTGGGTTATTTTATAATGTTGTAATAAATTCAATTATAAAATAATAAATTAAAGTATATAATTTGATTATTTATAAAAAGGTTTACATGATGAATTTTGATTCATCTTATATTGATCCCCTATAGTTTTTCAAATAATGAGTAATGGGAGAACATGCATAGACCATTGTCTAGAAATTATCCCCCTTACTTTTTTTACATATAAAATTTGTGTTGGTGAGGATTGATAATGGGGATTAGTGTTCTTATATGGTTTTCCTTCCAAGGATGAAGCATATGTTCTTACACAAATTTAATTAAAAATGAGAATAAAATATTTAAGAATAATATTGATTTTTATAACCATTTTAATGTTTTAAAGTTATAATTTGAGATAGAAATTGAATGGAAGTGGTTTTTATTATTTATTGAGATAGAATAATGAGAATCTAATGTTCATTGTGAATAACTGAAAATCATGAATTATTCTATAAAAATTTACCCTTCACTTTTCAACATTTAAATATGATTTTTTAACATTATAAAATACAAACATTTTATATAATATATAATTTAACATTTATAAAAAATATCATTGATTTTTTGTTGTGATTTTTATGTAATTGTTGAGCTTAATTCCAATTCAATATTTAGAGTTCATATACATGATATTTATAATAAATCTAATTATATTATATTTACTTATGAGTGATTAAATTTTTCAGTAATAGAGATCACAGGTAGCATGGGTATTGATGAAAGGTAGAAAAATTTGAATGGAATATTAGAGGATTTTTTATTTGGAATTATACTTGAGGAATGGTTATTATATATTCAATTTTATGGGTTGTTTCATTTTAAAATATTCAATAATGACTTAGCTTATATGATTAAAAGTTATTGAATGTTTTCCTCATCAATGTTTTGATTCACTCTGGTTTTATTTTGTGTTTTTTTTCTTAGGGATGATAAAATTTTCATTTGAGGGTATATTTGATAACTCAAATACATGCATTGAATTTTTCAAAAATATTCATACTAAAATTGATGAAATACTAGAAGTTGTTTTTAATAATATATTTAGAAATGATGTTAATAATAAATTTGGAGGAATTTAGGGAATTTATGACGAATTGGAGACATTTCATGTGGTAATGGTGACCTTTACTGTGTGTTTGATGTTTTATTAGAGATGTATGTGAATAAATAGGAACTAAAAATATATGTAATGTCATGATCAAAAAACAACAACATTATACATGAATAACCCCATGGTTAAAATTTCACTATATTTTTTATATCCATGCTACAATCTATCCTCTACACTGTAATATGCTCCAAAAGAAAGAAAAAAAATACTTGGGAAAACATTAACTCACCATGGTACTCACTTGATTCATCCAGGAATGAAGAGTTTTTTTATAGCTCCATATAAAAATACCAAATCAAAAGAAAGACACATATTATTAGAGATGAATATGTATAACTAGTGTAGGGTGGAACTTTAGAAGAAAACACAAGAGGGAAACATAATGGGAGGAAACACCCTATAGAATAAAAGGAACACAATCCCACTCTCTTATGTTATTGTGTGGAAAATAAGGGTATTATTAATATCTCACCCCCTATATCTTTTTTAACATGGATTTTGAAATATTTCTTAGTCAACAGCATCCACTATGAAATTTGAGACATCCCGTCATAATGAAGTTGTATATAATTAACATAAAAAAATATGAAAAATGTTTTATATCATGGATTTAAGGATATTGTTACAACTATAATATCTAAGAATAAATAAAAATAGATAATAAGTGATGGCACTACAGACTGATCACCATGTCATGATGAGCCACAAAAAGGATAAATTATGTAATTCATCCAAATTATTCTCCCCATCACGAAACATAGTCTATGAAACAACCATAATAAGAAAAGATAAACAGAATTCATCCATGGATGATACCTTTATAGGATCACATTATTATCTCTAGTAGAATCATGATTCAACAAGGATAGGGTTTTTCACTATTCCATAAATGATGTCCCCATATTATTTTTTCTGTTAACTAAGTTAGAATTTTTAGGGTCAATAATTCACCACGCTGCAATGTATTTTATATATTATAACCTTTTATAGATCAATAATTACATTATTTCACTGAGTATGAGAGAGATAGTATCATTTTTTGGTGTTTTTACACATTAAGAGAGATCCTTAGTTAAGGGATTTATGTTTTGTATCATTGGATTGAAGCATTAAATTTTATTAACATTCGTTAGTTTTATTGTGTGATTTCTTCAACATTTCATTCCTTGTGAATTATTCCACCATTCTTTACTATTATTTTTAACTCATGATGTATTTCCATTCCATAATTATTATGTATTCATTTAGGGGATGGTGAACCTAGAGTGATAGTATGGTGATTAAATATATATTATTGATTTTTCTTTTGGATTACATGTTTTTGTATTAGTATCACATTTTTATTTACACATATAACATTACTTAATTTCACTTTTATAGAAGAAATAATTAAAATATAGTTTCTTTTATGACAGAGAAGGTTGAGTTTGTGATAAAATCCTCTTTTTTTATATTACTTTCACATTTTATTTTAAATTTGATATGTCATTTAATAATTATGTATTTAGAACATATTTTACTTAAAAATTTAATGATTTTTAAATTTATGTTTTTACATTATATAAATATTCATTGACATTTTTATAGTATATTATGGAATTTTAATTCATTGATTAGATTAAATAAATTTGTGTTATTATGGATTTTAAAAGGAAAATTATTATTTATTATCATTGTCATATTTTCGAAGAATAAATATTCAAGAAAATTTATGTTGGAAGGATCAGTGAAAATTATTTCGTGAAATGTTTTTGAAATTGATATGGTTTTACAAATTATATTTTCTTCATTCTAACATTTTAAATTGAATATTTTTTTTTTGAAATTAATTTTTTGATATTTTTAATTATTATTTAATTTTTTTAAATTTTAATATTTTAATTTTAATTAATAATTTTTTATGAGATAAATTAAGTCAAGGTTTTTTCATGTAGATACAATTTGGAAAATTCATTATTCAAAGGGCCTAAATGTATTAGAAATATTAGAATGGAATTAATCAAAAATAATATAAATAAATAAGATCAATCATTTTATCATGAGTTTGTTCATTCAGTTTAGATCGACAATTCGGGTAACCCCATTCAACCATGCCAATATTTCTATTCTACTATAAAGGGAAATAGTCATGAATTTTAAGATAGACGTTACATGATACCCATAAATCTACCTCAATTTAAGATGATTGGATTAACCATGTGTGAACTCCAAATTGACCTCATGAAACTGTGTATACTACCAAATCAATCGTGATCTCGTAGAAAGATCCATAGAAAGTGGGTATGAAGATGGGGTGGAAATAGATGGGAATTTAAAAAAACCAAATTTTGGTGGCTCAACTTCATATGAATATGAGTCATAAATTGAATCTAGATATTGATTTTAGAGACTCTTAATATGAATCAATTTATTAAAGAGACGAAATAAAAAACGAATGTTGGGTGTGATAAATTCAATGCAGTGTGAGATTAAGCATGGGATATTAAGAAATTAAACCAAACACTATACTAGTTTAACCATATAAAAAATGGAATCTGGGTAAAATTTTAGCTTATAAAACTAATATATTTTATTATAAATTTCTAGTAAAATAAATTTGAAAATTTTGATATCTTACTTTACAAGAAATAGAGAGTTTTAACAGACCACAATATAGTATTGAAATATTATTTTTTAAAATATGATTGGTATGACATATATATTTAATTAGAGTGTATGAATAAGAGTTATCTCATTATAAAATATAATAATAATGTTATTTATTAATATAAATTTATATAAAATCTCTTCAGAATTAAGCACTCAATTTTCACAGGAATAAGTTATTACAACAAAAATACATATTCATCAAAAATGGTTTTTATTGTTTTTTATGGGAAAATATTACAAAAAATATAGAACGCTTTTATAAATTTTATATTATAAAATTAATATAGTTTTTTCAATCAAAATATAAAAAATAACTTAATATATAATTTTTTTATTTTTTGAAAATATTAATTTTATAGTGAATAGTAGAAAATAACGATTTTGTAGTAAATTTCTTTTACATTCAAGTATTTATAATGTTAAATTTGTGTTGTAATTAATTTTAAATTTTAATTATTTCTTTTTTATTAATAATAATCCAATTAATTTTATTTTAATTGAAATTATATTTAATTTTGGTATAAAGAAATATCTCACTTAAAAATACATTTTTCTAGAAAACTATTTTTCCTCACATTTTCCATGTTCATTATGAAAGTTATTTCAACCAAATACTATTGTATATTATTTTAAAATGGATTCAAAAATTTTAATAAAAATAATTTATATTATTTAATAATATTAATATAATTTTTTTTACATTATGAATAGTAATCGAGGTAAAAATTCATTATAACGGTAATGGTTAATTAGCGTTAATGAGAGGATAAAATAAATTTATAAGGGTTAAAATGAAATAATAGCCCCTAAAATAATATTTAATGGTTATATTTGGACATTATATGATCTCATATTTTAATATGTTTTATTTTGGATCCATTTTTAGTGAGAAAGAAATTTATATATTTTAATCCTTTGAAAATTTCCAAGTGTGCCCTCTCCCGACCTTAGAAAAAGATTCCACATATCCTATCATACCAAAACCTAATGAGACTTATAAATTAGATATTCCATATAAATAACTTTTAAAATAATTTATATCCAAATCATATAGCTATTGGTTTGATCATAGTATCATCCTTTCAAGGCTTACAGTGAAATACAAAGTGGTATCTCAATGAAGAGTTGTAACTTTGAACTGAGTACTTTAAATTTTATTTCCTATTCAAAATTATCTAAAATTATTGTATACATTTTAAAAATAGGTATATAATATCATGATTATTTTCATATTTTAATAATTTTATGGTTAAAATTTTATTACTATCTATCTCGATCAAATTAGAAATGAAATCATTGTTCATGTGAACATGCGGACTACCGCCTCATAAAGCATTGTATTTTATTATTCATCGCAATAATTCATGGTTAGTTATTATATTTTTTTTAATGCATATATATGGTATTTTGAATAAAATTATTCTTCTATAATTAAAATATATTCTCTACCTTCTTATATCTATATCAATTTGAAATTGATATCATTTCTCATGTATATATTTGGATTGCCACCTCTACAAAGATATATATTTCATTTTTTATTTCTAATTTTCATGGATGATAATAAGGATAAATTTAATGAATATATATTGTATTTATGTAATAATAATTATTCTATACTGTTTAATTAAAATTTATCTTCCTTTATTTCATTCATCATAAAGTGCAAGCATCAATCATGCGTAAGTATGGATTCCAATCTTTAAAAAGTGTTGTAATTCGACTTTCATAACCACTCTATGTTAATAGTTATAAAATATTCTATAATGAAAAAAATGAGATAATAATTTCATGATTAATATTATATATATGATTAAACCCCAACCAAGATGCATGTGTCTTAGGCATCGAACCGAAACATGCATGGAATATTGAACAGTTTTCACCAGAATGTCCATTTTTAGAAAAATTGTTAATGAAACGAAAATCGATAACTATAAAGTAATTTTACATATTAATTTAAATATTAATATTATTTCAAAATGTATTTATATTAAATATATATTTATTATAGAGGTTTCTTGAATGTGTGTGACCTAATACAATAGTTGAGGTAAGGTAATTATGTTACAATATCATTTATTTTTAGGAAAGTCTATTCTAAAATTATTTTATGGAAAATTATATTTTAATTTTCTTTTATAACCCATATATTTTATTCTCCTCTATTTATAAAATTTATTTTTAAATAATATTTGCATTTTTCTCTTTTAGATACATAAAATGGACCCTAAATTATTTTTAAGAAAAACCAAACTTATTTCATATTTTGTTGGAAATGTTTTTCTTCTTTGTCAAAAGTTTATTTAAAATATTTTCAATAATTTTTCTACCTATTCTATAATGATTTATTAGAATAATATTTTACCATACATGGGTTCTATAATTTTTTTTTTAAATTATTCATTTTTTCATTTACCAAATGAGGTTCATTTTACAATAAATACATATTAAAAATTTATTTTAATGTTTACCACATGAATGAATTTACTCTATCAAGAATAATGTTTGATTTTAATATTCATTTACATATTTTTATAGTTTTCTTCAAATAATTTTTTCATAATATTCATTAATTTTTTTTGTTTTAAATAAGTGATTTCAAATGAAAAAGGATTTTTCTATAAATAAATGTACCCTAGTATTTTAGTTGTATTTTAATTTTTCAAAACATTAATTAATGTTACTTATACTTAATGGGGTAAATTATCCAATGATGTCATTCTTAATCATTTTTTGTGGTTTTATTAGTTATGATGATGAAATTATGATCAAACCCATTTTCTATTCTATGGGTTAAACTCTGATGAATTGATAAATGTTTTTAGGACCTTATGGATTACATTTTATTAGATTTTGATTATTTCTATTGGTGGGTTAGTTATTATCCTCCGATAAATTATGTAATATTATATAAATATCTAAAAAGATGATGGTGATAATAGTTTACATGATTACAGATAGATATGTTCATATTTTCATGTAAGAGTATGGTTGGTTCTGGATAAGTTGATATAATTATGTGGGTAATTTATTGTGAATGCCAAAGTCAACATGTTTATGTCTGAGTATGATTTATTTCTATATTACCACAAGATAACTTGGGGACATTATTTAAAATATCTATGTTCACAATATTATTTTTTCTTATGCTTAAAATTCCACATTCTTTTGTTTAGACACTTGAATGATGTTTACTACTTTAATACACTTATTGGTTATGCTTCAAGATATGACTTTATTTTAGATTTTATTATCAAATATTTTTTCGTTATGAATATATTATGTATAGTATATGAACATTCTTATGTTATCATACCATTATTATCATCTTATACTCTAACGATTTATATCTCCCATGTTTACCCTTATTGGGCATCTGAGTTCACCCCATTATTATGTTTTCCCTCGGGTAAGGATGGATGGTTTAAAGTTTGATATATCTAAATGGGTGATAATTAGATGATATTTATGAGATTTATTGAATATATTTTAATAAATAAGTTGATTATGTATCCAGTCTCTAAGTACACTAAAATTTTATTGTCCCCAACCAAGTATAATTGTGATGTGTATTGAAAATTCATCTATAATGATGTATATCAATATATTTTATACTTGATTCAATTTAGTTGGTATCAAAGGATAGTTTATTTATTTTTGGATATTATGATATGGTAAATATAAGGGTAGATCAAAATAAAATATATAGTGAACCAAAATTGATATAGTGGAAAACTAAAATATCATTGGTCGATAAGAAGGTGTAATAAATTTTGATATCTAATAAATGGTTTTGGTATGATGGTTTATAATGTTTATAATTTATTTATTTAATATTCATTTAATCAAAGGATGGCACTATAATGAATCATTCTAACAAATAATGTGATGAGAAAAACTCATTATCCTAATGATTAATTAAATTTCATTGGAGATTGGATACAATATCTTGCAGCTATTATCACTAAACTCTCTCAACAATTGATAAATAAATCAAAAGATATTGAGTTTCTTTATAAACCAAAGAGGGTCTAACATTCCACTGAGTCATTTGTGTAAAATTATTTTCCATCCTTTTATGGGTCTACATATCTACAAGTTTTTGAGAAATGGATCAATATGATGGGAATGATATTTTTTTCATCAACGATCTTTCCATAAAAAATATATCATAGCGGTATATCACTTTAAAGGAAAATATAATCAATTGTGGGATATTATGATGAAACCAATAAAATAGGAAGAAACTAACTTCATAGAATCGGAGGAGTTTAAGAGGGTATTTATCAATAATTAATTTCTTCAGACTCTTCATACTAATATGGAATATGACATTCATGAGCTAAAACAAAAGCATGATGAATCTATAGGTATATAAAAAGAAAAAATTACTTGATTTTCAAGGTATAATTTCGGATTTAGCATCGACCTTATAAAAAATAATTGATCAATTGTATTATTTATTGAAACAAATTATTCTATAAGTGAATTTGGTAGATATGGATTAATAGTTCCATTTACTTTAAAGATATAAATGGAAAGTAGAAACTCTAATTATTCTTATAGTATTAGTGAAAATAAAAAAATAGAGCATAATAGAAACTTAAATGATAAATACTATTCAGGAAATACATTACAACCATCTACATGCCAAAAATGTGTGGTTAAAAAAATATTAAATTATATCAAAGAAAGTGGGGAATTTTTTAGTTATGTAAATGTCAACCATCGAGCTAGTGATTGTCGGAAGGAAATAAAAACATCAAGAAACACAATTAAGGAGATGAGTGGTTCATCTAAATGAGTTTAATATTTCATATTCCAGTATATTTTATATTATGTAAATTAATGTTATAATCCAAGAGCTAATTAGTATGTCAGGCCTCAATAACCCCCTAAGATAACGGATAATGGGAAGGCCTTTTCTATCATATCTGAATTTGGTCAAGAGAACATTTTGTTAAAAAGTACACTTAACATCCAATGTAGAACTATAAAATTAATAATTGATTCAAGTTATACATACTCTATTATTATTAATGAATTTTCAATGGGTATCATATCACCACATCAATGATTATATATTTAGTGAGTAATAAAAACTCTTAATGGTTTGATGATCACATATCAAATCTATCACTCCTCTCTGATAGAAGGGTGTGGGAATGTGCATCTTAAAAATATTGTCATTCTCCCTTTAGTTGAATTTGATGTTATTTTTGGCTTGAATTTTCTCTCTCTATATAGATATTATATCAATTGATAGATAAGAGATGTCATGTTTTACATTTTTATTCAACCTATGTTTTTCTTTATGTGCTTTGATGAATATGAAATTACAATGGATGGTACTTCCATTATATGGGTCTTCATACATATTCATGATGGATATTTTTATAAAAACATTATGGAGAAAATTAATATATAATATATTCCTATTTTTGGAATTATAATGATGTATTTCCTGGATATTATCCTAGTCATACACTTAATCATGAATTTTATTTTTCAATAGAACTCATACCTGGTGATAAACCTTTTTTAAATACTCTTTATAAAATGGCCTCAATTGAGTTTTAAGAATTCAATAAGAAACATTAGGATAATTTTGATAAATAATTTATACCCTCGAGTACATCAACATAGGGGTAACCACTTATTTTTATTAAATATAAATATTGATCAATGAATCTTTTCATTAGTTATAGAGAATATAACAATATAAATATCAAGAAAATGTATCTTTTAAACCATATTAATGACTTGTATGATCACCAATTAGAAGATGAATGCTTTTAAAATATCAATCTTCATTCTCGATATCATAAATCATGCGTCAAGAAGGATAATATACTAAAATCAACCTTCCATACAACATATGGTTATTATAAATTTATAGCAATGTTATTTGGATATAACAATTCCCCTGATATCTATATGGATATAAGGAATAGAGAATGTAGAGACTATATTGATTTGTTTGAGGTAGTATTTATAAATAACATATATATATTTGAAGATAATGGTTTATAATTAATATCATTAGATTATTTTATTGAAGACCCTAGGGAAGAAGAAACTATATTCAAGATATACTAAGTCTAAATTTTTGATATAGAGGGTTTAATTCCTAGTTTAAATAGTCTCAAGTGAGGTTATATTGGTATATTCATTGAATTTGTTAGTTATTATCTAATTTCACCGACAAACCACTATAACAAAGATCCATATTTTTTTATTTTAGATGGATATTATTTTCTTTTTGTAAATAATTTCTCTGAAATATCTATTCCACCAACCAAGATTTCATAGAGGGATAAAACTTCTTATAGTTAGATGAATGTGAGTAGAATTTAAATGAGATGAAAGGAATTTTGGTAAATACGCAAGTTCTTAAACTTACTTGTAGTGCAGAAGGGTTTTTATCAATAATGACATATCAAGAAATGGAATAAGATTTTTCTTTATGAAGATTCAAATAGTGATAACATATTCTTCATGTCAATTTAAAATTCATGAGAAAAGTTACCCAATTCCAGATTTGGAGATGAAAGTGATAAATTTACCATTGAATATATAGATATATTATCATTATGGTGAAGGATTTGATATATATATATATATTGATTATAAAATATTTAAGTGTGAATTCACATATAAATAGTTAAATAGGATGCAAATGAGATGGTTAGAAATGATTAATGAATATGACTATTCAATACAATACCACACTTGTAAGCCAAACAAGGTGGATTGTTCATTAAGTTGAGAGAAATATAATAATTTTTCAATGGTTATGATTTTAATAATCATATAATTGTGAATTTTTAGAAGATTGAAATTTAAATCATGATGAAAGGGGTTATATCTTATATTTATCATATAAATGTTCAACCATCCATCCATGTAAAGATTAAATAGCCTTATAAGGAGGATTTTGAACTATATAAAAGGATCATAAATGTTCTTGAGTTTAGATATTACTGTGGTAGAATGATAAGGATCAATATCCATATATGTATCATGCCAATACTAAAACTGACGGAGTTGTTAGATGAATCTCATTGTTTTTCACCCATTATTCATCCAAAAAAATTAAAGATATACTAAGATCTAAAACTGTATTTCATTTTACATAAAAACAAAAGTGATATTATATATCATGTATATAGATCTATGGTCAATTAGTATGTTAATGCTGAGATAAATAATTCTAAGGGTTTGTTAGACCATGTTCCTTTAATATAATGAAAAAACACATGGGATTTTATCATTTGACTCCCAAAAAATCAATATGGATCAATGTTATTTGGGTTTTAGTTAAACATATTATGAAGTTAGAACATTTTATTTCTATGGGAAAATATTTCTCTCTAAATTTATATTCCAGTATATTAACCAAGGAAGTGGTGGGATTTTATAGATTGTCATATTTTATTGTATATGGTCATGATTTAAGGATTACTTCAATGTTCTAGAGAAATATTTAACTGGAATTTAATACAAGGTTAATGTTTGGTATGAAATATAATCCTCATATAGAAGGTCAGTCTGATAGGACCCTTGAAACTCTAGGTTATATATAGTTATAATATTATATGTATTTTAATGTTGTTTAGGATTAACACCATATATTGTTATGAATTTCTTTAAACAACAGCTATCACTAGTGGACATAGATTGATCTTTATGAAGCTCTCTATAGAAGGAAGTTAATAAATCATAAAAATTGCGATAAAGTTTTATAAATAAAGCTATTGGGGCATGACTTATCAAAGGAAATGAAATAAAATTATAGATCTACTCAGTAGAACCACATGATATCTTACAGTCGATTGAGATGGTAAACTAATAACTATAGGTGAGATCTAGAGTTCAATGTTGGTGACATGTTATTTTTATGAATATTTTCATATAGTCTAGTTATAATAATTAGAAATAAGGTAAACCTAATTTATAGATATATCAGTTCCTTAAAATTTGATGATCTTATCAAAATAGTTGTTTGTATCTTGGCACTTCCATTAAGTATCTCTCAAGTTAACTGTGTATTTAATGAATCTCTCATGAGAAAATACATATCTAATCCTTCATAGGTAATAAAATCAAATATAGTAACCATTGATAGTGATATCATTGATAAGTAATTACCAATGGATATATTGGATAAAATATAAAAATTACTGAGAAACATGTCCACTCACCTAGTCAATTTTTTGTGGAAAATCCATAAATTTAATGAAAATAGATGGGAACTTGAGGATGTGATGAGGTAGACGTATCATAATTTGTTTATATCAGATTGATTAAATTTAAAGGAAAATATTCTTATAAGGGGAGTGGAATGTGACATATCAAGATTTTATAAAATATTTATCATCAAATGAATTTTATTTTTTTGATATCTTTCTTTATTCGCTACATGAAATGTAAACAAACCCCAATATACTATAGAATATAATTATTTTAAATATTGATTTTATAAAATCATCATATAATTAGTGTAAATGAAAAGGAATAACTTAATTGTGCACTATATGTATATACAATTTCCCTACTAAATCAATATTCATTGAATAAATCATTGAAATGAAGCACTCATTTTTTAGGGAAGTCCTTTTATTCTCCAAGAATAATTTTTCATCAAAAATTGTTTTTATAGTTTTCTATTAATAATATTATATTTAATTTTTCCAAAATATGTAAAAAACTTATTTTATATATATTATATCATTTTTTAAATCATCATATGAAAATTACCTTTTGGTAATATTTTTAGACTTTTCTGAAAAGATAAATGTCTCATGAAATACTAAAAAGTAATTATATGATATAAAACATCCTTTTTCATTCCAAAGTTTACAAAGTCCCATTTTTTAAGTTAAATTTAATATATCATTATTTAATTTATATTTAATATTATCCTATTAATCTCATTTCGGTATATATAATGTATAATTTTGGTATAAAAAACATTTTTGAACCGAAAAATAAATTTTTCTGGATAACTGTTTTTTACCACTTTTAAAGAGTATTATTTAAAAGTAATTTCAAAATATTATAGGTATTGAATTTTTTAAAAATATATTCTATATTTGGAATAATAATAATTAATATTATATAATATGTTCATGATAATTCTTTTCATTATGAATAGTAACTGAGGTAAAAACTCATTACTACAATAAAGGTTAAAGGTGGTTAATGAGGAGTTGAACTAAATAAATAAGGGTTATAATGACTTAAAAACTTGTATAAATAATATTTTATAGTCATAGTTTTACAATATTTCGTTTAATATATTAATATAATCCCATTTTTATTAATTTTCCTTGAGTAATATATATTGTTTTTATTCTTTTGAAAAATACCAAGTATGTTATCTCACTCCCTTATAAAAGGACGCCACATCTTCTCTCTTCCCCATAATAAATTAGCCTTATTTTTTCATAAAATACCAAAAAATATATTTTAATAAATTTCTTCCACATATCATATATGTTTTTTATTATAATAACATTCTTTCAAGGCTTAATGTGTAAACCAAATGAAGATTCTCAATGAACAAGTGTAACTCTTAATGTGGTACTTTCAGTTTTATTTTTCTTCCACCTTACCTAAACCTATTGTATCCAAAATAAAATAAAAAATATAATATAAAAATATAATGAGATTATATTATGTATATTTTAATACTTTTTCACCTCCTTCTCCATAAAATGGGAAATTAAAGCATCGTTCATGTGAATGTTTAGATTACTGCCTCATGAATCAATGTATTTCATTTTTCATCACAATCACTCGTGTTTAGTTTTTATGATGTATTTAATTTTATATATTATAATTATTACCTGATTATTATTTTTTAATTATAATAACTTTTCTACCTTCTTACCATTCCATCTGTTGTAAAATGGTAATGTCTCCCATGCTTACATGTGGATTATCACCTTTATAGAAAGATGCGATTCATTTTAAATTCCCACATTTAATGAATTGAAGTAGGAATGGAATTAAGAAATATATATGATATAATAATTTTTATATTAATATTAAATATAATTTTCCTTTATTTCATTCCATCCATCTAAAAAATGAAACATCACTCATGCGTATGTATGGATTATCATCTACACGAAGTGATGTAGTTAATTTTTCATCACAACATTATGTGAATGGATATAAACTGTTTTAAAATAATAAATTTTATAATTATTTAATTATTAAAATTATTTATTTCATAAAAATATAGAAAAAGTAAAATTATAGGAACCATCAAACAGAAACATTCATAGAAAATGGATTAGTTTTCTCCAAAATGTCTATTTTAAGAATATTTATTAATAAAATAATATATGTAAATTTTAAAGGAATAGTATATAGTAAGTTATATATAAATATTTTTCTATAATAGATGTATAATAAACCCATATTTATTTTAGATATGGTTTTAATGTGTATAAAATATTACAATACTTGAGGTAAGGGATTTATATTACAATCACATTTCTTTTTGGGATTTTCTATGCAAAAAAATATATTGAGGGAAATTATATGGATCTTATAATTTAAACCCCATTTATTTTTTCTATTGTTTTTATTCATGTAATTTTCATTTAATATTACCATTTTCTTCTCTTTGGTACTTAATGTCATTGAGAGTTTCTTCTAAAAACCATATATTATTTCCTATTGGTTTTGAATCCATTTTATCCACTATAAATATTTTTTTGAGGGTGATTTCAAAAATTCATTAAATATTATCTAAAAATTTATTAATTTGATTTTTACCAGTATTATATTTCTATAAATTATTTTAATAGTAGACTTCTTAAAATTTTCCAAACTGGGTACTTTTTACTGAGGGTGTGAATAAAATCTTGGTTCTAACACATACCACATAAATAGATTTTCACATTGTCATAACAACTACTTTCATTGAAGATTAAATTACATTCCTCCATGGTTATTTTCAATGAATTGTTTTCTCAGATTCTAGATCGTTTTAGATTTTAAATATTTCATTTTAAAAATTAAAAGTGTATTTACCTAAAAAATATTATAGTGATCCTATGAATGTATTTTTATCTATAAAAACATCCTTTAATGTTATTTATGCTTATTTGAGGACATGATTCAATTATAAAAAACCCTATTATTTCTTTTTATAGTAATTTATTATGATGATAAAATCTTGATGAAACATTTTTTCTTTTCCACAAGTTAAGCTATGGTGAAATGATAAATGTTTTCATAACCATATAACTTACATATAAATAGATTATCATTATTTGTTAGGTGGATTTATTATAGACCTATAATGGATTGGGTAATCTAATATAGATATATTATGATATGATGATGATACATTTGAAAATTATTTAGAATAGATATGTTAACATTTTAAAAAATGTATATGATTGTTTTTTCTATAATCACACTATTGTGCACAGTGATAATTTTGAATGGTTTTGTTAACAATTTGATGCATGAGTATGATTTACTCTAGATATGATTATAGTATTATGTGTGTATGTTATTTCTAATAACTATATTCAAACAATTATGATTTCCCATTATTATAATGCCACATTCCTAATTTAAAAATCTTAGATTATGCTTAGTTATTTGACACCCTAATTATCATTATTTTGGATGTGTCTTGATTTTGGATTTTATAATCTTTTATTTTCTATGTATGAATATTTTATGTTTAGAAAATGATGTTTATAGTGTAATCATTCCCTTATGATCATATTATTATCTTATTATTGATATCTATAATATTTAACATTATTGATCATCTTAACTCCTTTATTATGTTTTACTTCCCCAGGTTTTGATGGAATGTTTTAAGTATGATATGTCTAGAAGGAAAATAATTTTAAGAAATGTATGGGATATATTGATAATATTTTAAATATTTAGTTGATAATGTTTCTAGTTTCCCAATATAATAAACCATTACGGTCCTCAGTCTTGCACAATTAATATATATATTGAATATTCATCCATACATATTTAATATTTATTTATTTTACGTTTGGGTAAACTGAAATAAATTCCTTAACTAAATATTCTTGAAAATAACCTTGATTTTTTATAACATTGTGAAATCATGTTTTAGACATAAAATATGAAGATTTTTGTTAATGTTAGAGAAGAATAAACCCAGACCAACTTTGGAATGAAATTGGATGGAAATTTTTAAGAATTATTATAAGAAAAATGGCTCGATTTTTTTCCATAGATTCAATTAATTTGATAGATGTGACGGATCTGAACATTCCATAGTTCTATTATTTCATGGTAGATTTCGAGAGAAGATGACAAGTTTGATATATTTTGCCAATGGGGTTGGTATTATAGTTGATGTAGGTTAACTTTAGTGATTTGGGGAACTGGTAGAGAATAATGATTTCATTCTATTTTGGTTGAAATTTGGTTGCACATTCATGTGGTTAAAAATGTTAATGGAGAATTTATTCAAGGAAACATTTTAAAATCATGTGGTAGGAGTCATGTAGGATAAATTACATAAAGTGAAAAATATGGACACATGAATTTGGGATTCAATATAGTACTCCACGTGTAGCTTGATAATCAATTTAATATATCATGCATAAAGGTAGATCAATCCCTTTTTTTGAATAATAACACAGGCTTAAAATTTTCATATGGTAATTATAAAATTTGGGGAAGATCTCACCTAAAATAATTTGAATAATTTTATATCTACAAACAACATAAACATAAAAAAACATATTTAAAAATATTGTAGAACTGATAAATCCATGAATGTGTTGTGTATCAAGTTTATTAGTGTCGAATCAAGGTGAACATTTGTGTGTGAATTCTATTAGGTGAGTTTTCCATGAGTCAAATGATTAGATTAGTCAATGTTGTTAGATTATACATAGAGTCCATTTAAAAATATTTTTTTTTTGATATTTTAAATGAATTTAATTTTTTAATTGATGAAAACCTAAAATGATGCATTAAATAGAGAGATAAGAAAAAAATAAACTATGGTACTCACTAAGATCAAAGGAATGGGTGATGGAGATAGAGGATAAGTTGATAAATATTTGGAGAACTTTATTTCTCTCTTCATTAACTTAATATTTAATATATCAAATTTATTTCGACAAAATATATTTTTCCATATTAATTTTAATCATTAGTAAATACAAACAAAATTAGGGAAGCTGTTCTAGATGAATTGAATAACTTATTTTCTTATTATATTAATTTGATTTAAAAATTTTGGTATGATGAATCATCCCTAGATTTTTTTTGTTTTTTCTATTTCCTGGTCATTTATTTCACACCACTTGAAGAACTGATATGTGAAAGATGGAGTATCTTTATTCTTAGAGGTGTCACCAAAATTACTTCATGGAAAAGGTTGTAGAATGATATTTTAAAAAAAGAGGAATAATTATCCTTTAATTTCATATAAATCCATTACATAAGGATATATTTATGGAAAGTTGAATCTTTTGATGATAATTAAGATTTTTGATTGACCCTTTATTAAACATCAATACCAGTACTTTCATTTTTGAAACATTGTGTTTATTTCTATGAGAATTTCTAGTTTTGTTACAAAATTCAATCAATAGCTCAGCCTTCCTCAAAACATAATTTTCTCCTTTTCATGTGAACACTCGTTCACATTATTTCAATCTTATTACTTCAGTTTTCACAATTTTACATTTTCTTAATTACCACTATTTACATTTTTTTCTGGTCACATAATTTTCCTTCCCTATGGATATGATAAATGTCTCACCCACTATACTATTTTATAAATAAAATAAATAAATAATATTTTTATAAAACAATGAATTTGTTCCAAATCATTGGATCATTTTTTAAGGAGGGAATATTCTACCAATAAAATAAAAAAATTCCAAAAATTGTTATAAAAATTTTAAATAGAAAATCGTTATAAAAAATTTTTTAAACCAAAAATATAAAATATATAAATTTTTTTACAACTTTTTTTGTACTTGATCTCTTTACACACATAACTAAATTTACACTACATCGCTGTTATTTGATTTATCTAAAACTTTAAATAAAAAATTAATCAAAACATTATATTTCCATTAAAATAATAAAGAAGAAAAAGATAATTTTGTAATTGAAAGCCAAAAAAATATTAATAAAAAAATGAATATATTAAAACCCATGTTTATTTTACTATAGAGTCCTAGAAATTGGTATTTATAGTTCTCTTATATGTCTAAAAGACCATTATGTATTAAGATACACCCTAGTTTGAGGAATCATGAAATAAATTAGTCCCACCTCTCCATTCATCCTTTATTTAATGGATTTCCCACGGAAGATAATTTCAATTTAATTAGATAATCTTATAGTTCTATTAAATATTTTTCCTTGTGTTAGTTTAGTGATGTGGAGTTGAGATTTAGGGTGTTTCCAATTTATTGCATGTGAGGTGGTAAGTGATAGTTTCAAAACCTTGATGATGCGATATTTTATACCTGTGATCAAATATTTAATTCATTTGTAGGTAAATTAAATACAGGTAACAGTATAATATATGTTAGTTAAAAGATAACTAGTTTTTATTAGATGAGGGATATATATTTTTATGAGATATGGGATTAGATTTGAGTATTACTTATACAATTTCCAAACCAGAAATTGGATCCCCATCTCATGATAGATATTTTCTCAAATTAATTACACCATACAATAAAATTATAATTATTAAATCATGTGGTAGTTACTTTTCAAATGTGATTGTTAATTTTCTTAAATCAAATTAAATCATAGTATATGTTCACCAGGAATAGAGTGACTCAAAGGGTTTAAAATAGCCCTCAGACTATTTTTGTTAATTATAACATTCTTATAGATCAATAACTACATTATAGCTTGTTTGGTCATAAGAAATTTTTTTTTGTAGTTTGGAATTAAACATCCAGAATGAATACAGTGATTAGTGTTTTGGACAATTTGGATAGATAGGAAATACTCACTATATATTAAAACTAATCATTTATGGATATAAAAATTACTAAATACTATCATAGAGACCTCGAGAAGTGATTAAATATCCATTTACTTATGTATCCCACTAATAAACTATTATATATTTTCCAAAAAAAATATGGGGATCAGTTTTCAACTCATTAAGGGGAATTATAGGGTTTTTTTGAAATATATAGTGGGTGAAATTGGATCTGATGAAATTATAATGATTATATAATTCATAACATATAAGATCAAATGAATCAACTTTATAAATACAAAATTTCTTTGGATAAGGGTAAAATTATTAATATAACATATTATAATACAATAAAAAATATGATGGTTTTTACCACAATATCTTTAGTAAAAAAATTAAATGTTATGGTATAACTTATAAAAATTTATCTTAAAATTTAGTGGAACCTAAAAATGAATATTTTGAAAATGAGTATTTTAAATAATTTACAGCATTTTCCAACTTGTATAAAATTATACATCTTCATCTTGAAAAGATAAACAATAACAAAAAATGGAATTGTAATTTTTTTAAATAAGTAAATAATAAGGTTTGGTTTAATGGGAAGGTAATTCATTTATATATTTTGAATAATAATTCCCCGCCAATTACCATTTCCCAAAGGTTTAGAAATTAATGATGAACTTTACAGCATAAAATTCCTTTAAATGTTTAAAACCGTATGTATCAAAATTACCTTTGTGGAGTACTTAAACAAAATCCCTTCCTATATAAAATTACTAAAAGAATTTCGAATAAAATATAATGGAGATAATTTTCCAATATCAATATTTTTAGGGACTATAATTAAATCCTTCAAAAGTTATTATATATAATGTTTAAATAACATGGAAAATTTTTTGTTTCCTTAGGAATTCGATAAATTTATTAGATTAATTACATGTGTTACTCAATAGCTAAAATTATTCGTATTCCTTAAAATTTACTTCATATTCATGGTGTTAGGGAGATAAAACCAACATATATCTCTCTATAGTTATATGATAGGTTATTTACAAACCCATACTGAAGGTTAGATGAACTTTTAGTCAATGTATGGAATCTTATGATTCCCACTAATAATATTATTCCGGAAATAGAATTTTATAATAAAGTACATATAATTCCCTATAGAACTTTACTAGCCACTAGTGGTGAAATCATAGCTGCATCAAAAGAAAAACTCACCCTGAAGATTGGTGAATATCAATATTATTTTCATGTTTTCATGGAGTCTCCACTTATGGTGAATTTTAAATTGATATATGTTATAGGGGAAGTCTTCGGAGTTGAATTTACGAAGAAAAATCATCAAACATATAAAAATGTAATCAATGAGTTAATCACAGATAATTTTAATGTTTTTTTGTATAATTTTAATATACCAAAACAATTATAATGTATATGGAAACTTGATATGAAAATTAATCAATCCATTTATAGGAATCATGATGTAGTCAGACTATTACCATGAATTTTTGTTGAGAGTGCTCCATATGTTATTGAACACCATTCACAACCCTCCTCTTCACCTTCTATGGATTTAGAACATTCCATCCCACTTCTAGAGCTTACTGAGTCTATTTTGATGAGGATTAAATTTTAAAATGATATTTTTCAAGTATAGGGTTAGTCTAGTGTTTTTTTCTTCCAATTTAGATGTTGAAAATAAAATTTTCAATCCTATTTAGAGTGCTAAAACTGAAAACCTTGAAAACATTCTTGAGATGTATTATGTGAATGTACCTGCTAATATAATATTCATTGATAATGAATTTATATTCCAATTCTTAAATAATTTTCAGATAATATATGGTGATTTTCACATCTTTCACATAGTGTATATGATTTGGGTTGTGTTGTTGGTATTGAGTAACACACTCAAACTATTGCAGCTTTTTCCAGACCTGTGTATGACTTAAGGTGGATGATCTTAAAAATAGTTAATTTGGATTTCATGTGGTCTAAATTGAGATTATATCTTCACTATTTGGTTATTTATGTGGAATTATAGGTCTTGTAGCAACTGGTGGTAGGAGGATTAATCCTATAACATTTTAATATCATGGGAGAATTTTGTACGAATATGGTGTTCTGTAATTATTTTAAACATCAAAAACATTTATTTACCATATAATAAATTAAATATTTAAATGTACTCATTATAAATGAGTGAAATTTGATGATGATTTAGGGGGAAAATTACATTTAAAAAATTTATCAAGTTCTATATTGGGGGAAACCAATGTTTTTTAAAAAAAAATCAATAGTTTTTTATTTAAAATAAATGTCCTTAACTCTATTCTATTCTATCTCTAGACCATGTCTTACTCTGTTTAAATTATTATATGATAAAATTTTTATAACAACATTTAAGAATACTCTTCAATAATTTATATTGATACAAAACATGAATAACTTACATCAATTTCTCTTTAACATTACCTTTGGTTACTTGATTTCTCAAAAATAAATTCTTTGAGTCATATGTTTTATATTTTCAACATGTAGATACTAAAATTTTGTGTCTAGATGGATTGTTCATAAATTAAAGAAATAATTTTTATAATAAACAATGATGATAATTTATTCTTCATATAGTGGTGTAAATTATTTAACGTATGCATTTTTAATAACATAAAATATATGTTTTTGTATGAAACTTATAGATTTTAAAAATAAATGTCAAATAATTATTTCTTGTGTTATTTCATTCATGATATATTATTTGTAAATTATTTTGGTTATTTATAATATTATATATTTTATTATTCTACTATAGTGCATGTGCAAGTTGTTTTTATACTCCTTTGAAAATTATTTTTTAATTCCAAATGAGAAATAAATCACCATTTCCTAATATAATTAAATATTTAAAATTGTTTCATTAGTGGCCAAAAGAATTATTATTCATTCCGAAATTATTTTTGTGGGGAAAATTTATTTTTTGAACTTTTTGTGACCATATAATTGAATTTGTCACTGTTATATTGAATATGGTTTTTTCAATTTAACCTTTAAAAAATGATTCGTTCATATTTGGATTAAACATTGGGGTAAATAATGGGTTTTAATTGTGGGGGTGGGTAATAAATTCAATGAGCATTGTTTCAATGTCGAACCCATCAAAATTCACATAAAATTATTCATTATTTTTTTTAAACATTCACATAGGCAACATTAGTGGTTTAATTTTTTTAAATACTAGGTTGTATATTCCTCTCTAATGTGATTCAAATTTATTAAATAAGGAGTATTATTGGGTAAATCGTTTTCTTTTCCACTTGAGAAAAATTATTTTGGTAAACATTTCGTATAATTATATATTATCCTGATTGAATCCCAAATTTTAATTTGAATTACACTCATAAGATATGTATACATTTAGAATATTAAATTAAAATCCTTATCCATATTGAACTAACTATTCTTTTAATAGTTATGCATTCCTCTTTTATTAGTAGATTAGTTATTTTTTCTGTGCATAATAATTATTAAATTCTCCCCATAGAATGGTGTGTATATTTATCAACAGTTATTAAATTATGAGGTTTTATTATCTTAGAGTTAAATAAAGGTTTTAACTTTCATTTGGATGAAAATCGAAGTTTGTTAAATTCTCATCAAAATTAAATCATTCAATCATTAAAAACATTAATAAACTTTTAAATTAGGTCATTTATTTAAAAACATCAATCATGTTCATATTCACGATAACCAATGGGGGGGTCATTTAAAAAAATTATTAGTGGGATTTTAATTTTTCAACATTGATATGTCTTTTCTTCAACTAAATTTGACTGAGTTATTACAATGGGTATGTAAAATTATAATTTTAGGGGAATTTTTTGTGGAATTTAATTATTATTACTTTAAACATATTTTAAATCATAAATTATTGAATTTTAAATATAATTTATATATTTGAAAGAAGAAACATTGAATTTGTTTTATCTATGATGGACTTGAAATGTATGTATTAATTTATGGAAATTTATGTATTTGGGAGTTTAAGTGAAAAATATTTATTATGAATAGTTAAAATATTGTTAATAAATATATATATGTATAATTGTTTGTGTAAGGATCATTGAAAATAACTCTTGAAGAATATTTTAAATTAATATAGTTTTATAAAAATTTATTTTCCTTAATAAATTTTTAAAATTGAATATATTTGTTTGGAAGTTTATTTTTAGATCTTGGGATTTTTTATTTTTTTTTAGTTTTACTTTCATGATATTGACTTAATTAATTTTTTTTTGAAAAATCATCCAAGGTTGTAACATATAGAAATTTATTTTTAAATGCTTATTATCACATGACTGAATATATGAGAAATTTTTTAAATACATAACATGACGATTAAAGGAATTTTTAATCATCCACATCAATAATTATTATAGTAAAATGTACCTTCGGTTGTAATCAACCATGTGTATACCCCTATTTTCCTATGCCTATTTTTCCATTCTACTACGAACATAACAAACTATTTCTATAATGGTCGACCATACATGAAACCATTTGATCTACTATATGTGTAGAGGATTTGATCATCAACGTGTGAATAGAAAGTCCACTGTATAAAAAAAGATTTGTATTCTACAAAATCAAACATTATCCCAAAGGAGTGGTTAAAACTAGGAACAAAGATGGTTTGGTCAGATATGGTGATTCATCGGTAGATTTTTGAGAAACTTGAGCATAGATTAAAGGGATTTTGAAATTTAATATTGATACCAATTATAGAGATACTGAAACTAAATAAATTTTGAAAAGGTATGAAATCAAAATTAGAGGTCGGTAGAGAACAACTTGATTCCGTCTATGCACAATCAAGGGATATTAATAATTAAATCCAAACTTGAGTATTCCATAACAAAATAAAATAATGAAATCTGAATAAAACTGAAGTTAATATTTAATTGAATCTTCTGAAAATTGTGATTAGGTGTTGAGATCATTGGTAACCCAATTTGAAGGAAACAAATTAAAAATTTATTTGTTATACTGATAAATACGGAACTTATGTCTATCTTGGAATGATGTTGACTGTATTATTTTAAGAATTATTATCATATTTACGGTTTTATTTTGGATTATAAGTTCAATTAAGATGGGAAACATCAGGGATCTCATTATTTCATTGCTCTATGGTTCTGAGGTTAAGATTGGGTGCACATAATATATTGAATATATTAAATGAATGAGTTTGGGTTTACAGTTAAAGAACGTTGAGTTATTTGATTCATGTACATGCTAGAGAATTTTTATATCTTGTTGTTTTGGTTTAAAACTGGATACTTGTGCCAATGGTTCAAATTGTAAGTTATGAACTTATTCTATGACACATGCTAAAATCATGTTTCAGATCTGGTGAAAAAAAATTCAGTGATGGAAAAATGTCATACATAACATTAGGGATAAAATTTCAAACTTCACACATAGATTGAAAACTATAAGAAGGAGTTATATATAAAGGTAATTACAAACATTTTAAAAAACTTATTGATGACTAAATTTCACGGATGATAATTATCAATGACAGGGAGGATCATGACTCAATGATTCCAAATAAGAAGGGATCATTTAATAAGATAAAATGATAAAATTATTAAAAATTATTAGAAAATGAGTTGATCCTTGAATGTGTCGAAGATCAAGTTTCTTAATGTGGAATCAATTTTTACATGGGTGTGTCAATTCTAATATATAAGTTTAGATCAAGTCACATGATGAGGTTAGAGAATGGTGAAGGATTTTACATGGATTCAATTAAGTAACATACATGTATTATAAACTTATATGTTGAATATAATATTGAAATTGATGATAAAACAAAAAAGGAGGAATATAATGTTGACAAATGTAAAAAAAATAAGGTTCTAGGGCACTCACTATGAATAGATGCTGTGATATAGATCAAATGTGGAAGTTGATCACTCACTATAGAAGCTCATTTGAATCTTCATATTACTTCTCTTTACTATATCTATATTATTTCAATAAAGCATATTTTTGTTTTTGTAACATTCAGCATGGTTAGCAAAAAAAAATTTGGGGTAGTCGAAATACATTTATTGAATAAATTTATTCATTATATTGAGATTTTATTTAACAATTAATTTCTGATTAATCTTCAATAATGTTTCATATTTTCACATTTTCATAATAATTTTTCACATAGTTTAAATAACTAACATGTGAAATGTGTTAAATAATTAGACTTAGTATATACAATCTAGTTAAATGTTGAAATTGATTACAGTTCACTCATTTCCATGAAGATGCATCATTATCCATGAATTTTTTAGAAATAGTTATTTTAGGAGAGATCTTTGGTGTGGTGGATATTCATATGATAATTATGAGTTAAAATCTACCCATTTCTAAACATTATAACCGATATTTTATTTTATTTTGTAAAAATATTTTTTATTTCATCTTTATTTCTATAATATTTCCCCAAATTCAATCAACTAATCATATTTTCTCTAACAAACTATTTTTAATTTTCCTTACAAATGCTATATTTAATCATTTTAATGTAATTACTTATCATTTCATAGGTTAATCATTCCATAATTTTAACTTTACAATATTGTTTTTTTTCTTTTTAGGGTCAATGGTGAGATCTTTATGACGAGTTAAAGTTTCTTTAATTTGGTTAAAAAAGTCTACAATAGTTTGAAGTATGGAAACATACAATATTCTATTAAAAAATAAGGAAACAACTCATTTTCTAATTGATTGGATTTAATGAGATCATCACATCTTATACCATTGTTAGAAAGACCATGAACATAGATATTGGCTTCCTTATATTAATGTGTGATAAAATGTTTCATATTTTTGAAGGATTCCACGAATTTGATCCACACGGTTTTAGTTTTTCCTGATAGATTTATTTGTCCAGATTTCATCGCATTCCCCATGGTGGTGGAGTAACTCTCAAGCCATATGTTTATTCGATCATTTTATTCATTCCATTTCTACCACATTATTCAATAGCACAATTTATTCCTCCATAGAATAAGATATTTTTCATGCACAATAATGACATCATATAATAACCCCATTGTGATCTGTGAAGATAACACCAAAACCATAAGATCTTAGGAATCCTATAGAGAATCTATTAGAACTGAATTTGATCTATGAAATAAGTATATATTACCAAACATTATCCAAATTACTATGTGGTGGAGGAAAAATAATAGTTACACCATTCCATGTTATAATTGTAAGATCAAGTTCCACATTATTACACTAGTTATAATGTAACATGTTGGAATTCCTCACTAAAACTATGATTCGCGCAAGATTCGTTTGAAGATTAAACATGGAATGATCATGAATACCTTTATTGAAACTAAACCAGATTATATAAATAATATCTTCATAGCCATGTAGAATAAATTTTTGTTATGTGGAGAGAGGGTGACTTGCGAGAAAGTGTACATGTGTTCTAGGATGCCATTATACCATGGGGATGTATATCGAACATAAAATGAAATTTATTCCACTAGGCTATGGTCTTAGAAATTTAATGAAGAGATGATTAAGTTTATCACTATTCTGGTGACATAAAATACATTATCAAACCATGAGTTGAGGTAAGAATGTTTTTTTACTAACCAATGTGATTGAGGGATTGTGACGATTCTTAGGGGTGCATCAAATGTTTAGATGAATTCCATTATCCACAATAAGACATTTATTTAAGATATTATTAGGTTATATATCATTTTAATAAGTTATTTTATTTAATGTACTCCTACAACAAATAATAACCCCCCATTTATATCAATTTGGTGAGGTAAAACCCATATTTTACATGTTTTTTATACAACATTCATGTTCATCTAAAAAATTATCTCCTAATGTGGGTTGTCATTAAAATCATAACACATATTGCTCATTGATATTTTAGTGGATGATCATTTTCCTGAATACATTATATGGATAAAATCATGTCTATTACTATAAAGTCAAATATTTTAGGATTTTCTAGCTAATTTTTACCCAACTTTTATAGTGGGGAATGGTTATCTGACTCTTTGTATAAATACATAAACCATTCCTTACAAATGATAATCTATAGGCACCTAAATTTAAAAAAACCAACCTGTTTAGATAATTAATTTATAAAAAACATATTTTCATTTGAAATAATGTGATATGCGGTATTTAAAGAGTTTTCATAGACTCTTAAATTCCATATGCATCATATAAAGATTATTTTATACTGTTATAATCCATGAAATCTTAATATCTTATGTTATTTTTATTTGTATACATAATAATTATGATTTATTTTTTAATTTTATTCCTTCAATAAAATTAATAATTACTTATTCTAATTATTTTTAAAACCCTAAAAACATGATTTCTGTTACGCAACCCAAAAAAATCTAAATATATATAATGGTATCCAAATATATCCCTTAAGGTTTGTGAAAACCATTCATGTAATGGATTAGAATCCAATAAAATCAAAATCCCCACAAAGGAAAATACGGTGCAACAAGTAGCTTACCCAAAAATTTATTAGACATGCTATATGCCCCTAGGATAGTGAGACGTATAAAAAAATAACACAATCCAGGGATAAATACATAAGAACGGCCCTTTTAATACAAAATATAACACCAAATATGTTAACATTTTAATCAACCCTTTTTATTATGTTCATAACTGAAATAAAAAATAAAAGTCTTGGATTATTGAAAACTAAATCATTTATACACTACATATAATGTAAGTATTGTACTTATTGAATGAAAATTATGATATATATTTTAAAAAATTTAAAATAAATCTTACAACATTCATAAAGTAAATAATCTATATAGATGACTAAATATTTTATAAATAATTTGATGATTCAAATATTTAACACAGGATATCATAACACTAGATAAATAAAAAAGTTATCAAAATTGTTTTTGATACAACATATAGTCACATGGATCTAGAAAAATACTTTTGGGATTGTTATAATAAATGGTTTTTAGAAAATAATTTTAATTTCTAAAATCAATGTATATGCACCACTAAGTTATTTCTCTATACATGTCATCATTATGAAGAGAATTAATGAAAAGACTATCATTGAACCATAACATAGTATATAACTATAATCGATTCCAGTTATATGGTTTTACATTACACTACAACCAGTCTATATTAATAAAAAAGGGGTTTCCTTATATAAATATTATTTCTCTAAACCATGGTGTTTTAATTAGGAAAAAATGAAATAGTAATATCAAAAATTATGTTCTGGGATCTCATAATTAGAAAAAGATTTTTTATAAAAATTTAAAATTTTTAATAAAATTTCTAAAAAAGTGACATGTTTTCATAAAAAAAATTCTACGAAAACATAGTAAAACCGGATATGGACTTATAATCATAGTCATGGTTTTGGAAAAAGTTCCAAAATTGTTATCTATATGAATTTTTTATCTTATTTACTCTTCACTAATTATGTATCTGATAGAATTGAAAGGATTTATAAGACATATATATAACCCTAATATATTGAATTAGAATTCAAAAACCAAAATAGAAGTTCAACTTGATGATGATTCAAAAAAAAGAAATTAAAAAATAAAAATGAGTGTGCCTCACTATCTAAGCATTGTATTCGCCCGTAACGAGTAAGATCAAGTTATCTCAGTAGAAACCAATGATTTCCTACCAATGAATTTATTATCCATCCATTGTAATCACTATATACTTCTATATAACCCATTCTCCAAAATGGTTTTCTATCACCACCTCCATAAATTTAAATTAACAAATGATATTACATAGAGTTTTTATTCTTATAGTTAACACCATTATACATGAATAAGGTTAATAAGCTTCTTTTCATAGGACTACTTCATTGAATAGAGGGATGTGTTGGAATGTTTGTTGATTCAAATGTTTTCAAATAGAAAGCCATTGTTATTTAATATTGTAACACTAACAACACCAACCAAATAAATTATATGATTTCCAAACTATTTTATCAATCCATCTACCTATACATCATCAAATTATATTACTAAGTAATATTATCATAAAACCATCCTAGTAAATTCAACCAAATTATATTCCATATCATTTATAACATACACTATGGTGAAGTTTTAAAAAACAAAAGTAAAATATAGACTATGATGTGTTGTCCCTAACAACATCATGGTTTATACTTTAGTGTGTGAATTCAACAATTTATATACTCACATAAGATTTTAATCATACCTATATTGTATCACGATAATTAAAAATCATTATAAATTCCAATAAGATGAATAAAAACAATTCAATAATTGTTTTTGAATTAATGTATGTAGATTTTTGTGGGTTTATCACTCCAATAGATATTGATAGAAGAATGTACTATGTACTCTTCAATGAGGACTAAAACCTGATATAATGGATTATGATTCATATATAGATGGATGATATAAAATTTTGTGACCTTATTTAATATTAATTAAATTGATTTCAAAATTTATAAAAAAAATAACTAATTTCCATGATAGATTTGTTAAAATTGTTTCTTCAAATTTTAAATTACTCACGGAAGAATCGAACCATCTTTTTAATATATGTACAATGAAATAAGTAATGAATTTTTTTTCCATAATTGATATTAAATTAATAATATTTCTTCCTGTAACATTGATGATTTTTTTAGATATGAAGATCAAAAGTCTGTCAATATTATAAATTATAGGCTTATAATTATAATCATATTATACAGAACAATGATACGACCTACATAGTGTCTTCTATATGTCAAGTAGCCAGATATCAAAGTAACCTAAAATAAAATAAAATTCATTATGTCAATAAAATACAATATCATATTCAAAATAAACATTAGATAATTTTATAGATGAAGTAAGAAGTAGGTTTTTCTAGTTTTTATGGATGTCAATTGGGAAAGATCAATAGATAAATTTAAAATCGCATATGTCATTTTTTCATATAGATATTCATATTTATTATCCAATATAGAGTAATGGTTTATTCTCATTGAGTATTACTAAAATTAAATACATAGATACTTCTCAATCATACACACAAATTATATCTATTAAGAAATAATTTTATTATATTTAAATGAAGAAATATTTTCCTACTATTTTTAAATATAATAACCAGTGTTATATAATTTTCAAAAACAAATCATGTGCATCATTATAGGAAAACCACTTTGAGATCAAATAACATTTTATAAAGGTGAATATTGAAAATGTGTGGAGAAATTGTAATATATGTCTACCAAATTAAATATTAAAAAATTAATTAAGACACTGACAAAGGATAGTTTCTATAAACACAATCCAAATCTTCGAGTTTAACCATCTGTAACGAGATGATGTTTTAGATAATAATGTTCTCTTTCATGATTCCATTATGTATACATTCTTCTGGAAATAATACATGTATTTTTTTCAAACAATAATATCAATATTGAAGACACAGTATCATTCACAATTAGAGTTTAATGAAAAGTTTATAAAAAGAGGAATCATCAACAAGTGGTATTCATAATAAGATGTTCTTTATAAATATTGATTCCCTAAATATCCATAAAAAGGATCTTAATTTTCATTGAAAAGAGGGGAAAACATATTAAATAATGTTATAAATGAGTATATGTTCCTTAATTGGGGAAATAACATAAAAAGGGTTAAATGAATTCAAAATATTAGTTTAATTCTAGGATATGAATCCCAATGATGAGACCCATAGTGTGAGAAGTATAAATTGGATTTTATTTAATTAAAGTGTTTTGGTACCCCTCTCGATGTGTGGAAGAGTTATTATGAATCTGAGGAATATTTATGTGATGTGGTATTTAAGAAACACATCTATTTTACAATTATTTCTCCAAAATATCATAGAACATGTGGTATAAATTGAATAACTATTAATTTAGTGAAGCCACTATTAAATATTTGCATTGAAGATAGTATTTTTATAATGAAGAAGTATATGTGGTACAAACATTTGAAATTGTTTCACAAACCCAAATAAGAAAATTAATAAACAAATCCATGCAAGTAATTTTTATAGATTATGTATATTTAAAAACATAGATATAAACTTTAAATAACCCATATTGATATTCATAAATATATATATTTTTTTTATAACATCCAAAAATTCCAATAAATATTTATTTGACATTTTAATCAATAAATTATGAATAAAAAAGTTGAATTTATCAAATTTATTTTATATTTAAATATATCAATATATAATTTCATCCAATTAATTATTTTTCATTATATTATAAAATTCTTTTTTATTTAAAAAATATCAATTTATTTAAATAAAAATATACCATAAATAAATTGAATAAATCATATAAAGTGACAAATAGCATTTTATTTTATTGACACAGAAAATTTCATATGGAGTATAAATATAAACCCTAAAATTTAAAATAGAATATAAAAACAATAAATTAAAGTAGATAATTTCATTTAAATATGAATTCTTGTGTATAATTGTCTCTTACAATTATCACAATTGAAAACAATTCTATAAAAACTATACAAAACATTATAATTGTAATAAGAAATTTGTAACAACACTGACCCTAGTAGACCAGAGTCGGTGGTTATTTTATTACAGTGGAATTCATAAAATAGAAAACATCTCTAAGTATAAATATGTCATAGTAGTCTTGATGAAATAAATACATACATTGATTCTTTATTAAATTGGTAATTAAACATAGAATGTAATAAAAGAAAATTAACTACTTCGTCGATAATTATTAAAATATTTCATCTTCATAGCCTAGGTAAGTAAAGAAAATAAAAGGGTGAGATAAAATTATCATTTAGCGTAACATACATAAGAAACATAAATCAATAATAATTGAACCATAATTAATATGGAATTACTGAAAAACATATTCCATATAATCAATAAATTGAGAATCAAAAGGAATCAATAGATTGTTCCATAGTGATAATTTCATGATTAGTAATAAATGAATACTGAATGAACGGAATGATTAATTATAGAACATAATGTATCTAGAATAAGACCCACCATTTTCAAGACCTTTCAAAAGATGGTTTATATATGAAGGTAGAAACCTATTTGATTCTTCTTAGGAAAAAATGAAAACGGTTTGTCTCAAACTATTTTGTCTCATGAGACATGTTGACACATCGAGGGGCTATCTATAACTGGGCCCCACCCATTTCTAGATGTCAAAATTATTAAATAATTATTTAAATGATCGATTTAGTTCAATAAATCAATAAGTATTATAGATGAATATTCTTATTTATTAAAAGATGTTGATTTATCATTTTTTCCAGTTAATCAAATAACATTCAAAGTAAACACCATATGTAAAAAATGGCATATGGATTACACAATAATCATATAATTGATACAAAAAATATGCATTTTTAAGATAACAATAATGAAATGTTAAAAATTATCTCAAATGGATAGTAGATACACTACATAAAAGTTATTAGGTGAATAATGCCAACTTTTTCTTAAGGAAATAGAAATTGAGACAAAGTGCCTTACCTTTTATTTGAAAAAATCATTAATGGAACATAATTTCAGGGATAATAAAATTAGATTCATTAATGAATTAATTAATAACCTTAATAAACTATAAGTTATTTGTTTTAATTTTATCCAATTAATGTTTACCATTCTAATGAGTAATATTTGTTTTTTTAGTTTCAGGTGTGTTTGTTTCATGGTTTTATGATCGGTTCCCATGTGTAAAATTATTGAATTTCATATAAAATGGAAATAAATTCACCAAAAGTGAAATTATTTAGTATAAATGAACTTAAATATTTTTTAATGGTCTCAAATATCATTCTTTTATGTGGTATGAGGATGAACCATTAAACAAAAATATTAATGATAAATGTTTGGTTTATTTTTGGAAGTTTTTACGACAATCACAAACTTGTATATTTTTATTTAACATCATGTATATATGTTTTTTCTAAAACATTAAATTACTATAATATGTATATTAAAATATTATTTAACGATAATAATAGTTGTATGACCATCCATGATAGTGGTAATCAAATTTGAAAACTCATCATCCACAAATGCGGTGAATCGACACATTACGAATGATGTTTTCATCTGTTTAAATTAAAAGGACAGGATAATGGATTAAATGATTAATATTACATTAAAATAATATATATTTGTATATGTATATATCATAAATTATTTTACCATGCCACTTTTGATAGGTAAAATGGGTAGAGGATAAGAAAATATTGGAAATTAAAATAGAAAGAGTGAGGATATTACCTCTAGAATATCGTCTCTATGGAAACCTTTTTAAGATACTTAGATTTAGTATTTTGGTAATATGAATTGGTCCTATGAATTTTAAGGATTCATGGTAAGGTTTTGGGAATAATATACATAATAATAATGTATTAGAATGTGTGAGGAGAAGGGGTTTTGAGGGTGCTATTTATAGTCGGGGGAGAGGTGTATCTTTGATTATTTTACTCATTTTTTATTATAACATACTCAATATTACCAATAGTGTTGATTCCTATAACTATTTATAGTATCTAGTGAATTTGAGTTCTATCTAATGGTTTCTTACATCATCCATGACTAAAAAAAAATTATTTTCCTTAAAATATTAAATACCATTAATTATTGTATTTTACTATACAACAAAAATTTAGCTATTTCAAAAAATCCAAAAAATTCACCCAAACAATTTTTTGATGTGTATTTTTAAAATTGGGTTCCATTTTTTGAACAAAAAAACTAAATATGAGAAATTTACTTTTTAATTAAAATTATCATTTATTTGCAAAATATTGATTTAAATATTGTAACCGATTTTTTGACACATAAAATAGTTAATTAATGTCCTATAAAAATATATTATATTTATAATACAAAAAAAATTTAATTCATGAATATATTTTATGATAATAAATTTCCTCCTAAATAACTAAATTTATTATAAAATTATATATAAATATTTTCATTTCAAAAAATATATAAACACATAATTTTGCATTTTAAGAATTTATTTACTTATTCCAAGATATAAATATATCAAATTTTAATTTATTAGATACCTAAATTTTATTTATACATTAACAGGTGAGGTTACTATTTTAATGGGCATTTTACTATTCCAAATGGTCACATTACACTTCCAATTGTCATGTTAATATTTAATAGTATATCACAATTCTTTTAAGCACGATATTGCATACAATGTAAGATGTCGAATAAATTGAAATTATTTAAGAAAATAGATTCTATAAAATATTTCGTTTTATATTCTTCCATCCTTCTCAAAATTCCTTCATCAAAATTTAAATGGGTAACACCTTCTAAATAGATGAGGGTTGTTCTTCATCATAATATCCCCAGGTTCCCACATTGCTTCCTCTATTTTATGGTTTCTCCATCGAACCTTTACCAGTTAAGTCATCTAATTTCTCAATATATTATCTCTAGTGATATGAATCTTTATAGGCTCTTTACAATAAGAAAAATCAGGTTCCAATTCTATATCTTCATAGGTGAGTACATGCATCAGGTGTGGCATGTTCTTTATGAACAATGATATGGGGAACACATCATGAACATTGAAGATACTTGGTGGAATTTATAATTGGAAGGTACATATCCAATTATTTATATAATTTTGATTGGTCTAATGTACATGGGACCTAGCTTCCCTTTCATACCAAACCTTATGAAACCCATCGATAGAGATACCTTTAGAAATACATGATCTCCAATTTGAAATTTCAAATCCTTCATTTGGTTATCATCATAACTCTTCTTTCTACATTGGGGTTCTTTAATATGAGAATGAATAGACTTTAACATTTCTCTTTTATCTTTAATATGTTTTGGGTTTATAATTTTCCTTTGACCAACATCATCCCAATAAGTTTGAGTGTGAGGTATCTTTCTATATAATGTTTCATATGGCACCATTTGAGTAATTTAATAAAAACTATTTTTGTAGGAAAACTTATGAAATTTTATACCTTCAAAGAAATTTTATCATGATATCAACATGTCTTACAATAGTTGAATAGTCCTTTTAGACTATCCTTTAGTTTGATGGTGATAAGAAGTACTCAAATGAAGCTCAGTATCCAAAGCCTTCTAACGACTCCTCCAAAATTTTGATGTAAAACTAGGTTCTCGACCACACACAATATATATTGCTTCATAAAGTTTTATTATAACATCTTTAATATAGAGTATTTCTTGGATCTCAATAGGTAAAATTTATAGTATATAAATAAAATGTGCCTATTTTTACGGTGATCAATTATAACCCATATTGCATTATTCTTTATGGGGGTCTTTAGTAATGCAGTGATGAAGTCCATGGTAATATCATCCCACTTTTACATATAAGTAGGTAGAGTTTTAATGACTCCTCTAGGATTTTGTCTCTCAATCTTTACAAGTAGACAAACAGGACATCTTGACACATAGTTATCAATTTCCAAATTTATATTATCAAACCAAAAATGTTCCTTCAAATCATTATTCATCTTTGTACTACAATACTGTATCGAATAATTTTATCTACAAAAATAATTTAACTATACACATTTTACCTCATATATTGTTGGAACAAATTACCTCTATCCAAATTTCATAATTGCATCCTCATACATGAAGTTGGACAATCTTCAATTCCAATGGATGTAATTTTCATTTGAAAAATTTCATCATCATATTAAGAGGTTTTTATCTTCTCTAAAAAATATGGTTTCAAAATCATTTGTAAAAGGAGTAATGTTTCTCTTTACATAAAAATTACCATGTCAATATTTACCGAATCCATGAATATAGGATCTTTCTCAATCCTTGTTTGGGGTATAATTCCATGATCCTTCCTACTTAATGCATATTCTACTATATTTATTTTTCTCTATAGATGTGTATTGAGAAATAATAATATTTTAGTATCTTGAGCCATCATATTTCACTCATTATGAGTTATTTATATGAAAATATGTTTTTTAAACTCCTATTATATATATATATATATATCACATATTTCACTATAGATATTGTGTATCTATATTTTGTGAGCAAGGATTACAATTTCTAACTCATGTTCATGAGTTCGATAATTTTTTCATGAATCATAAAATGTCTTAATTCATTATCAATATAATTATCATTTTATATGAGGAAGCAAACCAGTCATTTCTTTTATCAATCACAATGTATCAAAAACCCGTCATTTCTAAGTGGTAAAGTACAAATTGGTGTATTGACTACTCTTCTATTTAATTATTCAAATATATTTACTTTCTTTTTCATATATGACATTAACCCCTTTAAATTTGAGCTTGGATAATGGGTTATCAAATTGGGTAAAATTCTAAATGAAATTCTAATATTAACCTACTAAACCAATGAATCTACGTACCTCAATTTTGTTCAATAGTATAGGCCACTCTTGGATTGCTTTTTTTCTTTACAGGATCAACTGAGATTCCATCTGTAGAGAAAATATATCTATGAAAAGAAATTTCATAAATCTTTAATTCACACTTTCTAAATTTACCATATAACTCTTTCCTTCTGAGAGTCTTACGAATGGTCTTCAAGTGATTCTCAAGGTATTCAATTATTTTAGAATATACTTGAATATCATCAATGAATACCAATAAAATCATCAAGATATTAATTTAATATTCTTTTCATCATATCCATAATAACAAGGTGTAGATTATTTACTCCAAATGAAATTTCTACAATCTCATAATGTCTATACCTCATTCAAAAAACCTATCTTCAGAATTTATTCCTTCCTTGCTCTCCATTTGTGATACCCAAAACGAAGTTCAATATGTTTAAAATATTTATATATTTGTTGTTTATAAAATAAATCATTAATTTGATATAGAGGATACATTGTTTTTCTGGAAATAATTTTTATTTCTCTATTGACAATTCACAACCTCATGGATCCAAATTTCTTTTTTTAAAGATAACTACTGCTCCCCATGGACAAAAAATAGGGTGAATAAATTCATTCTTACTCCAATACTATGGTTTTTCATCATATCCCCTAATTATATAGTGACCATTTAATAATTATTATATTATATTGGTCATGTATCAGGGATTAAATCCAAGGTAAACACAACAGTATGATCTAAGGGTGTCTAGGTAATTCTTTATGGAAAACATCAAAGCATTCCGATAAAATTGATACATCATCAATTTAATGTATAGTTTCCCTATCCCTAGATGGTTTTTCTTTTCCACCACAAAAATTTTATTCTATAAATCTATTGGTATTGGATCGAAATAAGAATTAGATAATGAAGATTCTTCTCTAAATATAAGGCATTATACATGTTCCTCACAAATTGTAGTTTCCTTCTTCTTATAACAAATTTTTGTATCATATTTTGAAATCCTTCCCATACAGAGGATTATGATATATTAAACTATATGTGGGATGATAAATTAATAAAATAAATCATGTTTATGTGATATAATGGGGACTTATTGACATATCTTTGTTGAAGTTAGACTTTACTAATGATTTTTGACAATAAACTCCCTTTTTAAATCAAAAGGGAAGTATATAATTTCAATAGAATAATGGGTACATATAAAAGAGTGAAATGTCCAGGAATTAAATAAACCATTAGATAATTTTGAATATAGGATTAATGTACCTTCCACTACATCATTGGGTACTTCTAATTTAATTGTTCTTATATCATAAGCTTGTCTGTCTCCCTTTGGCCTCTTCTATTGTATATTCATTGGGCACATGAGAAATAATTTTGAATAATTTCAAGTTTTGTTATTGCTAAATCATTGAACATTATTTATTTGTTTTTTCTCATGAAATTAAGTATCTCTATGAAACTTTTCATGACACATATAACAAACTCACATTCAATTCAATCATTTCCCATGATGATTCTTTATATAATTTTTGAATAATGGGAATTACTTTGTTCCTCTATTCTTCTTTCATTATTTTGTATTTTCGTATTTATCACAATACCTTCTATTTTATAGATTTAGGTTGAATATATAGGATCTTGAAAATTCCTTCTTCATTTTGATGGAACTAAATACTATTTCATCGTATGATGAAATATTTTGAGAATCTAGTTCCCTTCGTAGACATGGCTTAAGACCTTCAAGTAAATGATCGATCATATTTTATGAATCATATATATGATCTGTAGAATACCTGGATAGTCTTGTGAAGGTAGCATAATACTATTCAAAAATTAATTCTTCCTTTTTCTTTACGTTAGGTAATTTTAAATTTATTTCAGTTCATTTCTCACGAGGTATGTTTTTTTATACTTATTTTTTTTAAAAAAAATTATTTGTTTCATGTATTCTATTCTATATTCCTCTATAGTATTCATGGTCAATAACCACAGTTGGTCAGCTTCTATATTGAGTCAATATACCACCAGTACTACTTTTTCCTTTTCATTACATCCCAATGCCACAAATATCTTTTCAAAGGATTTGATCTATTTCTCAACTACCATTGGATTAAAAGTCCCACTAATATAGGTAGGATTCAACCACGTGAAACAATCCTCCATAAGTGTAGTATGGTTATACATCATAACCTCAAAAAGCATTCCAAATATGGTTGTGTTCTTCTCGAATCCAACACCAACTATGTTGACTTTCTCAATGGGGGAAATACCTACATTATACTTGGTTATTGATTCCATTTATTCCATTAAGAACCATCAATAAATTAGGGCACACCATGAGTTATATTATAATCATCTAAGTATTGATTCAAAAATTAAATATAATTCACTATTATAATCCTGGTAATTATTTAAAATTTAGTTCCCAAGGTTTCTTCGAATCCTTCCTAAATACCAATTCTAAAAACCTTGACCCCAATACCCCATAGTTAGTGAATATTTTATTACAATGGCATAAATACATGAGATCACACCACGAAGGATCGATCCATTTAGTATTATTTAATAAATTGATTCAAACATGGTTCCCTTATTACATTTGAAATTTAACATAGAAAATAATAAAGGAAAATAAACTTCTTCATTGACACTTATTCAAAGAATTCATCTCCACAAACTGAGGATGGGAAAAAATAATATGGTTAGAGAAAATTCTTACTAATGTTTACATATAGAATAAATATGAATCAATAATAATTGAATGATAATCAATATGAAATAACTCAAAAACACATTCCATTTAATAAATAAAATGATAATGAAAATGAAACCACGTATTTTTCATAGTGATAAATAAATGAATAATAATAACTAAATACTGGATAACGAGATTTCATAATTATTAGAAATAATGTATTTGTAGCATGAAGCATTACCATTAAGAAATTTCACAATATGGTTTATGTTGGATGGTAGAAAAACATCTGATTCTTTTTGGAATCAAACATGAAGGGTTTGGTCACTAACTATTTTTGTTCAAGACTACCAATAGTGTTGAATATTATTATAAGTTAAGGTGATTAGTTCATGTGAGTTTAAAATAATGGATTCTTACATCATCCATGGATCAAAAATTATTGTATTTGGCTTAAAATATTAACTACTATAAATTAACATATTTTACTTTTCATGAAAAATTCCACTATTCTAGAAATATTCATATTATTCACCCTAACATTTTTTACATATCGATTTCAAAAATTGACTTCATTTTATAAAAAAAATTACAATGGGAAAAATATTTTTTAATTAAAATCATACTTCATTCAAAAAAATACAAATATTTATATTATAACTGATTTTATGACACATTAAAAAATGAATTATGGTCTCATAATATTATCTTATAATTGTAATATAATAAAATATTAATTCATGAATCTATTTTTTGAAAATAAATACAATTTTATAAAATCATATTAATTGTAAAATTGTAAATAAAAATTTCTCTTTCACAAAATACCAACACATATTTTATCATTTTGAAAAAAAATATTCACTCATTCCACAATATAAATATATTATATTTTCATTTATGAGATAACTAAACTCTATTTATAATATAATTGGTCATGCTATTATTCTAATTATCGGTTCATTATTCCAAATAGTCATATTACTCATCCAATAGTCAGGATAATATTTAATTGTATATTGTAGTTTATTTAAGCTTAGTGTTTCATGAAATATAAGCTATCTAATAAATTGAATTTCATTATGAAGATACATACCATAAAATCATGGGGTGTTATAATTATTTTAAATAATGAATTGATAAAATGAAGGGTCATTCTAGTGACACTACTACAAATACACCTTTTATCAACAAAAAATTGCCTTTAACAACACTAGAAAATCATTGTTAAAGTTGGGGATGATAAAGGGGGGGCCCCATTATCAGCGCTCTAGAAAACACTGATAAAGACCCCTTTTATCAGTACATAAAAAAAATGCTGATAAAAGGGGTCTTTTATCAGTGCTAAAAAAAGCGCTAATAAAAAGGTACTTTATCAGTGCTTTCTTTTTAGCGCTGATAAAATACCCCTTTTATCAACGGTTTTTTAGCTCTAATAAAAGTAAAGAAAATTTAAAATTAAAAAAAATTAAAATTTTAAAAAATTCATATCAATCTGGGGGCTTTTATAGCACTTGAGCCCCCCTTTTAACAGCGCTTTCTAGCCCTTCAAGTTCCCGCACACCCCCCTCCCCCTCCACCCTATATCTACGCTACACCCCCCCCCATCAGTGCTAGCCCCCAAATCCACCCCCATGCTTGCGCCCTTGCCTCCACCAAGATTTGATCTCGAGACCCCCCCCCCTTGCGTGCGTAAAGCCTTTACCACTCTTCCATATTGATTTTTTCTCCAGTTAATGACATATATATTTATATATATATGTAGTTATATTTATTCATATAATAATATATAGTTATATTAATATATACATATAGTTATATTAATATATATATATATATATTTATAGTTATATTAATATATATATATATATTAATAGTTTTACCAATATATATATGTAGTTATATTAATATATATATATAGATTAATATATAGGTATATAAATATTTATTGATTGGTATTTTAAATAAGATGGATTTTAGTAATTATTTATATAAAGCTAATATATTTTATATGTAAATGGTATATAAATATTTATATATTGGAAACTCAATGTGACCGTTTGAATGAGACTTCAGGACCCCTATAGGTTAAGTGATATTTTAATTGTTCCTAAGGGCTTCTCATGGATGATAAGTTATATGGGGTGAGGTTTTAATGACTGATGGTTTCAATACAAGGTATAATTCCATGGGAAATTGATATTTTGGAATTTAGTGGATTGATCATTCTTTTAACTGAGATTCAAAACATAATATGTAGTTATATTAATATATATATAGTTAGATTAATATTGTTATATTATATATATATAGTTAGATTAATATATAGTTATATAGTTATATCAATATATATATTTATAGTGATATTAATATATATATTTATAGTTATATCAATATATATATAGTTATATTAATATATATATACTTAGACTAATATATAGGTATATAAATATTTATATATTGGTATTTTAAAGAAAATGGATATTAGTTATTATTTACATAATGCGAATATATTTTATATGTAAATATATTTTATTATTTATATTTATAATTAAATTTTTATGTGTGAATATATAAAAAATATGTATATATTGATATATATTTGATTATAAATAGCAGTGCATTATATAAAATGATAAAATTTCAATGAAATGATATCAATATGAATGTAATAACATGGAATAAATTCAGTCCTTACCAAAACAAATATCCAATAATACCCCCTTAAATGAGGCTTAAAATCCATAAAATGTTAAAACAATCGGGGTATCCCGACTAAAAACTCAATTTTAGAGGATTTTAGGGAGTATTTGGGCCGTGAAAAAATGTTTAACTAGGACCCCTCAGGTCATAATGGTGAAGATCTTGATGCAGGCTTCTGTTTGATATGTGGTAGATCTTAAACGAACACCCGGATCAAAAGTTATGGTCGTTTGGAGTTAGAGTTGCATTTTCAATATATTTTGGATCTTTTTAATTTTTTTAAATTTTTTAGTATTAAAATTATTATTAAATGACTATTACTCCATAATAATTAGAAAATTATTAATTAAAAATATTTTTTTAATTTTTTTATAAACCATTTTCACTAAATTTTTTATATATTAAGTATATTACGTGTAAATGTATATTTATACTTATCTAAATCATATTTATAAATTAAATATTATATTTATATCAATATAACTATAATTATATATTTATATATTACTATATTATTTTTAAATAATTTTTTTTGAAGTCGACCCTTTATCAGTGCTTTTTAAAAAAGAACTGATAAATAACCCCCTTTATCAGCGCTACTGAAAAAAGCACTGATAAAGGTACCCCCTTTATCCGCACTTTTTCGTTAGCACTGTTAAAGGTTGGTGCTGGGAAAAATTGTTTTTGTGGTATTGTGAATCAAGAATAAATATAAATAATTTATATTTATAATAAGTATAAGTATTATATGATCATTTTAATAGTAACACATATTTGGATAAGTAACTAACTATTAAGAATAGTAAAATATCTGATAAAAAATATTTCCAATTAATAAAAAAATATAAATATTAAAATTTCAGGAAATAATTTCTTGAATTATATATCTCAATATATGTTAAGTGTAAATTATTAATAATAAATTTTTAATATATTTACTAACAAGATTAAATTTGAAGTTAAATTTTAAATTTAATAATTACCTAATAAAGAAATTTTCTTTAAAAAAATACCCTTTGATAATTTTTTGGTTGTTATTAATGATAATTCTACTAAAAGAGCTTCCCATATTGTTAACAATGTCTCTAAGAGAATTTTAAGTAATGGGTGATTGTTATTTGGAAAAATTATATAGATTTATAAAATTAGAAATATTACCCATCTATATGAGTGGTTTTTTAATAAGTAATATATTAGAGTTATGGGAACAATTAATGGAGTGGTTTTTATCGGAAAATTTTTCCCAATGAGTAAATTCAACTCACACATTTTATTATTAATGGAATGATGATTTTATGCCTTTTTGTAGTTTTGAATTTACCGATGCTTATTTTTTCAAATGAAATTGTAATATCCAAAGAATGGAGATCACCAGGGCTTTACTAGCAATAATTCAAATACACTTCAGTCAAGAATATATGTGGGTAATATTATATCACTAATTATAAAGGGATTATTTCCTTTATGAGTACCCCTTTTAGAATTTTTATATCATTATGAATACTTCCCAATTCTAGGATTGGGAGTATTTATAACTCTACAAGTTATCAATCAAACCCATTTATCGATGTGAGTATCTATATATATCATATATTCTATATCTTGATATTATTTTATTTTGACTGAAAGATAAAATAGATTCAAAAATCTAGGAATATTGGAATATATCACAATCGAGGAAGGTGGTAGGTTTCCTGATGTTGGGGGCATTCCCATGAAAGGGGCTTCCTACATATCCCTATGAAGGGAATCAGAACCTGTGTAATTCAATGATGTTTAACTTGGCACATCATACCTTTTAATAGTCTTTGAGAAGAACTAATGTGGTTTCTTTTTATGGTTGTTAAAACATTACTTCTAACATTATAATATCTTACATCAGGGAGGCATCCTGCATATCCCATTTAATAGAATCAAATCCAACATAGTTCAGGTAGAATTGTTTACGGTCATGTGATAGAGAAACACCATTGGTTTAATGAAATGCGGTGAAGACATATGTTATGTAGTATGAAGTCATGTGGCTAGTAATTATAGGTGAAGGGTTTCTATTAGTTTTTTTGGGACATATTCACGAGATTCCCTTTCTGTTTTATGTAGTTTTTTTGTATATAAATAACAAAAGGCATGGTTTATCATAGGTAATATATAACATTGAGGATGATAACATGGTGGATATTTCCCAACACTGATATGGTTTCATGGGGAATATGACCTAGTACGAATGATGTAATGGTAATGAATAAGTTCATTGATATGTGATTTCATGAGGGACATGGACTTGTCAGAATGAGTTAAGGAATACACATTAAATTACCATTAAAGGATTGTATAGATATTTCAATGAGTAAGAGGCCTAAATATGTGCCCACTCCCTACCGATTAATGATTGTAAATATAATGATGACCAATCTAAGATGGAATATATCACATTGCTGATATATAACCAATAGGGAATTTTTACCTTTTTGAAATAATTTGGGTCTCAATCATGGGATTCTCTAAGATGTGAACATCCCCAATAAGCCTAATTAAAAATAGACCAGAATGAATGAGTGGACTCCTATGGAATATGTCCTAGTTAATAAGTTTTCATGACTTACACATAGTAGGAGGACCATTTTATACAATGAGAAAGAAATTTTATGTGTGGGGACTATGCATGGGGATTCTGGGGTATACACTTGGAAGAAATCCACTTTATTCTCTATTTTTAATTAAGTCAAATAAACACTTCTACGAAGTTTCCAATATAATCCGGTGTTTTGTGTGGGTCAACCATATTGGGATGTATGAACCAAGGGAGGTTTCTTAGGTATCCTTAGTATAGAAACTCCCTTTATAAAAGTATTAAAAGATAGTTATTACCTATAGTGTTCTACAATTAAATGATGAAAACACATGAAACAAATTTTATCAAGGGAATTCTTGATAATGGGGTGTATATAATGGTGCATCGCTAGACCATATATCTCTCGAAGTTTTGGATGAGGCCAAAATGGAAATTAGGTCGAGTATGAGACCTAGAAAAAAATTTCCCTAGGTAGGTGTAATGGGATAGAGTTAACTTAGCCATGAGGTTACGTGGAGATTCAAAGACTAGTATGGGGACTTGGGTGAAATCTCACTCTATATAAGGTCATGGTTAGGGATTATACCTTTTATGAGGTAGGGATAATAAATAAACATGATATAGTTAATGGTGAAGTGGTGTCCCTATAATAGGGTAAGGTTAAGTGTCTGATCTAATATAAGGACATGGGGGATGGTTTTTCCTAGTATGCAGTCATGGGTGAGGTATCTCCCTAGTAAAGGGAAAGTTGAGGTTTCACCCTAGGGATAGGAATGGTGATGTTGTCTCCCAAGATATATATAGGGTGATGTAGGCGCCATAATGGTAGGTAGGGAGAATTGGTTACCATAATGGTGGTTAGGGTGAAGTGTCCTCCCTGATTGTAGGTATGTCAAAGTGGTCTATCAAATATTTGATTGTTACAAGAACAACAGAAGTATCAGAGAGGGTGATAATCCAAAAAAGGATTTATTGATTTAGTGGATCATTCACATTAATTTAAATGATGTGAACTTCAATACCAAGGAAATGTTTTACCAAATATTGGCATGGATAAAACTATAACCAACATTGGAAAATACACATTAAATTACAGTTAGTTTATTTATGATTAGAATAAAATATTACCTCAACAAAGATCATTTTTCAATTATGATGTGGTTCTTATATAAACCCTTCTTGGATTACCTTGTAACACTATGAAGATTGAAGTATAGAGTATATCTTGGTGCAATCCACACATTCTCCATTGATATTTGAATGAAACAAATTAATTTTTGTGTCATAGCGTAGAAAATAAATTTGCATTCATTGTTCAAGATGATCACATCAATTTACATTGAGCTTGAAGTAATTTCTCTAGTGAATCTCGTTATTAAGTGGTAGATAGTGGGATGAATAGGGAGAGAATTATGATCCGTGAAACGATTATCATATCTCGATTAACTCTATATAATATTCATAGAAAAATATTTATAGAGTTAGGGATTATGTTAAAATAATATTTAATTATCTACCAGCCCTTATGTAACATAATAAATCACTTCTTACCCAATTTCATGTATTAATAATAATATTATTATTTTAGTGGTTCTTCTTAACTTTCATGATGATAATTATTATTTACCATTTTTCAAATAAATATTCAACACTGTACATGATCTTGGTCGACTTTAATTCCTTGACATATTTTGAATATATGAATAAAAATTAAATTAACTATTTCATTCATCAATAAATATTTGTGATCGATAAAACATGAATAAATTATTAATAGGCCTTGATTGTAAAATTTATTGTATTAACTAAACTAAATAAGTATATTATAAAGATTAATATTAACACATAGTGTGTGACCCTCTAGAATTCTTTCTCATTGACATTAAGATATCTTTCGAATATCCAAGATTACTATCTGGAAATGTGTCAAGGAACCCCAGAGAATGAACATAACATCACAACAATGAAATCCATATACAATTTCTGGTTGTGTTATATAATTCTCATAATAATCTCATTAAAAATGCAACATAACTATGTCATCAATTTATATTTTTGATAAGTCCTTCATGGACTATCTCAAATAAAAACATCATTGAACAATGTACAAGGAATTTAATGTGATGGATCTATTCCAATAAAATGCTAGAGATATCAACTTCTATAAGTATTTAAGGGGAAAATATGTTATTTATCCATCAACAATATATCATTCATGATTCACCAAACATGGCCTACTTCCCATGAACATATGAAATCATAGTTTTTTCTATTATATCTACATGTGTGAGTCGTGACATGAATTAATGATAATATTAATTTATAAGAACTGTTACACCTGACCGCAGATAGGAATATCTTGTGACACCAAAAAATGTGAAATTATTACCACTGGTTCAATTCTCATAATCCCTCAAATTGAAAATTAGAAATTTTGAACATCATAAGAAGAAGTCTCATCCTCTTATGAGTACTCACACATAATAGTCAACATACCATATTCTCATTCATAGTACATATCCAACCATCAATCTATATTTAAAAATATCATCATGGAACTTTGAGGTTCTCATCACAGTAGGGAACTTCTACAACCTTAAAAATATGACAAATACCCTAGTACATTATTTCCTTAATGTCTTGGTGAATAATGAATAATATATAAAAATATGTTCTATTAATTTTAAAATACTTTAATATATATGTAATGAATGTACAAACAATTTTTTCTATAACATGAACTGTAACAAACTCCCACCTGGACTAGATCCAACTATCTATGGCATTTGGTTCGCTAGACCTAAAATGATGATCATGTTTCTAATGATTTAATTATTTAGTGAAGGGTTATTCACTATTTTCTATGTAACACCTTTAGATTTTATGAGATATATTCTTTTTAGTTTCTTTCATATCTTCTGTTGTACGATACTCCATGATTTTCTTGTGCTATACGCAATACCGTATTAGCTTGCAGTATACGCAACACTATTCTTGGATCGTGTTCCACACAATTTCAATTGCGTTTGATAGTAGTTATTCTATGAAACATTGAGTGTATATATATATATATATATATATTCAGTGTATAAATGAAATATGGTTGGATTCTTTTATATTCAAGAACAAATGAGTCTTTCACTATATGCAACCCTGACTTGGCTTGCATTACACGCAATCGCGACCTTCCTTGATAGCGTGTGTTGTACACAATACCGGGTTTCACTAAACAACGATATATGGTTATAATATTATTATAAACTAGCCATTATGAATATTACTAACTACATTTTGAATTTTATAACATTCTTATTCATCTTCCACATTTTCTAGAACATGGTATGAGAACAAAATAATTTTTTCGGGTAAAATAATTATTTTTCCAAAAATGCTATTTTGCTGCCTTTTGACGGTGCATCCATTATAAATATAATTTTTGACAATTTTATAAGTTCAATTTTACAAAATAAACATTTTCTTTTGAATCAGGATATAAAAATTTACATTGCATAATGTTTTTATATTTTTCTTACAACATTCTTATTTTAATGAATAGTAAAAACACGCTAAATATTTACTTAAAAACAACTATTTTCATCGAGATAATTTATATGGTTAAATTATAATAGTAATTTTTTTTAAAGTATAAATAGAATATATTTTTACAATTTAATATAATCTATTTCATTAGCATTGATTTTACATTGAATTCGTAGGTTAAATAAATTCAATCTTTTTCAATGCTTTAAACAAAAACCCTTTTTTCGACAACGGGTTTAATTTTAAATTAATTACTGCATCTTCTGTATTTTAAATTTGTAAAAATGGATTCCATATTTGGAATATGTAGGTCCAAATTATGTTAATATTCTATGTTTTATTTTTCGGCATTAAGAATAGTAACTACGATATATTTTATTTACCAGAGTTAAAGGTAAATTAGGTAATTAAGGGTAAAAATAATATTATACAATTACCCTAACACTTGTCTTAATTTTATTGGATGATTATATTTCGTCCTAATGCATATTTGGGTCTAAATAGAATCCATTTGAACCCACTTGGATGTGATTAAGACCTTTAATTTATTTTATTTTAAAGAAGGTGAAATATGTCACACTCAAACTTTAATAATTAGATTATTTTTAATATAAGGTTATACAGAATATAATTTAGATTATAAATACTTATTTGAAATCTAAAATGTTTTTTTATCATGGTAATTTTTTTTTAATTTTTAAAAAATATTTAATTACCATAATAGATTAAACATTAATGATGTAGAAATTATTTATTTAGTGAAAATTCAATAATATAGTTTTTATTCAAATAATAATACCTATCAAAAGGATGAGAAACTTGACCAAACATTATTGGTCTAGTGTATATAAAACCTATTCATCCAAGCGTCTATTTTCGGACCATTTGGATCCTTATAAAATAGATTAGGATATTTGTATTATTTTATTTTAAATGATGTCAAAGATGTCACCTTCATTATTTAATAAATATAACAATTTAAATGTTGTGATTTTAAGATGATAAATTCAAGTAAAAATATTATTTTGAAATATATTATATCTATCTTCATCATAGGATTTTGTTTTTAAATTTTATGCAACTAATAATTATATTAAATGATTATACAAAAATGATGTAGTAATTGTTTTATTAAGAGAAATATCAAATAAATGGTTTTATAAATATTAAAATAAACATTATGTGAACTAATTAATGTTCTACACAAATTTTCTAGATTAATATGACATGTTAAGAATCTATTAATCATTTTGGTTTGAATATATCCTCCGTGTGTATTTTACTCAAATAAATAAATAGTGTCAAAAATTAACACTATTGTTATTTTATAGAAATAACATATTATTAAATTGTTTAAAAATCACATAAATATTTAAAAAATTTAAATTGAAATTTCTATTGTCTATAATGTCATAAAGTACCCAATTATAAAAGGGCACCTTCTCCCTCTCCTCTTCACAACACATTGAGCCTTCAAGCTCGGCCAACCCTTGCCCATTTCTCTTCTTCACTTCCCTAGTATCATTCTGGAGGTTCTGGGCTTCTCAAAACACCAACTCTAGTCCCTTAAGAGGAATCTTAAAGGAGGTGTGTCAAAGAAGAGGTAATCTCTTCTACCGATTCATTCAAGTTTCTTTCTTCTTCAACTTCATCTTCTTTAGTTGTTTCATTATAAAGTAATATAATAAGTATCACCAATATACTGATATGATATTATAAATACGAAAAAAATCCATTTCTCCTTCTATCTATCCTATGGAAAACGAAATCACCACGCACGCATACGTACGGAATATCATCTCCACGCCGTGGTGTAATCAGTTTCTCCACCGCCACCTTACTTGGATGGGTATAATGGTTTAAATAAATACTATATATGTTTATTATAACATCATACTGATTCTGAGATATTATAACATCCACTCCAATCCTATTCAATAATTATGGGAATGATATCATCGCTTGTGCGTCCGTACGGACTACCATCTCCACGAATGCAATGAGATTCATTTTCCATGATTAACCATTAAAGTAGGATTATAAAGTATATATAATAAATAATCATGAAAGATATTACATTATAATGATATTGGATTTATGTACATATATGTTTCATTTACATAATTCCATTCAAGTCAATAAGGAAATGAAAACAACGTTCATTCATACGTACGGCCTACCGTCTCCATGAATGTTGTATTTCATTTCAATTATATATCTATTATTTATATATATATATATATACTGTATATATATGATACATAAATCATTATTTAAATTCTAGAGTTAAGTAAATAATGATATAAGTAATAATAATATCAATAACAAAAAGTCCAAACACGTACGATAAATAAAATGATTTTACACAAAACGTTGCTTTAACATTGAATTTACAAAAGAACGGGTAATATAAAGTCATAAGTGAACCATATATGATATCATAAAAATAAATATGATTCTGTAATAATTCAATGTCATTATCTATATCATTATACAGGAGGTTCATATACGTACGAAACATATGGGACCTAAGGTAATGGATAATTTTTCAATTTCATTTTTTTCCGAGATTGCTTATACGTAAGTATTTTCTGGGGTAATATTTTTCATCCATGACCATAAAATGTTTTTCATAAAGTGTTTAATATTATTTAATTTTTGTTCAAAATCATTTTAACCCTTCTTTTACTTTTACATTGTGTTTTGGATGGAATCGTTCTTCTGTTTTCCATACGTGGTCCTTTTAGACGTTTCCGTTAAAAGTACGAGGAGAATGTTTTTTAACTTATACAACATGAACAGATTTTTACGGTTTCATAACACCTTATTTTCATGAATCTTACTCTACAATATTGGATGACTATTTTCAAAAAAATCCTTTTCTTTTAAAATTGCATGTCATTTTTTTAAAAGAAAATGATTTTGAATAAGAAAGGATATTTTCCTCAAGAATTTATCTCATGTGTTTTATCAAAACCATTTTCCATCTAAGATGACATTATTTCATATGTCTATGTTTCAAGTATAATGTATCTATGATTTAGATGGTTTCACTTCTCTTATGATGAAATGATATCTATTTTTTTATATTGATTATGTTATGATGGGATGATGTTTATGAAACCCATTTTATTCCTTGGGTTATGATGAATGATTTATGTTAATGTTGTGGCACACGTAAGGATGATTTAATTATGAGATTTGTGGGACCTATATCTCCCTTCAAAGAATTGGTTAATGATTTATATCTCAGGATATAGACATGGCTGGAATGGTACGTTAATTCTGTATAGTGTTACAGGACTGGAACGAGGAGTGAACTCGATTCAGAAAGGGACTTTGTCCACTAAGATGGTCATGGTAGCAATGCCTTGGCTACTTTGGAAATCATATAATATGATTAATGGTTTTCCAAAATTACATGTTTTAATCCCATTCTTTTTTATCATGATTTATGTTCCTTTATGATATATGCCTTACATTCTTCCAAGATTTATGTCTTTGCTCAAAATTTTGATGTTCATATTTTATGTTCAAGATTTCTTTTCATTAAAATGTTTATGGATTGTTTTATGTTCTCTATGTTTACCCTTACTAAGAATTTTAGATCACCCTTTTTATGTTTTATTTTCCCCAGGATATAATGAAAGGTTTTAGGTAAGAAAACAAAAGGGGAAGATCTTTATGGGATATGTTGAAGATCTTTCATCATGATTAGAAGATTATTTTTCCGAGTTTCCAAAGACACTAAACTATTACGGTCCTTGAGTGTTGGTTTTTGTTATGTATTGAGTATTATGAAAAATTAATGTAATGTCCATTTATGTCAAGTGTGGGTCTCTACAGTTGGTATCAGGGGAAAGGTTTAGTTAACCATTGGAAACTAGGATGTGAATACTTTAGTGAGATCCCTAATGATATTTCTAAGGTATGTCTACGGATGTCCCTATGGCTAAGTATAAGTATAGTTTATAGTCCTGAATTACTAAAATGATATTATAATTAAACCTAAGATGTTAGATATTGAAGGTAACTCCCTTTATTACGTTTTTTCCCTAGCATGAATCTTTCCCTAGCATGAATTTTTCCCTTCACACTATTCTTTTGGGGTTTTAGAAGATGGATGGAACCCGAAGGAACCATGTTGATAAATGTAATGGACAATATAATTATTGTCCTTCTGAACAAACCAATGTTATGGGAGATGGATTGAAAAATTTTATTGCAATACTTACACAAGCTATGAATCATTCTGGACTTCCAAATGAGTAGAAAATGGAACAATATTCTATTGAGTCCTTCATGAGGAAACATCCACCTTCTTTCAGTGGGTCTTCTAATCCACTTGTTGTTGAAAAATGAATCAGTACCATTGAAAATATATTTTCTAAACTTCACTGTTTAGAACATGAAAAAGTCATTCTGGATGTTTACAGCTTAGAAAGTGAAGCAGACCAGTGGTGGACTCTAATTAAGAATACAAGGCCCGAAGAAGAAATTGAATCCATAGAATGGGATGAGTTCAAAAACTTGTTTTTCAAAAATTACTTCCCTCATATTCTTAGATCAAAGGTGGAAAATTATTTCCTTGATCTTAAGAAAAAGGATGATGAATCGGTTGGTATATACAAAGCGAATTTTACAAGGCTTTCAAGGTATGCATGTGGCTTTATCATCCAACCTGAAAGTAAAGTTGATCGATTCTTCAGTGGATTAAAACCAAGTCATAGAAGGGCATTAGATATAAGATACATCCGAAGATATGAAGAAATTGTGTGTTGTGCTATCAAGGTAGAAATAGAAGTTGGTGTTACATATCCATCTCATGGTTTTGACAAGAAACGAAAGATGGAGTTCAAGGAAAAATCTCAGAATAATGCTGAAAAGAAGATAAATGTTTCTTTATGGTCAATGTTTGGAAAGAAGCATGTTGGATATTTTCTAAAAGGTACTATAAAATGTTTCAAGTGTGGAAAAGAAGGTCATTGAGCAGTTGAGTGTCGAAGTAATGGGGAAAAGGTAGCTAAGGATGTGAATATACAGAAGACTACAAATAATTCCCCACCAACACTTCAATGCTTCAAGTGCAAGGAAATGGGGAATTATGCTAATAAATGCCCTAATCCCAGAGTTAATGATGATCAACGTGAGCATCCTCTTAAGGAAAAGGATAAAAGTATGTCACATGTGATCACTATTTGTGATGTTGAGTATGAAAATGATGTTGTGGAATGATTAAGTGTTTATGTAATGAGATTTCTAAATAGTATCATGGAAACTCATTTATGGTATCATGTAATTTTGGAATATCTGTGTATTGGTTTTCAATAATTATATTGTACTGCTAACCAAGAAAAGTGATTGAAATATTTTTGGAAAGAAGATGATATATGCATAATGACGGGATAAAGAGAAAATGAAATGACCTCATAACTGATATATGGACAATGTTATATCATGGTTTGAGTATATAGAAAATTTGGGATTTTGGTATGTGGAAGGAGTTAACTTTTGAAAGCATTCATGTTTTCACTAGGGTTCATTGAGTATTCATTTTTCAAGAGAACACATGATTAAGGTATTCACATGTTTGGAATGTGACCAACAAGATTTATCGTATGATATATGGGGGATAAATGATGGTATTCACATGCTCTATAGATGAAATTTCTAGTAATTGTTTTCTTTATTCTATGAGCTTGGACAGAAGTATTTTGGATAAGCCTAAATATTGGAATGGATTATGTTAGACATAAGTTAGTATTTTTTAAGGCTATATCTGTTTTTTGATATTATTGATGGGATGTTATAATAATGTAGTTCTTGAAAAAGGACAACATGTAGGATGGGAGACAACCCGTCGCGTCGCACAAGGCTGTGGGAATTGAACCCCCAACCGAAGTGAGACAGGACATTATTGGCTACCACTGACCTACAGGAAGTCCCTGGATAGTAGAAACTAGTTTTATTTTATTAAGCAGTATGATAGATGAATTATAAGTCTATTTTTGGAATCATATATGATTAACCTCACCATAGATGGACTTATCTATATTTGATAACTTTTTCTAACCTTTTATTTGAGACAGATAGAATGACCCATCATTCTATAATAGGATCTACTAATACTTCAATAATGAGAAATTCAACTTCATTTCTTTAAGAGATGATGTGTAAGTTGTTCAATGCACGAACAATGGTGAGATTATAAAAAAATAAAGTAAGTATTTCTTCTAGTTCAAATTCTTCAACTTTAGGGAAATGATCTTGAAAATAAAAAATGTTGTCCTAGTGTCCTCATATCTGATGAATTAGATGGTACCTTAGATCCTCAAAAATTTATGGCTGTGTGACTGTTTCCTTTTTCATATCCTTGTTCTCTACCACTCTCCACCAGAACATAACGGTTAAATTTCCCTTTCATATCCATATTTTCACCTATGTTCTCCAATGTGGGAACCCATGTGATGAGTTACTTTGGGTATCCTTTTTGTTTCTAACATTTATTTTTTCAAAAAATTAGGTTTTTGTATTCCTTTTATGATGTGGGTTTCAATGAATGAAACTCTCAAGTAATAAACCATTTATAACCCCGACGAGTTTCGAGGGTGAAATTCATTTTAAGGGGGGTAGAATGAAATGCCCTGAGATTTTATGAGATATGTTCTTTTTAGTTTCTTTCATATCTTATGTTGTATGCTTCACCAAGATTATCTTGTGCTATACGCAACACCGTATTAGCTTGCAGTATACACAACACTATTCTTGGATCGTGTTATAGAAAATTTGAAGTTCCATTGATAGTAGTTATTCTATGAAACATTGAGTGTCTATATATATATATATTCAATGTATAAATGAAATATAGTTGGATTTTTTTATAAACAAGAACAAATGAGTCTTGCACTACATGCAACCCTGACATGACTTGCATTACACACAATCGCGACCTTCCTTGATAGCGTGTGTTGTATGCAATACCGAGTTTCACTAAACAACGATATATGGTTATAATATTATTATGAACTAGCCTTTATGAATAGTACTAAATAAATTTTGAATTTAATTACATTATTATTAATCTTACAAATTTTCTAGAACATGGTATGAGAACAAAATAATTTTTTCCGGTAAAATAAGTATTTTTCAAAAAATGCGGTTTTGCCGCCTTTTGATGGCGCACCCATTTTAAATATAATTTTGGAAATTTTATAAGTTAAATTTTAAAAAATAAAATTCTTCTTTTGAATCAGGATATAAAAATTTACATTGGATAATGTTTTGATATTTTCCTTACAACGTTCTTATTTTGATGAATAGTAAAAACACGCTAAATTTTTACTTAAAAAAACTTTTTCATCGAGAGAATTTATATGGTTAAATTATAATAGTAAATTGTTTTAAAGTATAAATAGAATATATTTTTACAATTTAATATAATTTATGTCATTATCATTTATTTGACATTGAATTCGTAGGTTAAATCAATTCAATCTTTTGCAATGTTTTAAACAAAAACCCATTTTTTTGACAACGGTATTTATTTTAAATTAATTACTGAAACATCTATGTTTTGAATTTGCAAAAATTGATTCCATATTTAGAATAATTAGGTACAAATTATGTTAATAGGATACTTTTTATTTTTTTGCATTATGAATTATAACTACGGTAATTTTTATTTACCACATTTAAAGGTAAATTAGGTAATTAAGGGTAAATATAATATTATAAAATTACCCTAAAACTTGTCTTAATATAATTGGATGATTATATTTCATCTTGAGTAATATTTGGGTCTAAATGGAATCCATTGTAACCCACTTGGATGTGATTAAGACCTTTAATTTATTTTATTTTAAAGAAAGTGAAATATGTCTCGACTCGAAATTTAATAATTAGATTATTTGTAGTATAAGGTTATAAAGAATATAATTTCGATTATAAATACTCATTTGAAAGATAAAATGTTATTCTTTATCATGGTAATTTATTTGTTATTTTTAAAAAATATTTATTATCTTAATAGCTTAATCATTAATGATGTAGAAATTATTTATTTAGTTGAAAATCAATAATATAGTTTTTATTAAAATAATAATACCTATACAAAGGACCATAAACTTTACCAAACATTATTGGTCGAGTGTATATATAACCTAATCATCCAATGGTCAATTTTAGGACCATTTGGAGCCTTATGAAACAGATTAGGACATTTATATTATTTTATTTTAAATTATGTCAAAGATGTCACCTTCATAATTTAAGAAATATAACAATTTAAATGTTGTGATTTTAAGATGATAAATTCAATTAAAATATTATTATGAAGGTTATTATATATATCTTCATCATAGGTTTTTAATTTTAATTTTTATGAAAATAATATGTATATTAAATGATTATACAAAAATTATGTAGTAATTGTTTTATTAAGAGAAATATAAAATAAATGGTTTTATAAATATTAAAATAAACATTATGAGAACTAATTAATGTTATACACAAATTTTATAGATGAATATGACATTTTGGGAATCTATTATACATTTTGGTTTGAATATATCCTCTGTGTGGATTTTATTCAATTAAATGAATTGTGTCAAAAATTAAAACTATTGTTATTTTATAAAAATAACACATTTTTAAATTGTTTGAAAATAATATAAATATTTAAAAATATAAATTGATATTTATATGGTCTATAATTTCATAAAGTACCCAATTATGTATAATTCACAACACATAAATAATTATTTATAACAATATAATATTTAGAATATTATTACCATAAATAAGATTAAATAAATTAAATAAGGATAAATCAAATTGATAAGTTTTAAAATAATTTCCCAACATGACTAAATTTTATTGGTTAATGAGATTACAAACCTATATTACCTCATATACTAATTGGATTCACTTTGGAAGTTTATGGGTGGGGTTTGAGTTTATTATAAATGAATATTTTGGAGGTTTCCAAAAGTAGCACTCTCTTCCCTTGTCAACGGGAACCTTATCCCTCTTTTCTTCACAACACTTTGAGCCTTCAATCTCGTCCAAACCCTGCCCATTTCTCTTCTCAAATTCCCTAGAAACATTCTAGAGGTTCTGGACATCTCAAAAGACCAACTCTAGTCCCTTAAGAGGAAGCATAAAGGAGGTGCATCGAAGAAGAGGTAATCTCTTCTACCGATTCTTTCAAGTTTCTTTCTTATTCAACTTCCTATTCTTTAGTTATTTCATTGTAAAGTTATAAAATAAGTATCACCTATATAGTAATATGATATTATAAATATGAAACAACCCCATTTCCCCTTCTATCCATCCTATGGAAAATGAAATCACCACGCGTGTATACGTACGTAATACCGTCTCTACGCCGTGGTGTAATCAGTTTTTTCACCACTACCTTACTTGGATGGGTATAATGGTGTAAAGAATAACTATATATGGGTATTATAACATCATACTAAATCTGAGATATTATATCATCCACTCAAATTATATTCAATAATTATGGGAATGATATCATCGCTCGTGCGTACGTACGGACTACCATCTCCACGAATGCGATGAGATTCATTTTCCATGATTAACTATTAAAGTATGATTGTAAAGTATATATAATAAATAATAATGAAAGATATTAAATAATAATGATACTGGATTTATGTACATATATTTTTCATTTACTTAATTCCATTTAAGTCAATAAGGAAAGGAAAACAACGTTCATGCGTACATACGACTTACCGTCTCCATGAATGGTGTATTTCATTTCATTTATCTATCTATTATGTATATATATATATATATTTAGTATATATGATATATAAATCATTATTTACATTCAGGAAGTAAGTAAATCATGATATAATCAATAATAATATAAATAAAAACAACTCCAAACACTTACGATAAATAAAAAGATTTTACCCAAAATGCTGATATAACATGGAAATTACAAAAGAACGGGTAATATAAAGTCATAAGTGAACCATATATGATATCATTACAATAAATATGATTTTTTTAGTAAGTCAATGACATTATATAAATCATTATACAGGAGGTTCAGATACATATGAAGCATATCAGACCTATGGTAAAGGAAAATTTTTCAATATCATATTTATCCGAGATTGCTTATACATAAGTATTTTCTAGGGTTATATTTTTCATCCAGGTCCATAAAATGTTTTTCATAAAGTGATTAATATTATTACATGTATGTTTAATGTCATTTTTACCCATATTTTACTTTTAATTTGTGTTATGGATTAAATCGTTCTTTTGTTTAACATATGTGGTACTTTTTTACTTTTCCTTTAAAAGTACGAGGAAAATGTTTTTTAACGTATACGACATCAACGTATTTTTACAGTTTCATAAAACCTTATTTTAATGAATATTACTCTACAATATTTCATGACTATTTTCAAAAAAATACTTTTCTTTTAAAATTTCATGGCATTTTGTGAAAATAAAATTATTTTTAATAAGAAATGATATTTTCCTCAAGAATTTATCTCAAGTGTTTTATCAAAACCATTTTCCATCTAACATAAAATTATTTCATATGTGTATGTTTCAAGTATAATGTCTCTATGATTTACATGGTTTCAATTATCTTATGATTAAATCATTTCAATTTGTTTTATATGGATTATGTTCTAATGGGATGATGTTTATGAAACCCATTTTATTCTTTGGGTTATGATGAAATATTTATGTTTATGTTGTGGCACAAGTAAGAATGATTTAATTATGAGATGGGTGGGACCTATATCTCCCTCAAATTTGTTGGGTGAATATTTATATCTCATGTAATAGACATGGCTGGAATGGTAAGTTAATCTGGGTCAGTGTTACAGGACTGGAATGAGGAGTGAACTCGATTTAGAAAGGGACATTTTCCACTAAGATAGTCTTGGCAGCAATGCCTTGGCTACTATGGAAATAACATCATGTGGTTAATGGTTTAACACAATTACATGTTTTATTCCCATTCTATTTTATCATTATTGATGTTATTTTATGATATATTCCTTACGTACTTCCATGATTTATGTCTTTTCTCTAGATTGTGATGCTAGATTTTATGTTCAATATTTCTTTATATTCAAATGTTTATGGATTATTTTATGTTCTCTATGTTTACCTTTAATGAGCATTTGAGGTCGCCCTTTTTATGTTTTATTTTCCCCAGGATATAAAGAACGTGTTTAGGTAAAAAACAAAAGGGTAAGATATTTATGGGAGATGTTGAAGATCTTTCACCATGATTAGAAGATTAGTTTTCCAAATTTCCAAAGAAACTAAACTATTACCGTCCTTTAGTGTTGGTTATTGTTATGTATTAAGTATTCCACAAAAGTAATGTAATTTCCATGTATGTCATGTGTGGGTCTCTACATTCTACCATAGAAATAGTTCTCACTACAAATTCTCCTCTGTGAGAAAAAAACATCAAGATATGATACATTTAAAGTATGTTCCTCGTATGTGAATATGATCACGCCTCTTCTGTAAGAGCCACCACTACAATATTATCACAATATAGTGTGATTGGATATTTACTTTTCTGTACCATGTCAATATCTTGGATAATTTTTCATATCCATATTGCTTCTTTAGCTTCCTCTTAAGTCGAAATATACTCAGAATATGCTATAAATACTATGACTAAAACATCTTTGACCTATTCAAGCTCACAAATCCTCTATAAGTGTGATGATTTATCCTTATGTGATTTAATATTATCTTGATGTATTAGTAAACTAGTATATTCATATCATCAAAAAAATAATTTCTCATCTCTTCTGTATACTAATAACATATCCATAGTACGCCTCAGATGATTAAGGTTAATCTTGACATCCATCCAATGGTAGCCTCCTAGGTCAGATTGATATCTTCGTACCACACTCAATGCATTGGAAACATCTATCCTATTATATAGGATTACATTCATGACAGACCCAATCACTTATTCATATGAATTACTTTCCCTTCATTGTCTTTCATCATGTGTCTGAGGGAATATTTATGTAGAAAGATGAATTTCATGTGACATTGGGAGCTATCCCCAATAGAATTGTTCCATACTAAATATATATAGTATTTTTCAATGTATATACCAAAATTTTATTTAAGTAGCATCTTGGATATATCATGAAGGATTATTATAAAAATAATATATTTCACCTTACATATTTTCTTCATGGAGAAGCCTTTATTCAACCATTCCTTAATAGACATTTAGAGAGGTATTTCATTTCCAATAAGTAATATTTAATTGATTTATATTGTTAAGAAAACAACATCGGTAACATTAAACTTTTTATATAGATAAGAATATAATTCGTTCTTTATATACCAAAATTCTATAATAGATTCATAAATATGAATGTTTCATGATGTGAACACATTATTTAATCCATAATACATTTTTTTCAACTTACAAACATTTTTGGAATCCTCCAGAGTCATGCACCATTTGGTTTTTTCCACATAGATATCTTCCTAATGCTTCCCAATAATAAAGGTTGTTTGGATATCCATTTAAAAAATCTCATAATCATGGAAGGCATCAATATCAAATAGAATTCGGATATATTTTAGTATAACAATATGTAAAAATTGTTTTTATAGACAATGTTAGGACCCTATTTTAATCTTTTTAGCCAGAATGTCCAAGAGCTAGGTGAAGACCTACTACAAAAAATGATATATAAAAAACAAGTAAACAGTACAAAGAATCTCAAAATGGGGTGTCCTAACACAACCTTGAGTACAGAGCCCCATTTCTATCATTAAGGACTAGTTTACTGCAATAATCAGGAAGCACAAAGGACCATCTAGAGCTTGTCTCCATGATTTCTCTTTTGGAGAGCACATCCGATATATGGTTTTCTTCTCTATACACATGAGATACCTCCAGGGAAAACACCTCAACAGTCTTTAAAGAACTTATCCAAGCAGGGAGAATCTTCCAAGGAACATTCTTATATCACTCCTTTAGAATCTTCCCAGCAACAGAAGAATCTGATTCGAGCCAAATCTTTCGGCAACCATAATGATCAGAATACCTTATCGCCTTTATCATTGCCCCCAACTCAGCCTCAATTGCATGTAAATTGCCTATGTAGAGGAAGAAACAACTTTTGACGAAGCCTCTATAGGTCGTGAACACCGCACCACATCCAGCTGGTCCCAACACACCAGTGGTTGCCCTTCCAACATTAACCTTGAGCCAGTCAATTATTGGTGGGATCCACCTGATATACTTCACCATCTTGGGTTTTCTTCCCCTGTCACTTACACTAAGAGTTCATAACAGCAGAAAATAAGACATATCATTGTTCATTGAACCATTTTGATTCACTGAAGCATGATTGATGCTTCGGTGAATCGCCAGAGTACCCTCCTTGAAAGATGGCCTGCCCTTTTTGAAGACAATGTTGTTCCGGTCCCTCCATACATATGAGATAACCGAAATGGCAGCAGTAGTGAGTAGTGATTTTACCTGGTCACTACATTCTTCTTGAAAAACAGAGGTTAACAGAGCATTGATAGAGTAGAAAATTAAATCACAATGGAAGATTGCCTTCAGGTAACTCCAGAAACGTGCATCAAATAAACATTGAATAAAATATGATCAGTGGTTTCATCTGGAGCCAAGCAGAAATAGCATACAGGCGTAGTGCTCAAACCTGTCCGCTGTAGTGCAGATTGAATGGGTAACCTCTGTTTCCAGATGCGTCAGATTAACAGAGCATCCGATAGTAATATAAAAGGTTTCCTTACTCCCATCACCCATGTAGGAACTCTAGGTTCCATGCCACATTGCAGTATATTGGATTCACGGCTAAAAAAAGATCCAGTCATGGCTGTCTTCCAGATCAGAACATCATAATCAACATACTCATATGCAGCAATCTCATTCTGAAGATGAGATGGAATGATTGTGTAATCTGATGTATTTCCCTGTATATCAGAAACAGAAGTGTTCCTAAATGAAAATGGAATATCTATACATTGTTCAATATGAAAAAAAAGCCAGTGTGTACTCCAATAGTTCATCTGTTAGTTAGCACAGACAATCCATTTAGCATGTGACATGATGTGAGAACATGTGTTTCGGATTGATGTCTAGACAGATGACTTCAAATACACCTTATGCCTCTTATATAGCCTGTCAAAAAATCAGTCAGTGATGAATTCCAATGAGGAATCAGTACCAAACAGAATTCTCCAAGTAATATTTTGATGCAAAGCATCAATGAAGACATTTTCATATTTAACCCCCATTCCTCCCTTTGACACAGGCTTAGTACAATTTTACCATTTTGCAGTGACAAGATTCCTCTATTGTGTTGAGTCGGTCTATATAAATTTTTTGATCATAACACAAAGATCCTTAAGCAAAGAAAATGGACATTAATAGTGTGAGAAGGAGTAAACAAACATTGAGGTGATAACCGAGTTCACAAGACATATCCTTCCTGCTTGAGACATTGTGTTCCCTTTCCAACTAGCTAGCCGATTCCTGATTTTGAGTGCAGTACCCTCCATGTAGGCTATTTTAACTCTTCCCCAGAACAAAGGAAATCCAAGATAAAAAAAGTGCAGTGTTCCCCTCTTTACACCAAGCCTGCTGGAAATTCTATTTTTCTTAATAATTAGAATCCCTTCACCACAGATCACAAAGGATTTCTTCCAGCTTATGGCTTGTCCTGCTACTTCTTCATAGTGATTGAATATAGTCTTTATACATGAAATGGTTCTCTTGTCAGCTTTGGAAAAGAGCGGAATATCATTAGTATAGAATAAATGAGAGGGAGTGAATCAATTCCTTCCATATGGCATCCTTTTCTATATCCCAGAATTGACAAGATCGTTAAGGCATATGCTCAAATAATCCTCAGCCATAGAAAAAAGCAAACCAGATAAAGGGTCACCCTGTCTTACACCTCTAGAACATTGAAATAATCCTCTAGGTGATCCATTGACTAGTATAGATAAACTATCACTTTTTAGGATGGAATGTACCATACCAATAAAGTTACTTGAGAAACCATGCATACTCTGAACATTGAAAATGAAACCCCATCTAATGGTATCAAATACCTTTGAAATTTCAACCTATAGTGCCATATTACCATTCTTAACTTTTTTTATCACTATATTGACATGCTCTGAAGTAGTAAAGAGATAGTTCTGGAAATTTATACTAGGTACAAAACCAAACTAATTAGGGGATATGAGAGAACTTGCAATCTCACCTAGTCTTATTGCCAAAATTTTACTGATGACTTTTGGAATGGAATTCCCAATGGCCACAGGTCTAAAGTCCTTGATATCCAGAGCATTATCCTTCTTGGGAATCAGTGTAATGAAGTTTGAATTCATTCCAAATGGCATGTAGGATGGATAAAATATTTCCCTCACTGCTTCAGTCACTTCCTTATGGAGGATATCCCAATAAAACATGAAAAACTTTTTAGAGAATCCATCTGGCCCAACAACACTATCCATATTTAAAGAAAAGAGAGCATCTTGTATTTCCATTGTAGTGGGGATATCAATAAGTCTTTTATTCTGTGCCTCTTCCAAACTAGGCTCAATGCACCTGATGATATTATCTGAGTTGTCCTCCCCTGATTCAGAGTAGATCTTCTCAAAGTATCCTATTACAGAATTAGAAATATCATTCTCAGAGGTAAACATGTTTTAATCAATTCTCAAAGCCTTAAGGATCCTTCGTTCTTTTTTCTCTCTATGCATGTAATGGAAGAGCCTTGAGTTTCTATCCCCTTCTTTCAACCATCTGACATTGAACTGATTTCGAAGAAGATTTTCTTTGAGGGACAAGAGATTGTCAAGCCTAGAGGCTACCTGTATCTCCTCTTGAGAGGGAATATCCTGAAGATATTTTAATCATTTTATAACTATTTATTCCATAGAGGTAGTGAATTTCCCATCTATGTGTGTTTTATTCTTGAATAACCAATTAAAACCAATTGGCATTACATCTACAAGAGGATCTATGAAAATAAATTATTGGTTTTGGTATATGGAATCCCTTTTAGAATTCATAGATTCTTTCCATTTGGACACATTTTCACCACTTATTTCTTTCTTATTGGTTATAGGATCCCTATTATCAACTAATAATGATATATTATCCCCAACTCTGAGAAAAACATTCCATTTTGGTTATATAACCTCTCTTGTATTTATTTATAGTATTTATGTCTCTAAAACACTTTCTTCCATTGGATTTTGTTGAATATATCCATATACCAAATCTTATGTACAATGATTTTGGACATCATCAAACTATATATCACTCACACTATCTCTTTTAGAGATATTATCCCTCTCAATTAATATAGTGTTTCTTCTTACTATGATTTTATTATGAGGGTTTGTATAGTTCACATTCCCTTGTTTCCTTAGGGTATCCTATAAAAGTACACTTTTTTCCTTATGGTGACATTTTGTTAGCTAAAGAGGCCTTAAAAATGAATATCTACCACCAAACACATAAATTAAACAACATGGTTTCTCTATTACCCCAAAATTCATTTAAAATTCCAATTATAGATTTAGGTGAATTTTGGTTCCATATTTGTCATGTTTTCTATAAACTGTATCCCCAAAAGGATAATGAATATTCCCAGGGATAATCATTTATCTCACCATGTATAAAATGTGTGGTTATTCTATTCACTTACATAATTATATTAAGTTGTATAAGGATGATTGAGTTTAGATAAAATACCAAAACCCTCATAAATAATAATTGATGCCTTGGTTAATACATTCTCTTTCATGGTATGATTGGATATTCATAATCATCATAACAATATAGTTCTCAACATCATTCGTGAATTATTTGAAGTTATCAAAGCAATTTTACTTATACACCATCAAGTATACATTTCCATGTCTACTAAAATCATTAGTAAGAGTTGTGAACTATGATTACCCATCCCTTTCTTAAATAGAAAATTTCACACACTAATAGATATGAACTAATTGAATAATCTGTTGGGCCCATTAACCATTTACACTAAATGTGGATTTGGTCATTTTCACTTTTAAATCTACATTACATACACCAATTAGTTTTAGTTTAATGGAATCTAAATATTTATCTTGTAATAAATTAGTCAAAAAATTTCATTTAAATTACCTAGTTGACGATTAAAAGTTTTTTTGTACCACGATCCATGTTATATATTTTTACCTTGGATTTTTATTACTTATTTTTTGTAATCTAATGCCTAAAGATAATTATTTAAAAGTATATTACTATATAAAATTATATATTTATAAAAAAATCAATATTTATTGAAAAATTTAAAAATAAATCCATCTATATTTTTTCTAGTCAAATAAATAATGATTTTTGGTATTGAAAGGAGGATAACAATAAACATTAAAAACCAAGATTCGTTATATTGGAAACAGGAGGTGGTAGTCACTTATAGACATGAAAACTAGTTAGGATTTGTTGGTTTCTTTAAAATTTACCCACCCTCACTCAAACTATCAGAATATACTTTATTCATATATTTTAATATATATGTGATCATCATATGTTATATCTAATAGAAAATTTATAGAAGTAGTTAAATTATGATCGATATTAATTGAAAATTGATATTCCCCTTGAATCTTTAGTTGGGTGCATCTTTTATTCCAATTTATCTTCCTGCCACATTCCAAACAAATATTATCTTACCTCCTTTCTTTCTGATTTTAATTTTTATTACTCAAAGGGTATTGCAACGAATCTTTGGTCTCAAATCTATTTAATTGGAATTTTCATTTTTTCACCATAATTATTAGATGATTTTCAGGAATAATCTCCTTGTCTACATGGAAGAAAGAGTAATAATTTCATGGAAATTTTTCTCATGTTTTTCTTATTATAATTAACAATGAAATTTAAAAATATTAAGGGGTGATGTATGAATGCAATCAGTTCATAGTTCATCTAGGAGTTTAAACCCTAAAACCTCTCGGTTATCAATTTATACACTGATATTAACTATGTGATACCCACTATATCACCCTCAATATGATTACTATGAATGAGTTATTTGGATATCTAAAATCATTTATATCATTATATCTCTTATAGTATACTGGTAAGATGGTCGAGTATGCTATAAGATTCTATGATTTAACGGGACATTATGGGTTCAATAGACATAGATTATAGAGTATAATAATGAATTTTAACCCTTCTATTTAATTTTTTTCATTGATAAGGAACTCTTAATCACTGACATCCTTCATATGTGGATCAAGAAGTGATGATTCTTTCATGTATGATTTTTTTCATGTCATAACACAACTCGAGGGAATCTAAACAACTCCAAAATATTACTGTTTTTGAGGAGATGTTCTTCCTCAAATATTAATCATAGGGATAATATGGGTGATGAAATTTTAATTTTTAAAAAATTTAGAAGATTATATTATTATTACATTTCATGATTAAAAATTATGTGAGAAATAATAATATTTTTATTTTTATTTAATCTCACACTATTTTATCAAGTTACAATAGCCCTCACCATTGAACTCGTAATGTATAGTGAATAGTATTTTATCATGTAAAGGATCAATATACCAATTTACATAACCCTAAAAAGGTTTTTTAAATCTACCTGAAAGAATTTAGGTCAGTTGGTCTTTTCAAACAATGGTATTATAGCTCCTTGATCTATTGGGTGTACTCCATAATCATAAAATACTAAAATCAATTTAATCCAAAAAATACTCCAAGTTATACCATGACAAGAAATGGCTACTCCTCTTGATGTAAAATGGTTATGTAAACCTAAATATCTCATTATAACACCCCTTATAAATGTTAGTGTCCCAAAATTAGTGGTTAATCACTTATTTGTATTGGTTTCATTTCAAATCATGGAATGGAATGGCATGTTTGAATTAATATTTAGCTTATTGATTTTATTTATTATGTGTAAACATATATTGTCTTATCTTTTACATGTATTTTTAATATCAAGTTGATTTTACTTTAGTGATTAACCATGTTTGATAAAAATTTACACCTAATCAATTTATTTGGTGTTATATCTTTTCACATTATTTCATTTATTTATGTGATCATGATATAGTATACATAAAATAAATAGTTCATAAGAAATATATAAATAAATAATTGACATGATAATTATTTTATCTTAGAATTATTTTATTGAGAGGATAATAAATCAAACGATGACCTAGTGGAAAACATGTTGTGTTGATCTTGGTATTACATTTAAAATTTCTCATCTCTACATGTTTATTACTTGGGTTAGTATCATCTTATTTCATCTTTAACAGCCTATGTGTTCCTTGGGATTTTATATTCATTACAAGTATTTATACTCACACATGGATGATGGGGACAAGAATAATTTGTTAGGGGGGATTACATAAATGAACATAGAAACATATGTCCTATTTAAAAATGGTGGGTTGGATTAATTGTAAGCCATAATATTTAATTTAATAACTAATACTGTTACACCCATGTAATAAACTGAATTAAAAAATACAAAACCTAAATATGTCTTGGTCAATATCATGGATGGTTATACACATTCACTGAATAGGGAAATGTAAAATCAGTTATCGTTCCTTAATATTTTTTTAATTATTAATATAATTGATATTTTATTAACTAACTAACTAATTAATTAATTAATTATTGTTTATCTTAATAACCATATGAATTATCTTGGAGATACCCATCATGACATCATTTAATGAAAATAAATAGAAGAACTAATAATTATAGATAATTACCAAAAATAAATTTATCATTTAATAATTTAATAAAAATATTATTATATTTGAAAACACAATAGTGTTCAACAAATATAATAATGTTTTAATGCTTCAATTTTCCATTTAATGTATTTTAATTCTTTCCTCCACTAGAATATTGCATGGTGTGTACTTAAAAGCTAGAGATTGTGTACATAAATTTTCCTGTACCGGAGATACAGGCCTAGGGCTTTAGTGTGTACATCAGATAGACTACACGGTCTGTACAATACAACTACACATCATGAATTTGTATTTCTATGTTTGTGTACAACCCATTGAAGTAAATAGTGTGTTCATCAGAAGTTTTACTACATGGTGTGCACAATCTAGCTACATGTCATGGATCTATTATGTTCAGTGTTCACTTTACTTGTAAAATGGATCATTTTGTATTTTGGATGCAGTAATTGCTGAAATAGAAAACGTGTACACTGGATACACATTGTGTATATCATTATTGCTCTTTTATGTCTATCTCATGGTGTTTTGACCATATATATGACCACAAGACTTCCATTACTTTTCTGAAAAAACTATATAGACGGAACGACATGTACACCAGCTATAGGCCATGTAAATCAACACATTATGTGCAGGGTTGTCCTATTTTACATGCGATGTGTAAAAAATTAACCAAGTGTATTTACTTTACAACAAATCATGTATCCCCCAAAATTAATAGGAGGGTGCACTTGGTTACATGACATGTAATTCAACTACACATCACATAATCTCATTCTATCTGGCTTTAACCCTTTTCACTTCTGGATAACATCTTTAGTCATTATTCATCTATTCTTTTTTCCTTTAAAAAATGAAAAAAATTATGATCACGATTAATATATCAAAATCATGTTTCTTAAAACCTAATTAAAGAAACAAACTTCTTGAAATATAGATCTAACCACTATTTTACATATAAATCAACAATCAAATAAATAATTATAAACATAAAACATGACCTCTTGGATATAATATTATTTTTATAGGTGTGGTGGAAGGGTCAAGTTAAATGATTATCCAAAAATTATTTTTAAATCCGGTGGATCATTCTCGATATTGTATTTGAATAGAATATCATGAGGTAAAAAAATCAGAGAATATTAACGTACTAAAACCCAGAACCTAGAGAGGATATTTCATGTTAAATTTAAAATTAGTGTTTTATGATCAGAAAAAAATATTACCCAAGTAAGTATTTATTTAAATATTTCATTCATCAATAAATATTATTTTTTCATAAAACATGAAAAAATAAATTCCATACTCTTGAGTGTACTATTTATCCCATTAATTAAAATAAAATAGAATTTAGCAGAGATCAAGGACAACAATTACTGTGGGGCCCTATATGATTATTTCTCACTATAATTTAAGGGTTTTTCCTAAGACCAAGATTATTTTCTAGAAGTGGTTCATGAAAAAAAATATAACTTAATATTGTAACATTGTTATATATATGAGAATTCATTCTATGTAGTCACAATTTATCATCAATTAGGTTTTACATATATGTCCTCAATCTATATGATCGATAAGTATTTCGTTGACTGTCTTAAATAAACATGTCTTTGCACCATGACCATGAAATTTAATGTGAAGGTTCTATTACAATTTGATGAATGAGATATCAAATTCCATAATGATGGAAGGTACAAATCCTTCATGTACTTATACATTAAGAGAATTTCATTCATGATACACCCAATGTACACAACATCCCACAAATATATAGTGTCGCTGTTTTGGTTAATTAATATGAGTATATGATTGAGGATGTACATGAATGGTAATATTAGATTCTTTGTACCATTACACATGCTAACATATAGAACTATCTTATGAAACTAATACATGTGGAATTTCTATTGGTGTTTATGTTTTCATAATGTCCCATCTTGGAAATTATATAGTGTAAACTGCAAGAGAAAAATTATGATCCTCTAATAAGTAATCACAATTGATAGTCTATATACAATTTCCTATATTATAGTATGTTATCTGACCAAAGAACTATATTTAAGAATATCTTCATGGAACTTCAATGTTCTCATCATATCAAGAATCTACTATGACCTTATCAACAAAACAGATACCCTATGACATTTTTTGATTAATTTCATGAAGAAAAATGAACAATATATAGTAATATGTTTTATTAATAATAAAATCATCAAATATATATGTAATAAAAGTAAAAATAGTTTATTATAAAACACCCACCCCAAAAAATAATTTATCTAATATATGGTTCTTCCATGTATGGGGGCCTCCTTGAATGACTTGAGTGATTGGGTCCCAAGTGTTTCATCTTATATGAGTCCCTTCACCAGTTTTTTGGATAAATACAGAGGTGGTGGTCTCATGTGTAGGTTTTAAAATATAAATTCATTGGGTAATAAAATTAAATTAATTTTAAATTATTTCATTTGGTTTATTCAATTTAATAGGTCTTTTAATTATAGTTAGAATACATTGGAGTGTGGTTCTAGAAGTGATGGGATTTGGGATTTTAATTGTTCTTTTCTCATGGTTGTCCATCATTATGTGTTAAAATTTGAGTCCTCTTTGGTCAATTTATAAGAATCTCTGGGGTGTAGTGTGCATGATGGTTTGGTATGTTATGGTTCATGAGATTAATTAGGGAATGAGATATGAATGTAAAGGTGTGAATTTACATGCTTTTATTGTGGTAGAAGTGGTAATTCCAATGCACATCTAAAAGTTAAACTTTGTGCAATAATTAGGGAAAATTGAGAGACATGTGAAAATTAACCTAGGTGTGTACCTATGGATCGAAGTGAATTAACCAAAGTATGCTTCCACAGTTCTTTTTCTTCACCATATCAATTATTCCATCCTTTTCTAAAAACAGAGCATAAAGAAATATCCCCCTAATAATTATAAACAATTAGTAAAGGTGTTATCCAATTATGAGTAAGTTTTAATTCTTTTCCTTACTTTTCTTAAATTGAATATATTTGATCATATTATGGAATAGGGAATTATATGAACATGTTATGTCTTATATGAGAACTAAAAATGGTAGTTGAGATATGTACATCAGTGATGTCTTCTAGTACCTAGGAAAATTTCACACTTTTTCACCTAGGAAAATGATATGGCTCAACCTATATATATTTACTCCCGTTAGGTAAGATTGTTCACCTTTATCTTCACTCTATCAGGAGTATGACGGTTCTGGGTGATGGGTAGTTTCATAAAACTCCTCAACTTGGAAAAACATAACTAAGAGAATGTGTTTGAATATTCTAACTTCATGAAGGAATTTTAGGGATTATTCTATGGGTGAGGCTACCTAGGATAATAAACATTGAGTACACACTGGGTAAAAATTCTAATTTGAATTATTTCTCAGTTGTTTTAATGCTCGACATGTATTTTCCTTGAAATAATTTTCATACTTTTAATTCATCGAAATGTTAAAATTTAAAACTCCATTGAAGAAAAATTTTATTCATACATTAGTCTCTACTTTAAATATTTAATAATCTACTCAAATCAAAGAGATGAGTGAGTATGTTAGATTGAGTTTCCATTGATTATATAAATCCTACCTTTCATCCCATATATTAATTATTTGAAAAAATATCAAGACTACCTGTCATCTGAAATCCTTCAATTAAATGAGAAAAATATCTTGATATAGTTAAATATACCATGTAATTATGAAAACCATCCAAACACTTAGATCTATGAATTCATGAACCTAGGAAGAGTGAATATCTCACTAAAATTCAGTTATACAATATAGGGGACACCCATTATGCTTGTGTTTTATATCACAACAAAGCCTCACTAGAAAATCATGCACATATACTATATCCTTATACACAATATTGTATATCCATATTTCTCTACCCAAGAACATCTCAATACCATGAATGAAAAAAATATTTATACTTTTCCTCTAAGAGGTATCATTCAACCTAAATGGATTATTTCACATTGGGTGCATTATAAATGTGTAGAATTTAAGGAACAATAGTATGTTGTATCCATTTATGATGTCATTTGGATATAATAAATGTGTATATATATGTATAAGAACATTGACCTAGTATCCAAGTGAATCCAAAAAAATATCATCCCATAAATCAAGAAGAAGTTGAAATCAACCTCTATGATTTCTACAAATTCTTTGGGATAAAAATTCTCGAGGTTATTTAGGATTAATTTCCCCTATATGATTTATATAGTGGTATTTAATGAATTCTTCCACTGGTTCAACAACTACTTGGAGAAGTGTTCGTCACTAAGGGGATGGAGCCATGCCCAAGGTTCGATGTCAACTTTGTGACCTGGATGAATATCTTCATTGTTTAGTGATTAAATAACCCAACATGTAATAACCATATGGGATTTACATAGATATATAAATAGGGTTTATGGAAATTATAATGGATAATATGAATAATGGTGTTAACATGTCAACCGTGACATATCTCCTATGACTCAACTGGAATTTTTTTAGGCAATGTGGTTGAGTGGATACCTGAATGTAGTTTGTGAACCCAAGAATAGTGTTTGATAGAGATCATTTATGATGAATAAAAACATGTAACAAGGAAGCCTATAAGTATTTTGGTTGTATTGTTTATGAATATCTACTAATGGTGATTACACATCTATACAGGGAAGTATATATTCAACATTTCGGTTCATTCCATGTCCATGAGGTTTGTGGGGGAACACATAAATATATATCTACACTATCATTAGGTCTTTATCTATTATTATATAATTTATCCATTCATGAAGGATGATTAAATCATCAATAAATTAAATTTGTTGAATGATTAGCCACCAAATATCTTGAGTCTATACCGAGATTTCATCTTATTCCCTTGTGAAAATCCACCCTTTGGCATGATCATAGATGATGTCTACAATGACTACAATATGTGGTATTACATGATGGTTATAATATATTTTACCATAGAATACCAGTTTGAAAATGATACCATATATTAATCCTATGTTCCTTATAAATTCTCAAGTTAATTTAGTTATGTACAATATACATTGGTGTTGTCGCTGATGGATGTTAAGAAATAGAGGTATCATATAGTTGTATGACATAATTTTTTGACAATATCCTTAAAATCCAGGAATTCTGTTACATGTTATCTCCCCCAAGTGAGTTAATTAATATCACAACCATATATTCATACTCTTATATATATTAATACACTTTTGGAATAATATAGTTAATTATTCATACGATCACTGATAAATTGGAACCGTTCAGAGAGAAGTAATATTTTAGAAATCTACTTAAAACACGTGTGTTCCATAAGGATTATTAAATCATCAGATAATCCTTAACCAAAGGTAAATTTTTAACACAGATGTAAGTTTCAAACAAGAGACAAAGTTGGGCCGAGACGGTACATCTAGAAACAATGAGCAGAGGCCCTGTCAAAGGATAAATTTCCAAAGAAACATCTAATATCAAAATATCCCTAATTATCTCTAAGAACTGAAGGAGGGTCATTAGATTCTTCCTCGGACTACATATATCCATATTCTACACTATTTTCTAATAATTGGATCTTGGTCACAAACCATGTGATATTATATATTTATTTTCTAGGTGGCATCCATCTCCCTTAGATGGGAAATATGATGGATTCTCCAGATATAAAACTCAAGACCAACATTAGTGCAGCTAAATCATAAATTAGGGAGATGGATATTTGGGTATTTTCTACCAATACAGGGGTCCCCACCTTGAAGTAGGTATGGGATGTGTAAAATTGGGTATACCTAAATGGGTTATCAACCCATCTATAGTTGATGAATGGAATCAATTTTCAACACTAAGGATGTATTTCAACAGTTCATCTTCATGAATATTTCCCCAAGCCTTCATACACTAAACAATATCAAATTTTCTCCAATTATAGAGAAGAGAGATGATTATGTACCCATGAAATCATTAGAGTACAACATGGGTTGTACCCAAATAGTTGATGCAAGGTCAACTATTTTTTGGGAAATTAAATTGTGTCCAGTGAAAGTGATATGTGTATATTATAAGAAATAAATACAAATTACCTTTTTTGTATCCAAGACCCTCTCCCATGAATTCATGGATGAATTCTCCTCCACATATGATTAGGCACTAGTGGAATTATGATATTTTGTCAATGAATTTTTGGACTGGAATAGAGGCCAATTTCTTTGTTCCTCCTCTTTTTCCAAATTTCACACAAACACAAAAAATTATATATAAATATATATATAAGTTTTCAAATATTTAATATTTTATTTAAATATAACTTCTCTAATTGGTATCCATTTGTGGTGAATCATAATCATACCAAATATAAACTCGTGATGAACCCGTACCTTCTATAATTAATGTAATTATGCTTTTGGTTGAGGAAGAAATGTTAGTACCTAAATTGACCATCCCTATTAGTGGAAATTACTATATACCTTTAATGATTAATGATTATAAGCACCCCAATTTAAGAAACTTCTGTAAATTTCTATCTCTTTATTGTGCGAATTGAAATCTGAAAATCCAAAACATGATGGATGATATCATTTTATGGATATGAACCCAAGCGTCCTTATTTATGCTAAGATACCAAAAAAATAGTTAGATGAACCTAAGTATCCATTTCTTTTTTATAAATCCCCACATGAAATACTTATTTGGACATCTATCTTACACATATCTATTGTTAGAAAATATATTTGAGACGAACCGCCAAAACAATATTGGAGACATGTCACCTCTCCTAGTGGATTAATCAATAACATAAAAACTTGTTTGGGGTGGATCCCTACAACATTCCTAAGGAAATAAATGATTTTCCACTAAATGTTTTCCTTTATCAGATATCTCAATAAAATAAATAGATGGGGTTACATCGTGGAAATGGGTTAGGATCTAGTGCTTAATCATGATTTAGTAGGATGAAATAATGCTCTCATGGTCATAGTAGATGGGATGAAATAAATGATTAAATATTATACCATAGACAAAGAGGAAACACCCAAATAAAAATATTACCATATCTAAAAAAGGAGGAAGTGGTGTAAAATAGATTTTAAGGTGATCCAGGGGAAATGATTGAGTGTCCATAATTTCTTACATTAACATTAGAACCCAAAAAATAACATATACATTTGTACACAGAACTCTTAATTCACTGGTAGAACTACCAGTAAAAGTGGGGGTTCTAATCAAAGAGGTTTTCATACCTAACTCCATCGATGAGAGCATAGAGATGCTAAGACCAACATAGAGAAAATGATCTCATATGGGAAAGATCATATGTTTTTTTCTATGTGAACTATTCATGGACTATATATCAGTATCTAGAAGAGTCTCTGATATGGACCAAGAGTCTATGGACTTACAATGTACCTTATGAAAATATGTATTGAAGGATATATAGAATTTGATTTGAAAAACCCTTATAGAGGGTCTAGGACAGATGTTTCATCAACTAATCTATGTGTTCATGTTTCTAGGATATAATATATTCAACTATCAATTTATCCATTATTCCTTAATAAAGTTAATATAGTATTAAGATAAAGAGATAATATCCCATTTATCTATCTCCAAATAGGAATTGGCATCACACCCTTCTCACCATTAGGATACAACACTATAGTAAAGTTATCACTATGTAGATACTGTGTTGGGGAAACAATGTATAGAAAAATGAAAAGCTAAATTTGATGGCTCATCTTTATTGGAAACAATATATAACCAAATAAGAATTGGTAGAATAGTAGATTCTATTTTAAGATGATAGTACTAGGGTATTATATTATACTGCCAAGATATAATAGTTGTACCTCACTTATAAAGATGAATCTATAGGTCAAGCTAAACATCGATGTTGCATCTATTAGTCCAAGAGATCAATAATGAAATTTTTATCTTGGGGGAGTATATCCTATAATATGTCTCCCATTATATCATCCTCATATTTGTTTCTATTATAACCAATGAGAGAATCAATTTTATAGAGGTTCCCCTATATTTTAATGATTTAAAAAAATACTTTTTATTCAAACTGTTACCAATCCCCTATCCCATCTCAATAATTGATTGATGATCATTAGTGAAAATTATTATGTGTATTATTATTAATAATTGAATCCACTTGATCATTTCATGGTGATGGATAGAGTCGATAACGACATCCCATATACTTGATTTGAAGATTAAATTAGAGTTATTTATTTATTCCCAAAACATAATCCTTAGAAAGATATGGGAGGGCCTAATATGGAATAATATATGATATCACCATAATCTATGGTTAATTAATTTTAAAATGGATTAATAGATTTAGTCTCCTCCTAAGCATGTGAACTTTAATAGATATATACATGCCAGATATAGTGGCATATGTACTATCACGCAAATCCAAGGTTATCTCATTGAGATATGAAATATGGCCTCTTTTTAGATGTTGTCCCTCTTATGAGTATAGGAAGACTATATATATTTGTATATGTATAATAACCATACACCGGATTTATTTTATTTGGATATGGGAGGTGAGTGACCCAAAAATATAAAAAGTATAAAGGGGGATTTTAAATATAGCTTCTAATATTCATGATGTATTGAGAACCCTGAGACAACACCCTTGTGAATTTCAAATATGTGATATGAACTAATACATTAATGTAATATAATAATTTGTAATTTTTACAATGGTTTACAGTTCTAGAGAGAATGAATATAATTTTTTAGGGATATATGGTGTACACCACAATATTTTATTTTTTTACTTTAGCTGATAATTTTCTTCATCCTCAGATATGGGAGGCATAGAGAGAATGTAATTGACTTTTTTTGGCTTCCCTTAGTGGTTTTTTAACATAATGAGTTTTATAAATTTTCACTTTTCAAATTTATATATCATTTTAATGTCACGTAATGTTCATACCTAGAGAGTAGAGTTAAAAACGTTTTTCTAGGATTCCCGTTGTTGGGTTTTATCATGGAGAGTACAATGTTTTCCCATCGATAGTTTATGGCCATGTAGGTTAGACTACTGTTTCTCAAATTTTCGTTCAAGAAATTTTGACCAAAATATTAAGCGGTCCACATAGAATCCTGATTATAGAAAACCAAGTTTGAATGGAGATCTCATTGTCATAAATGAAAAGATCCTCTATGGATGATATTTGATATTTAATTTCATAGTACTAGGACTATATGTTGTTAAAGTATAATGTCAGATAGATTTGGCTACAATTAGTGGTAATATATCTAGTTGTAAGGGTAAGATAATCCAAACATGAATGAAGAATCCAATATCATAAGAATAGACAACATCATGAGAAGGCATATTAAATTTAAGTCTATGATGATCAGACCCATTTTTTATGTTTAATTCTAGATATCTTTTAATAAAATGTGATTGGTGAGGTTGAGTGCCTTATTTGGAGGAAACTTTTACCCAACATGAATGAGTGTGGGAATTTATTAGTATGAACTCCCTTTAAATTTAATTTAATATTGTTCAAAAAAAATTATGCAGTTTACGGTCACATAAAAAGTATCATAAAGTTCTATTGTTTAAGGTCATAGAGATTTTTCCCAAATGTTGATGGGGTTTAAATTCATAAAAGTTTATGAAAATAATATGGGATATTAATTTGTTCAAGGTTGATCCATCAACCAATGTGAATAGAGCATCCCAATAATAGTAAAACCCATCTTGTGGTTGTATAGATATATTTTGAGTTCATTGTTCTCCGAGTATTTTTTTCATCTTGTCTATAGACACATGATGAGGAACATTTGTTGTTCAAGAGTATGGAATATCACTATTAACCTTTAAATGGGTACAATTCATGAATAAGTAACATTGAATATATTCATATCCACTTGGACATTTTTATTGTGGGATGTGTGAATCACAAATTTGAAAAAAATTAATCCATACATTATTAGATGAAATAGATATATTTGGCATGACCATTGACTACTTTTGAATAATAAGTCCGGATGAAATATTTTCAGGGAATATTTAAATTAGAGGACCTCCTCCTCAGGATGAAATAACCCTCTGGCTGCTACTTACAAATATAATAACATGATCATTAAAAAAAGTGGAATCACTTAGAGTCATACATATTAATTATTTATCGCCATTAAAATGTTCACAAAGATTCAAATACTTATGTAATAAAGTAGTAATATGGGGGAAAGGATTTCCAAGAAGGGTTCGAGAAACCTGAAGGATACACCAATATGTATTGAAAATATCATCAATGAAAAATTTCATAACATGAAACAACATTATCATTTGTGTAGAATAAAATATAATAAATTTTATTTAACATTTTCTTGAACCAAAAGATCCAGCAAGCATAGCTTGGATTGTATAGGTTGATATGGTGGGTTCTACAAGAAATGTTCCTTAATTTATTTTAATTTTAATTTTTTACTATATGATGTAAAGGTATCTATTAGAGAGTAGATACATGAATTATTATTAGACATCCCATTACATGTTTTCAACTTTAAATATTTTCTTCTCTTACATTTTTAATTTGAGGATTATGCAATTTGGACCACTGAGTGATGGAGTATAATTTATTATTTCATTAACCAAAATATTACTAGGGTTTGAAGTCGTATAGATTTAACTAAATGGTTATATAGAAAATATAATGAGGGGAAAGAAAAAACATGACATAAAGAAGGATTCAAATTACAATATCAACATTCTTACATAGAGGATACACCAAGTTTTTGTTCATAATTCTTGAACCAAAAAAGGTGAGAGATATTTTTTAATAATAGAAAATTAAAACCAAACAAGAATATAAATGCCAATAATACTATATATTTTTTTATTTATTGGTTCACATAGTGTATTTTTATAACCCTCAGACCACATAGTTGGAATGTAATATGATAACATGAATTGGGATCAATAACTAAAGGCACACCAACACATTTAATTATGGAATAATACTGATATAAATCATGACATTATGTATGTGAATTAGGATGATTTATTGGACCATTAATTTAAAGGTGAAGGACCATGGAATACTGAGAGAGGGGAGTATTGAATTAGGGTGTCACGTTTTTATTCTAATTGGATGGATCTTGTTCCCACATTTGTAAGAAGACGTTAAACCTATCTAATGAGAATGTCAGCAAAACAAACAATCACATTAAAGGATATATCCCTGGAGAATAAGCCTACTGTGTTTCGGTCATACCAAAATCCACTAAACATCACTTGTTGTGGAGTATAAAATTTTATCACATTACTCTATTCTAGGCTCACAACCATTACAAGGTTTTAGGGATGGTATGTTGTATCTATCACATTACTTCATTTTATTCCCTACTGCTCACTATGTTTGGAAGATTTGAACATTGTTTATTGAATTGAAGTTCAATTAAATGGGATGACATTAAATCATGAAACCAAAAATGTAAATGGATGCTCTGTTGAGGTCCCATTTTCTCCCACATATGAAATTTACTTTTCCACTCCCTAATAGTTCTTAAACTAATACTTCATGAACTGACCTTCTCCATCTACATACATTACTGCATTTCATACTGTGAGTACTTCACGTACCACCTCTGTGTACGGCCTTTATGAACCGCCTCCGCAAACCCCCATCGCGTAATAACTCAAAAAATATCCTTCTGTGAACTACCCTTCCCCTATGCACTACTTTGTTTCCACCATGTACTTCAAGTGTTCCATATACTGAGTTCGTCATCCAACTTTAAAATAAGAATGTCCTTCACATGGTTTTTATCCTAGGAACTAGTCTAGACTTCACTATATTTCTCCCAGATTTTTAATCTCAATCTTATTTTTAAAATAAATGGATCAGTTCTCATTATATAAAAATATATGTCCTCATAATCTCCATAACCATGATTTTCCAAATCATCATTGTAGCCCAACCTTCACCATGTATGGCTTCACCTAAGAACCATTTTCCCTTCTTGTTCCACATACCACAATTATCCGTTTATGGTAGCACAAATCACTTCCTTTTTTTAAACGACACACTTCATGGATCCTCAAAACACTTTCTTTTTTCCACCCAAAAAACCCATCCCACCAACCATTTTCCCCTCGTGAACTATGATCCTCATCGTAAACCCCTAACCCTCAAATCGAACTAATTTATTTTCCATGAAGAATATTTTTCCAGTCATCATAGTGACCTTTTTTTTCCATGAATTGTTCCTAGTATATAGTATGCAGTTCATTTCCCATTCTAGGCGGTTCTCTTACTTTTTTATTTCCTTCAGCATTTGACATATCATTCACACCTATGCATAAATCATACCTTTTTCAAAAACAAACTCTCAATTTAGATTCCCAAAAAATTGGAAAACATAGGGAAACCATTCCACCTTCAACATAGATTAGCCTCAAATCCAAGACAACCTCTCTTGAAAACTGATTTGTTAACCCAATGATTATTTTCAAAAAACACACACCATACTCTATTTCTATCAAAGAACAACCATGATTCTAGAAAATGATTTTTTTGGGACCATGTTGGATGAAGGTGTTTTTAAGGATTCTAGAATTTGTTTTTAATATATTTTTGAAGATAATTTTTTAATAGAATATTTTATATAAATTTTATTCTCTTGTGGTCCTAAAAAATTGCACCATCTTGTTAATTTTTCTAAAATATTAAATCAGCTAGAGAGGATCAGATGATTTCTTACCGACCTGTATGTATTAGAATAACTTTTCATGAATTTGGATAATGGATAACGTTTTTTTCTAATGTTTTATCTTCTATTGATTTCAAAGTTCCATTAAAAGGAATGATTGATAACAAAATCTGGTGATTATTTCCTATTCTAAAATATTTCAGCATCTTGAGTTACAAAAGCCTCGTGATCCATGAATTTATAGGAATGCAGGGTAAAGTTTTTTGGTATACAAAGTTTCATTTTAATAAGTTCTTTGATGTTCACTAGATTGAAAAAATTAGAAAATGTTTTGGATATAGAATTTTTGTAGAATGAATGGGTGTTATTAAAATGTTTTTAAGAATTTTATTTAAATTTCATCCATGTACATTTAGTTTACTTTTAATATTTTATAATGTTGTGACATTAGAGGAAGGTTGTAAAATTGAAAAGAAAAGTTATATATAAATTAAATTTGATGATGTCAAAATTGATGATGTGAAATTAAAAAATTTATTTAGATGAATTCTCGTGAACAAGTTTTTTTCAGTTTCCATCAGATATTCATGTACAATGTTGTTAACATAATTTTTTATGATTAGAAAAAAAATTATAAAGTTCATAAAATAGAATATGATGGAGGATGAAAATAGGAAATTATTTCTAATGAAATTATTTGCGTGGAGGAAGTGTTTGGGAAATTATTTCAAGAACTTCTTGTGATGATAAATATGGAATAATTAGATAGACATTATCAATATTGAACATTTGATACAAATTCTTATCGAAAAACTTTTCTAGATGAACGTACTGGAATGACTCTTTGGGATAAAATTTTAGATTGACAACAAATTGATAGAAGTAGTCCCTACTGAATACTATTTAATAATGTGAGGAATATGCTTTTTCAAGAATATAAAAATTAATATTTTTACCAAAAATAATAGTGACAACATTCAGAGCCTGTTAGTGTAGGTTTCAAAAATTTGTGAAAAAATATTTACTTCTTCTTTTTTTCATGGAAGCAAATGCATAGATTTTTATTATAGTGTAATACAAGTGTAAGGATATTATAAATTTGTTGTGACCATATTAAAGAACTATTTTATAGATGATTGTGTGGTATTATATTATTTTAAAAACAAGAAAAGAACTAGATACATATTTTTATTAGTGAACCTTATATATTCCTTTGTTCCTTTGGTTGTTCCTATGAGTTTCTATTTTAATTGATGTTATTAATCATTAATAGAGAGTGATGGTTCATAAATAAGAAAATAAAAAATAAAAATAGATTACTGATTCACCGCACCCCATATCAGTGATCAAATAGATCATGCTTGGGAGATAAAAACAGCATTAGAGTTAAGGTTCCCATTATTTAATAATTGATAAATTTTGAAGAAAATAGAAGTTGTTAATGATATTCAGTATTCTATCAACTATAAGGTGATTCATTTTTTTTATGGAAATGACTATAATATTTGGAAAGATATAACTATACCATATATTATCCCCCATGTTTATGATATTCTTGATGTTACTGCATATGGATTTCCATATCATTCTCAAAATGGTCCCCTTAAATAATTTTATACAATGAATTTAGAAACCAATTAGAGAGCCAAAAATTCTATAATTTCCCCACCCTCTAATAGTGTACTTCATTGAGTTAATGTAGTTGGACTTGAAAAAGGTATCGGGGAGAAGTTGAAGAAAACTATGAAGGAAATTTGAAAGTGAATAAGAAAATTTTATAAATATATTGATTTTTGTGTGATGAACATAGGATGGGTGATTATGAATTTTTTGGTGATTTATTTATAGGGGCGAATGAAATTTTAATCCTCGTAATATTTCATGGTTAGAAGTTAGAACATTAAAATATTATTAAAAATATATTATGAATTGTTTTAAAAAAGTATGATACAATGGTTTAATCAATAGACGATATAGATCCTCTCAATATACAGTTGATCTTCACGACAATCTTATTGATTATAAAATTAGCAGATAAAAGTTTATGATGAATAAAGTGATGTTGAATCGTCAAGTTTCCTTCAAAGATGATAAACATGAAAAATATATGAATGTTCCAATAGATGAAGAATTTTATGATCCTGACATTGAAAATGTTGTTAGAAAGAAAATTGATAAATTTAGGTCTATTATTTCTAAAATGGTAAATACATGAAAAGGAAGTTACAAAGATGAACGAATAATAAAAATTTCTAATTGTGGAGTTATCTTACAATTTTTTTAAATTTCCCCTAATAAAAGGAAGATGAAAAAATTGATGGATATGATAGAAAGTCAAGAAAATCATTTGATAATAATGAAAAAAATCCAAATTATATTGTATAAGAAAGGATAAAAATATCTATTAATAAAAAAGGATTAAGAATTTTTCTATATGTGGTAAAGATGATGATAGTGTATAAGAAACTGATAATCTCACTGAAGATGCTACTAAATATAATTTTTCTAAAAGAGTGAGTGATGAAATTTTCACCTATGTTAAAATTAGTTGTTCTAAATAATATAATACATAGATAGAGTTTATGTTGAAAAGAGAGTTCAAATAATATATTTAATATTATGTAAGACTTGAAAGTGGGAACAAGAAGTTGAAGAAATAAAATCATAATACAAACAATTAATAATCTTAACTTGTTGAAAAATATAATTTTTTTAATAGTTTAATAATATGAATAATTTTTTTGATGAATATAAGAACCTCAACATCAATACTGTGTAAAATTTTATGGCAAAGGAGGATGAGGTTGAACTTGTTTAATAAAAACATGTAAAATATGAGTTAAAAGTTACAAACTTTCAAAGTTTAGTTCTATAATATTGTGAAATTATTTACAAATGTATACCTAAGAAGGATCAAAAAAATATCTTTAAATGTTTACAAGAAAAATGGAGTTGATCGAAATCAAAAATGAAGTAAAAAAACTAAGTATTTAACTAAAACAATTGGAGATAAAAAAATATTATGTTTCTTTGATTATAGTGTCGAAACATAAATATTCTACTATAGGTGATTCTGTTAAGGCTAATAAGAAATATAATATGAATAAAAAAATATTAGGAGATAACCAAAAAAATGTGTTTAATTACATATCAATGCGTAAGGTAAGAAATATTATAGAAAATTGAAACACAATTATAAATAGTATGAATGTTTTAGGGGGAGATATTATTTCTATGGTTACCACTTAAATTGTTGTATATTTTGTCATATAGTGTATATGATTATGTTTAACCTTAAATATTATAGATATTCAAAAATAAATTCAAGCCAGAGTTTGAGGGGGAGTCATCCCACTCAAAAGATAAAATTTGAGAGAGTATGTATTACGATTGAAAATAGATTATAACCCATAGAAAATAATTTTGAATGATGTGATAAATATATACATATGTTAAATGTATTTATTTTTATGATTCTATAACAAAACAAATTGTTTAAAAATATCAATAATTTTATATGAAGATAGAAAGAGGATTGGGAAAAAGATATTGTTGTTGAAAATGCTCTCAAAGCTACAAAAGTATAATGACCTTAGATTTTGGATAGTAGGTTCTCTTAAAATATTAAAGGATATTGTAATATATTGATGAATGTGAAAAAATTCATATAAGTTACTGTGATGTTTGGAAAGAATGTGTTGCTCATAATCAATAGCATTGAATCTGCTATCATTAGTGATGAAAAGTTATATTTCAAAACTGCATTTTTTTATAGGTTGAAACGCAACATATTAAGATTTTTTAATTTTTTGATACTGTTAATAATGTTATTTCTGAAATAATGGTTTTGGGGTGAAAATAATACAATATGGGAAATTTATTATAGAAGGCCAATTTACCTAAGGAAAATAATTTCAAGTTGGTAGTGTATAAAGTTCTTGTTATGTGATCATGATAGAAGAATGTTAGTTATAGAAGAAAAGGCTAGTAATTATGTGTTAGATGAATATGAAAAATTTAAAAAAGAGATATAGTATTCTTGATATTCTTGATAATAAAATAAGAAGAATTTTTTTTCTATATTCCAGAATTGGAATATAGCAAAATTATATCATAATAATGTTGAGGTTTGTTCTACTCATCCCTTAAAACTGAATCACACTAATATTTTTGGGCAAATGAGTAATTAATAATCATATTTATATAACTATATTAATTATTTTAATTATTATTTTACATTAATTAAATATATTATGTTTTTAAAACATAAATATGATGTTCTAAAAATGTTTCATAGTTCCAGAAGAAGTGAAGAAAACGAATGTGGATATTTTTTGAAGAAGATATAAATTGATAATGGTGTAAAATATAAAAATGAGTATTTTAGTCATTATCTTGAAGCTATAGCATTCACCGTGATTTTAGAAAACCAAATACACCATTCAAAAATGGCGTTCCTAGAGGAATAAATTCATGTATGGTGGAGATAACATGTACAATGTTGATTTAATTTGATACCTCTCATTTTTTGTGAAAGACTACCAGTACTAAAATCTATATTTCGAATCGATTTTTCTACAAACAAAACTCTGATATGACTCCATGAAAAATGTTTTATTGTGAAATACAATGTTGAAAACACCTAAGTTTTTTCAATAGCCCATGCATTATAAAAGGAAAAGGTCGAAATCTTGGGAAGTTTGATCAGAGAAGTGTTGAGGGAATCATTCTTGGATATACTTCTAATGGTATAAGAAATATATGTTTTCATAATGAAAATAGATATTTTTTGTTTCTTTATATGTAAAACATTTTGAAAACCCTAATATAAAATATTTACAAATAGATTTATATGTGGAAGATTGGGAAGATTAGGTGGTTACAAATAAGAAAAATGAAAATTTATTAAATGATAATAAAATGAATTTTATTTTGCACAATATGAGGATCCAAACTCAACTATCTCAATATAATAGTAAAAAATTCATTCATATAATCCTTGGTTGAGAAATGAGGTCTATGTTTAATACATCATCAATGGTCAATGACAACATTTTTAAAATATATGAACATTAATGTTTGTTTCACATACATCATTATACTAAAAAATTGATCCATAATATGTTCATGAATAATTTGATCTCCAAGAGTGGGATGATTTTATTAATGAAGAGTAGGATAAAATTGATAAGAATTATACTTGTGAACTTATACCAAACAAAAATTGGTAGAAATTTATTGGAACAAAGTTGGTGTTTCCAAAAACCAATAATTAAGATGGTGAAATGATAATAAAGAAAGAATTAATGGTTTTCAAATGATTTTCAAAAATTAAGGTCATGGATTTGAAATAGATTTCTTCTCCAATGGGATGATTATAAATCACTAAAATGTATATTTCTGCCATTTCACCATGAGGTTATAAATTTCTTAGATGGATTTATAGTCAAATTTTATTAATGGAGAACTTCATTTTGTATCTTAGGTTTAAAAACCATGTGGTTTAAAGATTGGTAAATATTAAATTTATCTGTGTGAGTTTAAGAAGGATTTTTATGCGTTGAGGAAATATTTTAGATTTTTTTACTCCAAATTAGGAACATTTTTATGTTAGTTTTTTTTCATGAAGGAAATATTTGATTATAATGTCTACGTTAAAGAAAATCAATTTTTCCCCTCATTGTGATTTTTTTATGTTAAATGTATAATACTATTACAGAATAGTGAACAAAGCTGTGATAATTTTGTTTAAGAGATTAAAAAATTATTTTAAATATCTATGTTCAATGAAATGGAATATTTTCGTGGCGTTAAAGTATCACAAAAGAGTAAGTATAATTTCCTATCTCATGATAAGTATGATAAGGAAATTAAAAATATAGTTGAAGTGTAAGGTTAACAACCAATTTCCACACCTATTTTAATATTAATCCAATTTTATACATATAGTGAAGGATTAGAGGAGAATCCTAATGTATTTAGGTAGTTGCTTGGACATTTTTTATATATATTCCCTTCAAGTCCAAATATTGTGTTTGTTATTAAATTTATTTCTATGTTTTAATGTGCCCCAAAATAATCTAAAAATATATAATTATAAATAATTCACATATATATAACTGGAATAATTAATTTCAGTATAAAATATGATAGCTCTTGAAATTTTTATTTATTGGTTATAATGTTGTTGATTGGGTAATAAGTGTTGATGACAGAAGATCTATACCTTCTATAGTACTCATTCTAGTTGAAAGTAATCTAAGTTCTCATAAAAATATGAAATTTTATATAAATATATGTAATGATTTATCTGATTATATTTCTCCCACTCAAGATTCAATATAAATTATGTGTACTAAGGCTATGTTAGAATATTTTTAGTAAAATTGATGTTTCCCCTACTCTTATAGTGTGATAATAAAAGTGCTATAAATCTCATACAAATCCATTGAAACATTATCTATCGATGAATATTAATATCAAATATCACTTTAAAAAATAAAATATAGATAAGAATAAACTGAAACTAGAATATTTAACTACCATGGAACAAGTTGTTGATAAATTCACTAAGATTTTCCCAAAATAAACATTCAATAAGGCATGGTTGTACATGGGTGTATAACCTCCATCTCTTCAAAGATAAGGTATTTTATTTCATAACATATCTAATAATTTATTTGGGAAGTGTTTTCATGGTTAGAAATTATGTAGCATAAATTTATCCATTGGTATGTGCTTAATAATTTTAAGGAATGGACTTATTTAGGGGGAGTTTTTTAACATGTTTTATGTGATTTCAGTATGTGTAAACTCTTTTAGCATATTGATGAAGTGGATGTAGTAAAATATATTTATATTCATAAAAATTGATTTTTTTTTGAAAGATTGAGGCTTCGTTTGATTCTTAAGTCACTAACTATGGAAAAAATGGGGTTGTTATTCAACAATTCGTATTTCCTATATCAAGTTCTCTTTTACAGGTTAAAAATTATTGGATTAGTGATCAATATATTATGTTTTAATTTTCCAATGATTTATGATAAATATTTGAAAAAAATTTAAAGGGGGATTTTTTTGGGGCCAATTTTTATGAATGTGTTCTTATGTTTTCTATAAGTTGTTTTGAATAAGTTTTGTTGGGTTTTTTAAAAAATTAGGTTTTTTGGAAATGGTTTTCTTTTGTTGTCTAAACAAAAATCACATAACATTGTATTATTTTCTAAAACATTAAATTATATGGTAATAGATACAATATTTATAATATTTTTATGAGTAATGTAATTATGTAACTCTAACAAAATTTTCATTTTATATTAATTTTCATCAATTAAGGAATTTTCATGAGTTTTGAGTTAAATTATGAAAATTATATAATTATAAAATTTATAAAAAAATTATTGCTTTTTTGAGGGGTATAATATTTTCAAATATGATAAAATAATTTAAATTATTTTTTAGAATCCCTTTCCCTGTGGTCGTCATTTCATCCAACTAGCCCAAGTTTTGAATCTAATATTTTGAGGCATAAAAAATCGATCAATTTGGAAAGTATTTTTCATACATAATTGATGCACCTTTAATAAATTACATATAACCTGTTTCAAATGTGTGAAATTTTGGTAATTATATATTTATATGATATAGTATTATAAGATTCATCCCCAAATTATGGTCAATGGGAACATGAAAGTGGAGGGATTTGAAGAGACACATTAAATAGAAATAGTTTAACTAAGTAATTAGAGTATATCTTTTTGTTCACATGTTTGTATATCCAAAAAAATAAATAAAAAACTATTATGTGGAAAACATTCCAGAAGTGTTACCAACTAGATTCATCTTCTAAGAACATAGAAATCAATCTATAATTCATAGGATACAGATGAAAGATTGAATTTTCCTCCCCCTTTCAGATAAATTCAAATCTCTACATTCAATTTACATGATTTTTAGAATGATGGTGTCGAATATGATAGAGATAATATTTTAAGGAATATGATTTTATCATGATGATAATCAATAAATTATGGGATAAACTCAAAGTCATGGAAGAAAATACTCAAAGGGATTTCTCTTTTGAGTTTGTGTTTTTTGTTGTAAACTACATCCTTTTTAATTATCCTAATATTGGGTTTCTTTATTGAAGGGTCTACCTTTCTTTAATGTTTAAATTTTTTTATTTGTTATATATTTATACTAAACTTATGGAAGTAAATTTATAAATTTAATTTTTCTAATTTCCATAGACGAGGTCTCTATATTTAACAAAGTGGGTTTAATCTGTTTTGGTTCCTCGGAGGACATTGAGTAATCAAATCACATTCATAAGGGGATAAACACACATTTTTAAGGTCTCAATATAGTTTATAAGTAATTATGGTGTATAATTCTAGGTCTCTATGTATACATTGAGTAATTAAATTAGTATTTATTTTTTCCCAGGACATGGGGAGTGTAACACCCTGAGATTTTATGAAAAATATTCTTTCTAATTTCATTAATGTCTTGTGTTTTACACTACACCAAAAGGATCTTTCACAACACGCATCCTTGACTTGCCTTGCATTACACGAATTGTGACCTTCCTCGATAGCATGTGTAGTATGCAATAACGAGTTTCACAAAACAACAATATGCTATTAAAATATTATTAAAACTAGCCGTTATGAATAGTAATAACCACTTTTTGAAATTTTTTAAATTTTAGTTTTCAAAATGGACTTCATTTTTGGATTCAGAATATCGAAATTAGCTTAGGGATAAATTTTGCTACTTTTCAGATAACATTCATTTTCTGATGAATAGTGAATATTAGTAAATTTTAATTAAAAACAACCTTTTTATTCGAAATAATTAATAGTGATAAATTATTAATTTGAGTTTTTTTAAATTATATTTAGAATATATTTTTATAATTTAATACAATTTTGGTCATTGGATATAATTTCACATTTAAACCAGACATAAACAAGTGTCAATCTTTTGATAGTTATTATCTATTAAAAACACGCTATTTGTTTTGACGACGAGATTTAATTTTTAAAATAATTAATGCAACTGATATGTTTTGAATTTGGTAAAATAGTCATCATAATTTAATTCATAATATAAAATATATCTTAGGCCTAATTGTTTGTATTTTTCTGGAAACATTCATTTTTTGATGAATAGTGAAACCACTAAGTGGTAGTTAAAAAAAATGAATTTTTCATAAAACATAATTTTACCGCTTCTGTGAGTGGAATTTCAGAAATCTGAGAGACACGGTTGATGTCAGTAAGTAAAATTTGGTTCAATGAGATGAAAATAATTTTTGGTGAATAGTAACATTTTACTTTTTTTTACCACGGTTAAAAGTAAATAGGGTAATTAAGGGTAAAAATGATATTATTATTACCCTAACACATGTCCTAATTCTATTGGATAAGTGTAATTCGACCAAAAACAACCTTAGGAATAAATTATGACCATTTAGGCCAACTTGGATTAGATTAGGACATTTATTATTAATTTATTAAAAGAAGGGTTAAAATGGTTAAAATCAAAGTTTAATAATTATATCATTTTTAATACTGGGTTATACATAAGATAAATTCGACTATAAATATTAATTAGAAATATAAAATGATTTCCTACATAATTATATTTTATTTTTAATTTTTAGACTTTAAATAAGTTAATTTATTTATGACACAAAGATGATGCAGTAATTATCTTATTAATGAAATATTGACATGATTGATATTATAAATGCCCAAATAAATATAATTTGAGACTTTTTATGAATTCCACTAATTTTATCGGTTAATAAGACATGTTAGTATTGATTTAATTAACTTTTTCGAAATAATCATTCTGTTATGATTTTCACAAAAATCAATTACTAAATAGTGTCAAAATTGACATAAAATAGTTTTTAAAACAAATATTATATTATTGATTGTAATTTTCTTCCTAAAAATCTATGGTTCTTCCAAGATATTTATATCATGATAGGTGTATCATTAATGGACCACTTGGCAGTCACTTGGATGTATATGGTATGTTTATTAACTATATAATATAAAAATACAAAGTGACATGGTAAATGTCAATCTAATTAACTAAGAGTTAAAACTAAAAGATAAGGTTCATATAATGACCTAAACTTGTCTAAATTATATTGGATGAGAGGATTTCGACCCATCGCCACCTTAGCTTTAAAAGAAATCAATTTGGAGCTATTTGAATCCGAATTTGTCTTTATAATAAAATAATATTTTTAGTTATTCCAAAGGTGCTCCTCTCCTCCCTTATAAAAGGGCTCCTACTCCCTCTCTTCCTCACACCACATTGAGCCTTCAAGCTCGGCAAACCCATGCCAAATTATCTTCTCCACTTCCCTAGAAACATCCTAGAGGTCCTGGTCTTCTTCAAATACCAATTTTAGTGCCCTAAGAGGAAGACTCAAAGAGGCGCTTCAAAGAAGAGGTAATGTCCTTTACCGATTCTTTCATCTTTATTTCTTCTTCCACCTCTTCTTATTAGGTTGTTTCATTATGAAGAAATAACACTAGTATCACTCATATACTGATATGTAATTATGTGTATGAAACGACCTTATTTCACCATCTATCCATCCTATAGAAAACGAAATCACCGCGCGTGCGTACGTACGGAATACCGTCTCCACGCCGTGGTGAAATCTATTTTCCACCACCACCTTACTTGGATGGGTATAATGGTGTACATAATAACTATATATGATTATTGTAAAGTGATATTGATTCTGAAATATTATACATACACTCCAATACAATTCCTCGATCATGAGAGTGATATCATCACTCGTGCGTACGTACGGACTACCGTCTCCACGATGCGATGAGATTCATTCTCCACGTTAACCATTCATGAATTATTATAATGTATATATAATAAGTAATCGTGAAATATATGACATAATAATGATACTGGATTTATTTGTATATATATATGTATGTCATCTACTTAATTACATTCAACTCAATAATTAAAAGAAAACAGCGTTCATGCGTACGTACGGTCTACCGTCTCCATGAACAGTGTATTTCTTTCCGTTTACTGATATATTATATATATATATATATTCTGAATATATAGTATATATAAATCATGTTTTATATTCTAGAATTAAGTAATCATGATCTAAGTAATCATATGAATAATTACAAGTCAAAACACAGACGACAAATGAAACGATTTTACCCAAAACACTCTTTAACATGGAATTTACAAAAGAACAGGTAATATAAAGCCATAAGTTAACCATATATGATATCATAACAATGAGTATGATTCTGTAATAAGTCAATGACATTATTTAAATGATTATATAGGAGGTTCGGACACTTACGTAGCAAATCGAACCTAAGGTAAGGGAAATATCACAATCTCATTTTTATCCGAGATTGTTTATACTTTGAAATTTACTGGGGTGTATTTTATCGTCCACATCCATTTTTCATAAATATGTAATATTATTTCCATCCACCTACAATTTTTTAAATCCAATCTTTCGGTGAGTTTTTATTAAAGGATATGAAAGGAATCTTTTGTCGTTTTTCGTACGAGGTACTTTTTGACTTTTCCGACAAAAGTACGAAGAATGTTTTTTTAACTTATACGGCATGAATGGATTTTTAAAAAATTATTTCCAAGAAGATTACTTTACAAGTTTTCAAGTTTATTTTCAATCAACTTCTTTTAGTTTATAATTTTTCGACATGTTAAGAAACGAAAAGTGTTTTTGAAGCAGAAAGGATATTTTCCTCAAGAATGGAGTTCAAGTGTTTTATAGAAATTATTTTTCATCTAAGATAATAAAGGGTTCTGTTTTTATCCCTATTATTACATTGATTTGATTATGTTGTTATGGAATTATATTTTAATGAATTCCTTTATCTTATATGAATTGTTTTATGATGTCACGATGTTTAAGATTCCCATTTTATTACATGGGTTAGGCTATGATGTATGGTTTTTTGATTTTGTGGAACACATAAGAATGGTATCATTATGAGATGGGTGGGACCTATATCTCCCTCTAATGAATTGGGTAAAGATTCTATATCTCATGAGATAGACATGGTTGGGACGGTAGGTTAAACCGGTTCAGTGAAACAGGACTGAAACGAGGAGTGAACTCGGTTCAGAAGTGGACTTTGTCCACTAAGATAGTCTTGGCAATGAGTCTTGACTAACAAGAAATGATTCTCAATGATTATGTGTGTATACCACAAAGTTTCATGTTTTAAGTTATGATTATTGGGATTACATTTCACTACTATGATTTATCCCATGTTATGAAATTATGATTTCTTTTGCAGGTTTAGATTTCCAGAAGTTATGTTCTTATGTATATGATGTGATTGATATTTCTCTTCTTTACCCTTACTGAGCATTTGAGCTCACCCTTTTATGTTTTCTTTTCCCCACAATATAAAGAAAGGTTTTAGGTAAAAAAGGAAGATATTTATGGGAGATGTTGAAGATCTTTCACCATGATAAGAATATTATATTCCGAGTTTCCAAAGACACTAAACTATTACGGTCCTTGTGTGTGACTTTTTGTTATGTACTAAGTATTCTGCAAAAGTAATGTAATGTCCATGTACGTCATGATTCGGGTCTCTACAGTTGGTATCATAGTAAAATTTTAGTCAACCTTTGGAAACTAGGATGCGAAAACATTAGTGAGATCCCTAGAGATATTTCTAAGGTATGTCTAGGGATGTCCCTAAGGAATAATATATGTATAGGATATAGACCTAGAACTATAGTAACGATATTAGATTAAACCAATGATGTTAGATATTGAAGTTACTCCACCTTTATTATGATTTTTTCCTATCACACTATTCTTTTTGGGTTTTAGAAAATGGCTGGAAACAAGATGATTCACGATAATGGAGGATATGATGGATAATGGAATGATATTATTCATGAGAAACCAAATGAAATGGTATGTGGAGGTCCAAACAACATCATTATGCCTAATCAGAAATCTCATAATATGATCAATAATGTAAAATTTGGTAAGTTTCCTGACTCCGCTAATAAGAGAAAAATGGAGTTTCATGATGATCATAGAGGAAAGAAAGTTCAATTTCCCCTATGTAAATCATGTGGGAAGAGGCATCAAGGAGAATGTTTCAAAGGAACTGGAAGATTCTTTGGGTGTGGAAAAGAAGGACACAAATCCAGTAAGTGAAAAGGAAAAGGTTCAGTTAACACCAGGGATGAGGATATTGGTATTGCTACGACATCAACAATGGTTAAATGTTTTAAATGTGGAATGTACGGGCATTATGCAAACCAATTCCCTAAGGGAAATTCTCATGAAGAGAATCAGTATGGTCGTATGGGTAGTATTTATGTTGATGATGATGAATAGACTACAAATGATATATGAGATGAAAGAATTTTTGATGCTCGGTCAATGGTTTAAGAATGTAGTGGAATGATTACATGTTTATCATGTGTAATGTTGTATAGGTAATCTCATGGTACTATGGCATAAAGATACATCTAAGGATTGTTACACTGTTGTCTTTCCTTGAGTTTTGAAAGTGTATGATTAATGGTACCAGTATCCATGAAAGGTTATTCAGATATTTTTGGAATGTAGATGATATGAGCATAATGATGGGATAAGGATAAAATTAAATGTTTGATAGTATTCATGAACTCATGACTGATATAATGAGAAGGTTATATCATGGTCTGAGTTTATAGAATTTTTGGATTTTGGTATGTGGAAAGAGTTAACTTTTTACAGCATTCATGTTTTCACTAAGGTTTAATGGGTATTAATTTTTCAAGAGAATACATGATTAAGGTATTCACATGATTGGAATGTTACCAAAAAGATATATGGGGGATAAATTATTGTATTCACATGCTTGGATGATGACATTTCTGGTAATAGTTTTCTTTATACTATGAGCTTGGACCGAAGTATTTTAGATAAGCCTAAAGATTGGAATGGATTATGTTGGACATAAGTTAGTATTGTTTAAGGATAGAACATTTTTTTATATTATTTATGGGATGTTATAGTAATATAGGTTTAGAAAAAGGACAACCTTCCAGAGGGGCGACAACCCATCGCGTCGGACAAGGTTTTGGGAATCGAAGCCACAACCGAAGTGCGACTGGCATTTATCGCCTACCACTGGCCTACAGGAAGTCCCTGTTTAGTAGAAACTAGTTTTATTATTTTAAGCAGTATGATATATGAAGTATAAGTCCATTTTAGGAACTATATATGATTAATCTCACTATAGATGGACTTATGTATTTTTGACAACTTTTATAACCTTTTGTTTGAGACAGATGGAATGACCCATCATTCTATCACATTAGCTGCTAACACTTCACGAATGAAAAATTCAACTTCATTTCTTTAAGAGATGAAGTGGAAATTATCCATAGAACGAACAACGGTGAGACTATACCAAAATCACGAAAGTATTTCTTCTATTTCCAATTTCATCAATTTTAGGGAAATGATCTTGAAAACCAAAAATGTTGTTCTAGTGCCCTTATATCTGATGAATCATATGGTACCTTAGATCATCACAAATTTATGGATTTGTGATTTCTGGCTTTTCCATAGCCATGTTCTCTACCACTCTCCATCAGAACATGATGGTTACATTTCCCTTCTATATCCATATTTTCACCTATGTGGAAACCCAGTGATTAGTTTATTTGGGTAATCATTACGTTTCATACTTTTGTTTTTAAAGATTGGTTTTGGTATTCCTTTTTACGATGTGGGTTTCTATTAAATGAACTTTCATGTAGTAAACCATTTATAACCCTGACGAATTTCGAGGGCGAAATTCATTTTAAGGGGGGGTAGAATGTAACACCCCGATATTTTATGAAAAATATTCTTTTTAATTTCATTAATGTCTTGTGTTTTACGCTACACCAAAAGGAGCTTGCACAACACACATCCTTGACTTTCTTTGAATTACACGCAATCGCGACCTTCCTCAATAGCGTGTGTAGTACGCAATAATGAGTTTCACTAAACAACAATATGCTATTAAAATATTATTAAAACTAGCCGTTATGAATAGTAATAACCACTATTTGAATTTTTGTATATTTTATTTTTCAAAATGGACTTCATTTTTGGATTCGGAATATCGAAATTAGCTTAGGGTAAAATTTTGGTACTTTTCGGATAACTTTCATGTTCTATGAATAGTGAAAATTACTAAATTTTAATTAAAAACAGCCTTTTTAATTGAAATAATTAATAGTGATAAATTATTAATTTTAGTGGTTTTAAAGTATATTTAGAATATATTTTTACAATTTAATACAATGTTGGTCATTGGATGTAATTTCACATTTAAACCAGACATAAACAGGTGTCAATCTTTTGATAGTTATTATCTCTTAAAAACACGATATTTGTTTTGACAACGGGATTTAATTTTTAAATTAATTAATGCAACGGATATGTTTTTAATGTGGTAAAATAGACATAATTTTTGAATTCATAATATAAAATATATCTTGGGCCTAATTTTTGGAATTTTTCTGGAAACATTCATTTTTTGATGAATAGTGAAACCACTAAGTGGTAGTTAAAAAAATGAATTTTTCATAAAACTTAATTTTACCGCTTCTGTGAGTGGAATTTCAAAAATCTGAGAGACACGGTTGATTTCAGTAAGTAAAATGTGGTTCAATGAGATGAAAATAATTTTCGGTGAATAGTAACATTTTACTTTTTTTACCACGGTTAAAAGTAAATAGTGTAATTAAGGGTAAAAATGATATTATTATTACCCTAACACATACCCTAATTCTACTGGATAAGTGTATTTCGACCAAAAACAACCTTAGGAATAAAATATGACCATTTAGGCCCACTTGAATTAGATTAGGACATTTATTATTAATTTATTTAAAGAAGGGTTAAAATAGTTAAAATCAAAGTTTAATAAGTATATTAGTTTTAATACAGGGATATACATAAGATAAATTCGACTATAAATATTCATTAGAAAGCTAAAATTATTTCCTACATAATTACATTTTATTTGTAATTTTTAGACTTTAAATAAGTTAACTTATTTATGACACCAAGATGATGCAGTAATTATCTTATTAATGAAATATTGACATTATTGATATTATAAATACCCAAATAAATGTAATTTGAGACTTTTTATGAATTACACTAATTTTATAGGTTAATAGGACATGTTAGTATTGATTTAATTAACTTTTTTAGAAATAATAATTCTTTTATAATTTTCACAAAAATAAATTACTAAATAGTTTCAAAATTGACATAAAATAGTTTTTAAAACAAATATTATATTATTGAATGTTATTTTATTCCTAAAAATCTAAGGTTCGGCCAAGATACTTATATACTGATAGGTGTATCATTAATGGACCACTTGGGGTCACTTGGATGTATATGGTAAGTTTATTAACTATATAATATAAAAATTCAAAGTGAAATGGTAAATGTCAATCTAATTAACTAAGAGTAAAAACTAAAAGATAAGGTTAATATAATGACCTAAACTGTTTAAATTCTATTGGATGAGAGGATTTCGACCCATACCCACCTTATCTTCGAAAGAAATAAATTTGGAGCTATTTGAAACCGAATTTGTCTTTATAATAAAATAATAGTTTTAGTTATTCCAAAGGTGCCCCTCTCCTCCCTTATAAAAGGGTTCCTCCTCCCACTCTTCCTCACACCACTTTGAGCCTTCAAGATCGGCCAAACCCTTCCAAATTCTCTTCTAAAATTCCCTAAAAACATTCTAGAGGTCCTTTGCTTCTTCAAATACCAATTTTAGTGCCCTAAGAGGAAGACTCAAAGAGGCGCTTCAAATAATAGGTAATGTCTGTTACCGATTCTTTCATCTTTATTTCTTCTTCCACTTCTTCTTCTTAGGTTTTTTCATTATGAAGTAATAAAATCAGTATCACTCATATACTGATATGTTATTATGAGTATTAAACAACCTTATTTCACCATCTATCCATCCTACAGAAAACATAATCACCGCGCGTGCGTACGTACGGAATACCGTCTCCACGTCGTGGTGTAATCTATTTTCCACCACCACATTACATGGATAGGTATAATGGTGTACATAATAACTATATATGATTATTTTAAATTGATATTGATTCTGAAATATTATACATACACTCCAATACAATTCCACGATCATGAGAACGATATCATCGCTCGTGCGTACGTACGGACTACCGTCTCCACGACGCGATGAGATTCATTCTCCATGTTAACCATTCATGAATGATTATAAAGTATATATAATAAGTAATCATGAAATATATGACATAATAATGATACTGGATTTATGTTTATATATATGTATTTCATCTACTTAATTCCATTCAACTCAATAAAAAAATGAAAACAGCGTTCATGTGTATGTACGGTCTACCGTCTCCATGAACGGTGTATTTATTTCCATTTGCTATTCTATTATATATATATATATGTATTCTGAATATATATTATATATAAATCATGTTTTATATTCTGGAATTAAGTAATCATGATCTAAGTAATCATATGAATAATTACAAGTCAAAACATGGACGACAAATGAAACGATTTTACCCAAAACGCTCTTTAACATGGAATTTACAAAAGAACAGGTAATATAAAGCCATAAGTTAACAATATATGATATCATAACAATGAGTATGATTCTGGAATAAGTCAATGACATTATTTAAATCATTCTACCGGAGGTTCGGACACTTACGAAGCAAATCGAACCTAAGGTATGGGAATATCACAATCTCATTTTTATCTGAGATTGTTTATACTTTGAAATTTACTGGGGTGTATTTTATAATCCACATCCATTTTTCCTCAATATGTAATATTATTTCCATCCACCTAAAATTGTTTAAATCCAATTTTACCCTTTGGTGAGTTTTTAGTAAAGGATATGAAAGGAATCTGTTGTCATTTTTCGTACAAGGTACTTTTTGACTTTTCCGAAAAAAGTACGAATAATGTTTTTTTAACTTATACGGCATGAATGGATTTTTAAAACATTATTTCCAAGAAGATTCCTTTACAAGTTTTCAAGTTTATTTTTAATTAACTTTTTTTAGATTATAATTTTACAACATGTTAAGAAAGTAAAAGTGTTTTTGAAGCAGAAAGTATATTTTCCTCAAGAATGGAGTTCAAGTGTTTTATCAAAATTATTTTCCATCTAAGATAATAAAGGGTTCTGTTTTTATCCCTATTATTACATTGATTTGATTATGTTGTGATGGAATTATATTTTTATGAATTCATTTATCTTATATGAATTGTTTTATGATGTCACGATGTTTAAGATTCCCATTTTTATTACATGGGTTATGCTATGATGTATGGTTTTCTGATTTTGTGGCTCACATAAGAATGGTATCATTATGAGATTGGTGGGACCTATATCTCCCTCCAATTAATTGGGTAAATATTTTATATCTCATGAGATAGACATGGCTGGAACGGCAGGTTAAACCGGTTCAGTGAAACAGGACTTAAATGAGGAGTGAACTCGGTTCAGAAGTGGACTTTGTCCACTAAGATAGTCTTGGCAATGAGTCTTGACTAACAAGAAATGATTCTAAATGATTATGTGTGTATGCCACAATGTTTCATGTTTTAATTTATGATTATTGGGATTACAATTCACTACGATTATTTATCCCATGTTATGAAATTATGATTTCTTTTGCAGGTTAAGATTTCTAAAAGTTATGTTCTTATGTATATAATGTGATTGATATTTCTTTTGTTTACCCTTACTGAGCATTTGAGCTCACCCTTTTATGTTTTGTTTTCCCCAGGATATAATGAAAGGTTTTAGGTAAAAAAAAGGAAGATATTTATGGGAGATTTTGAAGATCTTTCACTGTGATTAGAAGATTATATTCCGAGTTTCCAAAGACACTAAACTATTATGGTCCTTATGTGTGTCTTTTTATTATGTACTAAGTATTCCGCAAAAGTAATGTAATGTCCATATACGTCAAGATTTGGGTCTATACAGGGATTGTTTGAAGATCAAAGCTTGTCCACTACTTCTACATTTAGCTTGTCGTTTTCAATACATCTTGTTACTAATTTCTAATCTCTAACTATAATTTTTAGTTCTAATATGATTTTATATAATTTATCTTTTTTAACTCATTTAAATTACCCATGTCTAATTTGTTACATTAAAATATATAAATTAATAAGGTGAGAGTTTAACAATATGTCATGTAACCTCATTGTGAGACAACCTTGTGGTCACCACTATGCTATCTTTTTTAAGGGGAAATTATTGACTATGTTAACCTGATTTAACCAACATTATACAATATAACTGTTTCCATAGAGTTTTCCTATATTTTTTATATTTCATTCTTTATAATATTTTGGAAACTAATTCTGAGTCTTAAAAAAAATAAACATTCAAAGAGACTACTCATATGCTTGCCCTGATTATCAGCAATTTGGGGAGTCTAGTAATAAAATAAATATAAAATATTAACCTCAAGAAAATAATTTCATGATCCATGAAAATTATTTCATGTTCCAATAATATGACTTTATTCTTCAACACCAATATTCTAGGTTTCTGTATGTATGGAAAAAAATTCAATTTTTCAACTTTATTAAATGAATGAAATTAATAAAAATTTCAAAAAGAATCTCAAGAAAAGGAAAATATTTTCTCTCCCATTTTTCATATTGAAGAAATAATTGTGTATGGTTTGAAAAATGAACTAGAGTCTCCATTATTATATGTAAATGAAAAAATTATCACTAATTTACCAATTTATGTGCCCTTATGAAATGACCAGTATATGAACAATTATCGGAGTAATATTAGAGAAAATGAAATTACATGTAAAACCCCAAATTTTGAAATTGATAATTAAAATCTTTTATATAAAAGTATTGATAAAGAGGATGAAAAACATGAGCTATTAATTTTTGAAGATTATTTGTAGGAACATGAGATACTACATGCTTTTGAGACAATTTTTATATTTTTTCTAATACTAATAAGAAATAATTAAAATGATTTGAAAATAACTACTCATAATTGAGAATATGACTTTAAAATATAATTTAAGAATCTAGAAAATATGAAAATTTCTTATGAAATATATCATTATAACATGTAAACTAATTAATTTGATTTGGAACTTGAATTTATTTTAAATTTTGAAATGTCACTAAATAACTGAACCTATGAGAAGTGTAGTAAACAACATGACCCTATTTAATTTAATCTAAAATATTCATGTTTTGATAATAAATTAAGAGATTAAATTTTTATCATTGAGTCACCCAATTATTTTTTGACTAATAAAGAAACCCAACCAAAGTTGGAACATGAGAAGCCATAGGGGATTTTTATATTTTTATCCACTTTTGTCAGATTATTTTGATAAATAATTTTTAATAGTTTTTACCCATATAATTTTAATTCTCATTTCTTTTGAGTGCATTTTTTTTAGATAAATAGGATTATATTACTAAAATTTAAGAAATAATGGTTTTTTCAGTTGAGTAGTACACTAGTTTATATGAGGATGGTTCTACCAAGCTATTTTTGAATGAAGAAATCATTTTTCAAGATGAAATGGAAGATAAACCACATATTAAAATTAAATTTCAACAACTAACTGAGGCCATTTGTGGTGATAATTTCTTTTAAAGTTACTTTTTCATTTTATTTCCTATTACACTATATCATTAGAATAAAAAATACAAGGTGGGGAACTCGAAGGGACCTTATATAAGTTTGGTTAATAAAATAAGGCTGGATGAATTTTATTTTGTTGGTTCATGAGAAAAGAACAACACCTATATTTAGAATTAGAATTTCCAACTAGAACTTTCTAATTAGGAGCATTCAAATACTAATACCCACTTGGGGGGTTCAAACCAAGTCTTTTCCCCCATTTATTTCTCTTTATTTTTATTTCATTGATTTCAATAAAAAATTATTATTTGTTCTAGTATGTCATGTATGTTTACAAGATTTAGATTTTGGGAGGATATCTCAAGGAAAAAACTTCATAATAAAAATGCGGTTTTTTCTTTCCTTCCCTTTTTTAATGTATTTTCTATTTTTATTTCACTTCACATAAAGACTATGAAAATTTAATAAATTGTAACAAAATTTTGTTTGGGGATCTACATTGATATTTTATATATCATTTTTGGATAAATATTTTGGATAAAAATCCATTTTTATAGAAATAATTCTTGATATCGAAATCTGTTCTATTCGGGGTATTTAAAGAAAAGAAGGTTGTTTCTTTTTGGAGCACTAAAAAAATAATTCTCAAATTGTTGGAAGAAATTACAGAACCATTGATTATGAATTATTGATAATGTGGGATTTACATGAATGAAATTTAAATGTTTTTTTGATGAATCTTTTATGCCATCAAGAAGGTGGAGAATTCCATGCTTGAGTAGAAACTAGAATCATGCAATCTTAGTTCAATAAGGAGTCATGCCATCTCTTTCAGACTCATATTTTTTGACATTTAAAACCTATCATAATTTAAACCTTAGAGAAACCCATTTCTATATACTCATTATATATATAATTCTTTCACTCAATTGGTAATATATTTAGAAACTTTTCCATCCTATGGCGACCTTATCATTTATTTGGCTAAGGAAAAGATTTTTAAAATAAAATTATTTGATGAGAGAAAAAAAAGGTGTGATTTGTATACTTGTACATGTATAATGAATTAAATGGAATGGAATGAATAAAAATAATCTCATTTTAATATAAAAATATTATTAAATAATATCATTATAAATTTATATCTTTTTCAAAAAGTAACCCCCTTGTTAAATAACCAATTAAAAATATTTCTTCAAATTTAATCTCTTTGATATCTTACAAAACACCCAACCCCAAGACTAAATGAAAAGAAATATAATATATAATTATAATATAGCCAATTAAATTAGTTACTATGAATATTTATTAATAAATTATAAAAATTATGGTTATATATTGATTAGAAATAAAATAATAAACATTTAAAATAAAAAGAATTGTTTTCTAAAAACTATATTTTTTTAAAAAACATGTTTATTCTCCCTTTGTGAACATAATTTAAAATTAATTTTTACCAATTAAATAAATACTATTTTATAAAATTATCATCATTTTTTAAATCATTATATAATTATTTTTAGGGTGATGTTTTTGTATTTTTATGGAATATTTTTTTATGAATAGTGAGAAATACTGATTTTTATTGAAGACTATATTTTTGTTTAAATAATTTATAAGGATAAATTTCATTTTCAATTTATTTTAAATTAAAATTTATTCCAAAATATTAAAATTTAACTAATTTAGGTCTTTTTAGTAAATTTCATATCAAATTTTCAAATTAAACGCATCAATAATTATTAGAAATTTCTATTTGGAAACCCAATTTTTCATTGTGCCTATGGGTGTAATTTAAAATTACATTCTTCCACTTCTGTTAATCTAATTCAAAAAATTATTTCATACAAGGAATCATCAAAATTTATATTATCTAATAATTTAACTTAATTTTTACCATAATGAATAGTGAAAAGGTAAAAATTAATTAATATGGTTAAGGTAAAAACCGGTTTGACGAGGAATAATCAAAGAATATACAGAATAAAATGACCTAAATTTTAGAAAACATCCATTTTATAGAAATATTTAGACCATATAAAATTTAAGTTTCTATAATGATCCTTTTTGGGCTTCCATTAATGAGAAAAATATATGTGTAATTGGTTACTTTCAAAAATTCAATGTGTGTCCTCACCTACACTTATAAAAGTCTTCTCGATATCCTCCCTTTTCACACTTAAAAATATTTTTTTTCATAAAATACCAACCCAAATAACTTATTTACTCCCTTACCAACATTATAGAGCCCATTATTTCAAAAACAACAATCATCATAATGATTATTTTGCAAACCTAAAGATATTTTTTGAAGAAGAGGTAATGTTCTTAAAAGAGTATATTTATTTTCTATCTTATTACACCACATTAAAATATTATTATAATAAAATTATATAATAAAATTATTATCTATCATATACTAATATGTTATTACGTTATGATAATGACAAATATCTATCTCCTCATCTATCAAATGGGAAACAAAATCATCAATCGTGTGTATGGCAGACTACCACCTCACCAACTGATGAAATTATTTTTCCATCACTACAATTCAAGGATGGAATGATATATTTAACAAGTTTATGTGATATTTATGATATTATTATACTTTTTTTTAATTATAATACCACATATAACATTGAATTTTTCATGCTATTTAAAACAAGATAATGCATGTCGCGTGTATGGAGAACAACCACATCTTGAAGTGATTGGTTTTTTCATATACACTCTGCATGGAAGGTTGTAAGGTAATATTAAGTGATTATATGTGATATATATTCCATTATATTGATTCTGAAATTTTATTATATCATCCAATTTTTTTACCTTTCATCCATTAAGGAATTGAAAACATTTATTGTGTATACGAATGATATGTCATCTCCAAAACACGATTGATTTATTCGTTATTTCAAATTGTAAATAATGATTCTAAAAATTTATATAATAAAATAAATTATATTTATAAAATTAATATAATTATATATATTATTTTATTATATAACATATGTAATAACGCGAACTTTTATAAAAAACTCGCATGTGAAAAATAATGAAATTAACCCCCCAAAAATGATAATTATTAAAAATTAGTAACAAACGGGTAGTAACAATGTTATAAAATAGTCACATATGATATTATAAATATTAATATTTTCATGTTAAAAATTTATAATATGATTAAAACCATTATAATGTTTTTTAAATGTTATCCATCCAAAAGGAAGTGTGAGATAAAGGACTTCATCTAAATTTATCTTCATTAAAGCATATTGTAATGTTATTCTCTTAATATTTTTTTATATTGTATATAATTCCAATTTTTCATATAATATAATGTATATTTTATATTTCATTGTATTTTAAGACTCAATTTGAATTATTTCATCCAAGGGGATTTGACTTCAAAATTACCACGTGGAAAAAACTTAATATCTCTATTTTTTTATTAGTTTATATTGTATCTTCATTGTCTTTTATATTCATAGATTATGTGTGTAATGAATATTTAATATGTTATGTTTTATATCCAATTTTTTTATGTTGATTAAAATTTGACATGCAAAATCTATTCATCAATTAATTATGACATTAGTGTTATGATACTTGTTATGGATTATTTCACAATAACATATTAAACAGAATTGTTTATGAATTAATTTTCACTAAATGAAATTATCTGATCGTTGGATAATAAATAAATTATTTTATTCTCTTATTATAATTCATTAACATTGAAACAAATATTACAATTTTCCTTTCTGTGTTAAATAAAATTATTAAAAAAATATTTTTATGAAAATATGACTTCATTTCTCTCTTTAGTTGAAAATACTTTTTTTTCTAAAATGATGTTTTATAAAAATATAAAAAATGTTTTTACCATTCTAAAATTTATTTATAAAAATTATTTATCCCAATTATAAATTTTTCAAAATTCTTTAGATGGATTCATATTTTCATTTTCCAAATAAGAGCTATTTGAGTTTTATAGAAATATGGAAGGAATATTTGTTTTATCATGTTATACATGTAAGAAATTTTATACCATTATTACCAATCAATGTTATAATGATTACATTATATGTTATATGATAATTTTAAAAGAATATTTTTTTCTAAATATTTTTATGAACTTTTTGTTTTCAAATTATCTTCAAACTACATGGATATTTTCCTCAAGAATGTTTTTATTGACATTTTTATGAAATTTCAATTCATGAATGACAATAAACCATTATTTACTTATTTAACATTATGGATATTTTATATTGATAGAATAATTATTATTTATAGGGATTTTTAATCATAATTTTCACCAAGTAAAGTGTTTTCATTCACTTTCTTGATTATTATTTTCTATTCTTAAGTGTCCCTTAATATATTTTCTTTACTATAATCATTAGACATTAAATTTTCCTTAAATATCTATATTATTTATCATATATGAATTTATTTCTTAATAAAAATTCATTTCTACTTATGGTGTTGTACATTGATTTTTATTTGATTATATAGGGAATTATTGATAAATTTTTATTCTTTACTCAGTATGGATATTTTATGATAGGTCATATTATTCATGAATAAAATTAATCATTACATATATGAGGAATTTATTAGATATGTGTATACGGGTGGGTCCCAGTTAAAGATATCCCCTTATAGAATTAGTGGTATCATGAGATGAATCTATTCGATATCCTTAGATAAATGGGTTTCAGGTGTATACATACCCATAAGTTTTAATGTGTCATATGAAAGGTCAGGATAGTAGGGTTATCACGACTCTTGGGATCATGACATCAAATAATTAAAAAATTTCTTCATATTAAATTTATTTATTATTTTCAATGATATTTTGACAATGATGTTTTCACTAGATACATTTCATTCTTAATTAATTGATTAAATGCTATTTGTTTTCAGTTTCTTGCCTCTCAATATTTATTATGCCATTTCTAATCATGAAAGTCAAGTTATTGGTTAAAAAATGTGTGTTAGTATATTTATATATCTATATTAATGATTCCTTATCTTATTCTAGTAGTAAAATTATTTAAATAGATTTTTTGTTTAGTTATTAACTTTTCCATGATTATTATGTTCATCCATTCAGGATAAATTCTACGTTATGTAACTATTTTTGAGCAACTGAGTTCACCCTAACATTATTTCCTTTCCAAAAAATGTAGAGAGATTAATATGTTTTTATTCAAGGATATTTTAGTGGAAAATATGATATTCTTGAAAAAAAAAGTTATTCTATAATTTTTGTTTTCATATTTACTGAAATAATCTGGTATTCATCTAGTTTACCAAGATTATTAAACAATTATGTACTTTGGGATGTGATCAATTATTTCATGTGACAATGTAATAATATATAAATCATATTTAGGATAATATGGTTAGGGTATTTATAATTGGAATCAGATATTGTTTAGAAGAAACAATGGGATCTAGATTTTGGAAAACATTGATTAAGGAACATAATCCTATGATAAAATATGTGGATAAGTATTAAATAACATCCTAAACATTTGTTAAGAAATAGATTATATAGTATTCGTAGAAATAAATCCATGTACGGATATGATAAGTGGATGTTGTTCTCGCACAGATGTACCTAGGGGTAATAAATTCAGAAAGGTGTGTCATTTTTAATATGATCATCACTGATAGAAGAAAATGGGACTTACTTCACACCTAGTTTCAAAATACTAGTTAATAGGAAATTTATAATTCATATTTTACTCACAACCCATTATGAATGATTTGGATAGATTAGTAAAATTAATTAGTTATGTTAAACCAAAGGTTTATGGGATTTTAAATAATGTGTCATGATTTAAAAATCCTATAAATGATTATATGGTTTTCCCACAATGATTGTTGTTTCTCACACAATAATTTGAGGTTTTATCTAATTCCTAGAACCCAAAATAATCATGTTAAAATTGATCATAAAGGAAAATGTGGTGACTACAAACAACAAAATGGGATGAATTCAAGAGCTAAATATGTCATCATTATTCCAAATTAGTTATCCTAAAATCTGATTAATAACTTATACCTTAACCAACTCTGAGACTCTATAATGAATAGAAGATGGACTTTAATAATAGATTGTGTTGTGGAGACCATATAAGAAAGAATTATTTATATTCTTTATATCTAAAATGTGGAAAGGGAAAAAAGGAAAGTGACTCAAAGGAATGAAAAAATGTTTTATGTGTTGAAAATAATGGCATGAAGATATGAATTGGAAATAAAAAATGAATACTATAATGGAAGGAATAAATTTCATTCTATATATCCATTAATATTATATTATATTAAATGTTGGTACCTAGGAATTATCCGAGTCAATTCTATATTCTAGATATTAACCCCTATACCACAGAAAGTCCTCTGTTGAAATAAAATAGTTTTTGTATTTATGAATTAGGATTCCATAATTATACTATTGATTTATTTTACTAATGTTAATTTTTTTATAAGAATCATGAAAAATCTCATGATTTTAATCAATTATAGAAGAATATATATATTCATTAACATTACATTTATATATACCATCATGGGATTTTAAGTTTATGATTGATCTTAGGTTTAATGTCTTAAACACTCATTTTTAGGATTTATCTTGTGATATTCTACTGATATTAAGGATATTCTGGGAGAAATTTATTGAAATAAAACTCATTGAATTATTATATGTTTTATTTAAAAGGTTATTTAAGGAATAATTAACTTTCTTTTGTAGAATAATGTTTAATGTTAATGGAAACCATTAGGGATTATCTTATCATTGATGTTGAGTTAATTATGAGTTAATATAGTTTTTTAATGTTATTAGAATGATATTAATATTGATTTAGAAAAAAAAGGAAACCCACATATTAGATGATAAACCATCAAATCTCGCAAAGCCAAGGGGCATGAACCCATAACTGAAGGGTGAAAAGGGAACCACATCTACCACTAACCTACGTGATGGTATTTTTAATTATCATTGTTTTTACAAAAATTATTTTATGTATAAATATTATTGTTTAACAAGTAGTGATTATATTTAGGTTTAGATATGAATTTATTATATTGGGTAACATATTCTAACCAGTTTTTGTGTATGTGAATATATGAGGAATGACTTGTCAATATTTTATGGATTTCAAAATCTGATAAAAGTAAATTTTAGTGCATCAGGCATAAAAAATAATTTTTGGATATTAATTTCTTAGAGTATGAGATGATGTAGTAATTTATTGATTCACAACCATAGGATTAATTTTTTATATAAAATAGAAAGATATCAAGTAAGTGTATTTTATTAGGTTCATAGTCAATTTGGTAAAAGAATTCCTAAAAATTAAGGAAAAGGATCCTTAAACAAACAAATTTATTTTATTAAATTAATATCTAATGAATAGATTAATCTTTAAAATAATCACATATTTATGGTTTTATGGTCCTTGACATTCAATCGATAATCAACCTTATTGTGATCAATGATCTCTATCACTCTCTATAATTTTTAATAATTTTATTAAATGTTAATATCCTTACTTTCTACCAATGTTCTCTTATATAGAAACCTATTTATGTGTAATGAAATATGAAATTTTTTACTTACTATTTTATTTTATTATAATTTTAATTTATTAACTTTTTTATTTTGTTGGTTTTCAATAATGGAATTTTGGAAAATCAAACACGTGATTTCTGAGCACAAGTTCAAAATCAGAGGATAAAATTTATCTAATGTGGGGATAATGTAACTCCCTCAAATTATAAAATAATATCATTTTATTTTATATGTTTTGTGACATGAAATAATGATCTTAAACCCCATGGAATATATCTCCCTAAATTTAATCTCAGGGATATCTTATTGAAAACAAAACCCCAATCCTCAATGAACTGTAATATAATACACCATTATAACCTAGTTGTTAAATTGGTGGGCATGAATAGTTTAACTAAATTGTTAAAATTATGGTTCTTTATTGAATATAGGTAAAGTAAGAATCATTTAAAAATGTAAAATTGAAATTCTGTGAAAACATGTATTTTTTCTATAAAAAATATAGCATCTCTTTACACACATAATTTAACATTATTTTTTACCAATTTTAAAAAATTTATTAAAAAATATCTATTTATTTTTAAATTAATAATATCAAAATTATATTCAGAAAAAGTTTTTATATTTTTTGGAAAAGATTCATTTTTTAATGAATAAGGAAAAACTGCCTTTTATTGAACATTTAATTATTGTTAAATTAATTTAAAAGGGTAAATTTTATTTTCAATTGCATACTTGGTTTTTTATCATGTCTAATTCTATATTTTTAAATTGGATTATATCACTTCTATGGATAGAATTTCAAAAAATGGATTCTATATTTTGAATCATCATAAATTATATTATACAATAATGTAAAATTAATTTTTGACCAAAATTAAAATTGATAACATTAAAAATTAATTTTTTTGGTTAGGTTAAAAATTTATTTACTGAAGGGTTAAACTAAGATGATAAAGGTTAAAATGACCTAAATTGTAACACCCTAACCCCTCTAGACCCGAGCAGGTGCAATACTTATTACATTGGAATGCTTAAAAGTAATGAAATCCCAAAGGAATGATCATATTAGTTGTCCTGAAAAAACTAGAGACATAAATGTAACTCAAATTACATTGGTATAGGTAACAAAATACAATAAAAAAACTTATAAACTTCATCCATGAAAACACAATAATTGACCTCCTCTTCATAACCAGTTATAGGAAAACAAATGAAATTGGTGATCTTAAACACTCAGAATGGGTTATGAATAGAAAAACATTAATCAATAATTACATAATCAAAAACAACTTAGTATAGTCAATATGACATGGTGAATAAATGAAAAACACAAGCCATAAATTAATTGACAATAAAACTGCATCCAAATATTTTTTTTCATAGTGAAAACCTCATGGATAATAATAATAGGAAATGAATAAAGAGAATTCTTTTTAATTGGATATCATGTATCTTTCACATGAAACCACTATATCTTCATAATAGTTTATGTATGTGGGTAAGAACCCATATGAATTTTGGAAACAAACACGAAGGGTTTGTCGCCAACTGTTTGTCTCAAGAGGCATGTCGATGTAGTGGGGGGGACTATAATAGGCCCCTCCCATCACTGAATGTAAAAATAATTCTTTATACATATATTCAATACAACATCACTATGCATTTACATTTTCTGTATAAAATAGAGGATACTGATTCATCAATACATCAATAGTTAAATCTACACTCAGAATAAACACTATATGTAGAATGGTATACAAATTAGACAATAATACATCCATGACCTGAAAATATGGATATTTAAAAGGAATATAATTTCAAATTAAAATTTGTCTCAATGGGTAGTCGGTACACCACATAAGAATTATTAGGTCCACAATACCAAGTAAGTCACAACAAAATGGAATATTGAGACAAAGCCCATTATTATATTGTAATCAATCATTTTGTGTGGCCAAAAACTAATAATATTAAAATGAATAATTGAATAAAATGTACCTAAATAGAGCCATGATATTATATATCAAATGGATATACATATAAACCACATTCAATAAATAAGTGGAGATCAATGGAAATCTCACAGAAATAAAAGCAAGATGAGAAACCCCTTAAAGAATATCGGCATGGTATTGAGTGTACTTAAGTGTCCTTAATGAGGGAAAATGGGGTTACTAATCATTTTCACATTATGAAAGAAGTATGGGGGAGGAAAAAATCATACCCAATCATTATTAATGTCACATAAAATGGCATAACATAGAGGAAATTCTTGAATAAAAGTTAGATAGAGAGGATCCCATACATTATGCTAAAAGTTATTCTTGATTGTTCTTAAAGACCTGAATAATAAAATTTAGCATCATAAATAATAATTCCATAATCTCATAAATATTTAATTTATATGGTATAAAATTATTACGTTCAATAATTTCACTTTTTAGGGGTTTACTAGGTTTAATTTTATTGTTTTGAAAGCATTTTCTTCCATGTTTTTCATGATCCATTTACTTATATTCATGAATGGAAGTTCATTTGAAATGTGGTTAAAGATAAAAAATAGTTAATATATATTATTAGTAACATTAAATAGATATTAGTTATCTTATATTGATTTTGGTTGTATACCATGAAGATGAATCATTTGATAAGTTAATGATAAATTCTTGGATTTAGATTGGCAGTTTGGTGCACAATGAACTTGTGTTTTATTATTATTACATATTATGTGTGTTTAAGGATTTCATAATAATAAATAAGATAAAATAAATATATTATGATCTATTTAAACCATTAAAAAGGATTCATGACTAGTATTGAAGATACAAATGCTAATTGGAAACATGTCTTCCATGAGTGTGATAAATTAACACATCTCAGACAGTGTTTTCATTTATAATATAAAAGGAAAGGACAAAGAGAGATGATGATGATGAAATATGCCATTAGAATAATACAAATATAGTAAATGTATGTTATGGTAATTATCATGGAATTTTTATGAGGTTGGGTGGGAGGAGAGAACAAAATAATGGAACTTTTAAAAACAATTGAATGAAAAAAGAAGAGAGGTTCACCTCTTGAGTAATCCTCTTTGAGAAACTCATTAAGACATTTGTTTCTTGCCATTTGGTGACACCTATATTCCTTGTAAATGGGGATAGGCCTTTGGAACAGTATTTTTATGAATTTATACAAGGCTTTAAGCTTGATTTGTGTGGTGGGGAGAGGAGGTGAGGGGTGGTTTATATAGCGGAGGGAAAGTGGGATTTTACATTATTTTAATGATTATTTTAATATTTTTTCTCAACACTATGAATATTCTTGATTTGTGTTATCAAAAATAGTAACAATGGAATTTTAGTTTGAACACTGTGGGATTAAATCTGCCTTGTATCACATATGATGTAGTAAATCGAGTATTTAGCATTTATCACAATTTGTTGTATTTTACGATTCATCAAAAATTCATGTTCTTCATAAAAATACAAAAAATTCACCCTAACCATTTTCTGATGTGTATAATCCAAAAAATGATCTCCATTTTTCAAAAATAATTTTCTAAATATGATAAATTTATTTTTTAATAAAAATCATTATTTAATCAAAAAATATAAACACCTAAAATAACCATCTTCATTTTAAAGGTGCCAAATTTATTTATACATTCATGGTTATATATACCATTCTTAAGAGTAATATTACTATTCAAAGGGTAAGTTACTATTCACAAAGGTATGTTACTATTCATACGGGTAGGTTACTATTCACCAAAAATTAAGTTAATTATTTCATACTCTAAATATCATCTTTATCGCTACTCTGAATGTCTGTTTATCAAAATTAAAAACACAAAAGTGGAAAATTTAAATTTAATGGCTGGGTTATGACTATATCATAAATAACAAAGTTTTGTTTCAAAGAAACTTAGTGATTTGTGTAATATAGGATATCAAATGAATATAATATAATTAAGATAATGGTATTATAAAATGTTTGGGGTATTATATTATTCCCTCCTTCTGAAATTACATCCTCAAACATTTTTAATTTAGAAAGCCATTAAAAATATGTGGGTGGTTCTTCTTCATAACATCCTCAAGTTCCCATGTTTCTTCCTCTATATTATGGTTTCTCCAAATAACCTTTAATAGGTGAGTTTTAAAATTTCTCAATACCATCTCCCTTGTGTCAGGAATCCCTATAGGCTCTTCACATTATAAAAAATTAGGTTCCAAACATATTTCTTCATAGGTGAGAACATGCATTAGGTCTGGGATGTATTTATTCAACAATGACACATGGAACACATCATGAACTTTGGAGAGACATAGTGGAATTGCTAAAAAGTAAGCTACCACTATAATTCTTTCTCGAATTTCGTATGGTCCGATGTACCTGGGGGAAATTTCCATTTCTTACTAAACCCTAAGACACCATTCCATAGAGATACCTTTAGAAAGACTTGATCTCCCACTTGGAATTCCAAATCATTTTTCATATTTTCAAAATTAATCTTCTACCTACATTGGGATACTATAATTTGGCCTTGAATTGTATTTACATTTGTAGTGTTCTCCTTAATATGTTCTGGTCTTATTAGTGTCCTCTCACCAACTTCATCTCAACAAGTTGGAGTTCGACATCTCTTTCATTATAATTATTCATATAGGGCCATTTGAATACTTGAATGGGAACTATTATTGTAATCAAATTTCACAAAATCCAAGTATTTATCCCTCATACCTTGAAAGTCAAGAGAAAATGATCTCAACATTTCTTCCATTGTTTGAATACTTCTTTCATATTGTCAGTCGGTTTGGGGTGATAAGCATTACTCATATGAAGCTCAGTATCCATAGCCTTCTAAAGACTTTTCGAGAATGTTGATGTCAACTAGGGATCTCAATCACACACAATCTATAAAGGTGAACCATGATGTCTTAAAACTTCATTAATATAAATTCTTTTCCAATGCTCAAGTGGTAAATCGTCTCTTATAACAAGAAAATTTTCTAATTTTTTGAGACGATCAACAATTACCCATATTGCATCATTCCATTCAAGATTCCTTAGTATCCCTATGACAATATCTTTCATATTTTCATTCCACATCCATATAGGAATAGGTAGAGGCTGCATCAACCCTCTAGGAAGTTGTCTATTTTCTTGCACTTATTGAAAAACTAGACACCTTGACATGTATTCAGAAAGTTCTCACATCATATAATCCAACCAACAATTTTCCTTTGGATCTCTATACATCTTTGTGATACCCGGTTGTATTGATAAATTTGAGCTATGAGCATTATCTAATAGTTACCTTCTCAGCTTAGGTACTAATGGAACACATAACCTCTCCCTAATTTCATAACTCCTTCCTCATATACAAAGTCTTCCAATCTCCCATCCATAACAACATTAATTTTCTTTTACATATTCTCATTATCAGATTGAGAGTTTTTTATCTTATCTAGTAAATATGGTTTAGTAATCATTTGGAAGAGGAAATTTGTTTCCTCTTCCTTAATAATTCCCATATCCATCTTTACTAGATCCATGAATATAAGATCTCCCTCATTGCTCATTTTGGTCAAAATTCCATGATATTTCATATGTAATGCATCTACCACCTTATTTTCCTTTATAGGGTGGTAGTGTATTGAATAATTTTAATCGTTGAGTAACTCAAGCCATCTTCTTTGCCTCATGTTGAGTTATTTTTTTTATAAAAAATTATTTAAAACTCTTGTGATCCATGTATATCTCACATCATTCACCATAGAGACAATGTCTCCATATTTTTAGAGAAATAATTATGGCTAATAACTCAAGATCGTGAGTTGGGTAGTTTTTCTCATGAGTCTTCAACAGACTTGATGAATAAGTAATAACATTATCTTTTTTCAAAAGGAGGACACCAAGTCCATTCTTTGATGCATCATTGTATATCACAAATCAATCATTTCCCGATGGAAGAGTAAGAATCGTAGCATTGAATAATAATATTTTCAATTCCATAAAGCATTCTACACATTATTTATTCCATACAAACATAACCCCATTTATGTGTGAGATTTGTTAGTGGGTTACCATGTCAGGTGAAATTTTGAACGAAATACTAATAATAATTTTCTAAGACAATAAAACAGTGTACCTAGGTTATGTTTGTTGGTGTGGTCTATTCATGGATTTTCATTGTCTTCATGAGATCAACTAAGATTCCATCCTTAGAGACCATATGGACAAAAAAACTTATTAAATCCAAAACATACACTTTCAAAACATCCCATACAATTTATTTCTTCTTTGAGATTTCAAAATAATATCAAGTGATTCTCATGGTCTTCATAGCTTTTGAACTATATCAGGATATCTTCGATAAATAACACAAAACATTTATCATGATATTCCTTGAAAAATATATTAATTAAATGAATGAAAATAGATGGTGCATTTGTGATCCCAAAAGGAATCATTGTAAACACGTAATGCCTATACCTGGTTCAAAATGTTGTCTTTGGAATATCTTTATTCCTCACACATAACTGATAATATCCAGATTGAAGGTCAATCTTCGAAAATTATTTCTCACTCTGAATTTGATTAAATAAATCATCAATTTGGGGAATGTTGATATGTATTCTTTATTGTAATAGCATTGTTTTCCCTATAATCAATGCATAGCCTCATTGATCCATCTTTCATCATGAAAAAGGTGACAAAGGATACCCATGGAGAAATACTAGGTTGAATTAATCCTTTGTCACTCAATTCAACTAGTTGTTTCATTAGATCCACTAATTCTACAGTGGCCATTCTATAGGGAGTCTTTTATATAGTCCTTGCATCAGAAATTAAATCTATAGAGAACTCAACTTCCTTCTCTAGAAGAGGTCCAGGTAAATCCTATGAAAATACATCAGTGTATTCTTGCACTATATGTACATCTTAAATTTGAATATTTCATTCCTCACCCATAGATATTGGGCTCTCTTGTTATATAAGAATTAAATTCAGTAGAGGTACTAGGGGTGGATCTAGATAAAAATCATATGGAAATGTTTCTCTTCTAATGTTAAGGGATTCTACTCCATTTTCAGAAACTGTTGCTTCCTTTGATATCAATTGTAACATCCCAACCCCTATAGACTATGGAATATGCATTACTTATTACATTGGCATGCTTAAAAGAAATTCATTCTCAAATAAATGATCAGTTCAATAGTCCTAAAGAAACTAGGTACATAGATGTAAATAAAATTACATTGGGAAAGGTAACAAAATACAATACATAACAAAAACTAATAAACTGCATCCATGGAAACTCAATACATGATCTCCCCTTCAAAACCTATTGAAGGTAAACAAATGAAAGGTGTTAGATCAAACACTCAGAAAGGTTTAAGAATAGAGGAATCATGAATCAATAATAACTGAATCATAAAAACATGGCATAGTCTATATGTCATGGTGAATAGATGAAAAACATACTCCATTAATAAACTAAGAAAAAACTGCATCCATAGATTTTTTCATAGTTAAAACCTCATGTATCGTAATAATTATGAGTTAATAAAGATAATTCTTAAAATTTGTATGTCATGTATCTGGAACATTATACCACTATACCATTAGAATGGTTTAAGTCTATTTGTACAAACCATTCTAATTTTTGGAAACAAACTCAAGGGGTTTTTTGCCAACTCGTTATCTCATGAGACCTGTCGATGAAACAAGGGGCTATAGCAGGCCTCGTCCGTCACTGCATGTCCAAAAAATTATTTATATATATATTCAATACAAGATCAATATTCCATTACATTATCTGTATAGAATATAGGATATTGATTCATTAATACTCCCACAATTAAAACAATATTCAAAATAAACTCTGAATGAAAAATGTTATACGGATTAGAAAATAATCATATCCATGATATAAGAATATGGATATTTAAAAGAAAAATAATTTTAAAATTAAAATTTTATAGCAAATGGTCAGTAGATACACAACATAAGAATTATTATGTGTACAATAAAAAGTAAGTCACAACGAAATGGAAAATTTATATAAAGAACGTTACCAAATTGTAATCAATTGTTTCGTGTGGCTATGAATTAATATATCTCAAATGAAAAAATTAATACCATGAACATAAATAGATTCATGATATTATATATCAAATGGATGTACACATACACCACATTCACAAAATTTATGGCGAGTAATGGAAATCTCACGGACATAAAAGTGAGATGAGAAACCCCTTACAAAATATTGGCATGGTATCTGGTGTACTTAAGAGGACATAAAGAGAGAGAAAGGAGTTACACATAATTTATACATCATGAGAGCAGTATGGGGGAGGTATGAAATCAAACCCCATCATAATTAATTACATATAAAATGTCATAACATAGAGGATATTCTAGAATAAAAGTGAGATAGAGAGGATCCCTTACCTTATGCTTGAATGAGTTCTTGATTGTTCTTAATGACGTGATTAATCAAATTTGTCTTATTTAATTAATAAATCCAGAACTTTATAAACATGTAATTGATATGGTATAACCATATTAGGTCCATTAATATCATTTTTTATGTGTTTAAGAGGTTCAATTTATTGTTTTTGAATAATTTTCTTCCTTGTTTTTAATGATTAGTTTACTTGTATCCATGAATAGAAGTTATTTTGAAATGTGGTTAAACATCAAGAATTATTAATATATATTATCATTGAAATTAAAGATATAAAAATGATTGTATAATTATTATTTTATATACCATGGTGATGACTCATTCGATAAGTTAATGATAAATGCTTGGATTTTTCTTTGGGGGTCTTGTGCTCAATGAAGTTATTTTGTATTATTATTCCATGTTATGAGTGTGTAAGAATTCCAGAAAATTAAATAAGAAAAAATAGATAAATTATGATCTGTTTCAACCATTAAATAATTTTCATAACTATTCATGAATATAGTAATGCAAATTGAAAACTTGTTATCCTTGAGTGTGATAAATTTACACATCTCAAACGATGTTTACATTTATAGTATAAAAGGAGGGGAATAGAGAGATGATGATCAAATATTCTATTAGAATAATCTAAATATAGTACATGTAAGGTACTAGAGTTATTGTGGAATTTGGATGAGGTGAGGTGAGAATATAGAACAAAATAATGAAACTTGTAAAAGAAATTGAATGAAAATGGAAGAGAGGTTCACCTCTTGAGTACTCCTCTTTGAGAAACTCCTTAAGACATTTCTTTTCTCTTTTGGTGACACCAATTGGCCAGGGACATAGGGAATGGCCTTGGTAAGAGTATTAGGTAGAATTAAGGCATGACTTGAATCTTGAGCGGTGTGGGAGGAAGAAGGGGTGAGGGATGGTTTATATTGTTGAGGGGAGGAGGTATTTTGCATTATTTTAATTATTATTTTAATATTTTTTTCTCTAGACTATGTATAGTTATTATTCATGTGATCACAAATAGTAATAATGGAATGTGACTTCGAACCATGTGGGCTTAAATAATCCTTGAATAACCTATGATGCAGTAAATCAAGTATTTAACATTTATCATAATTTATTATATATTACTATTCATCAAAAAATTCAAGTTTTTCAGAAAAATCCATAAAATTCCCCCAAACTATTTGTTGACGTGTAGAGTCAAAAAAGGAACTCCATTTTTGAAAAATAATTTTATAAATATAATAAATTTATTTTTTAATGAAAATAATTATTTAAACAAAAAAAAAATTGAACACTTAAAATATTCATCTTCATTTTTAAGGTGCCTAAATTGTTATATCCATTCATGGGTATGGATACAATTTATTAGAGTTATATTACTATCCATAAGGTTACGTTACTATTCATAATGGTTACTATTAATAAGGGTATCTTACTATTCACTAAAAATTATGTTAATTCTATCAAAATCTTAAAATTATCCTAATGGAATCTTTGAATGTCTATTTTTTTACATTCAAAACAAAAAAAAAAGTGGAAAAATTAATTTTAAAGGCTAGTTTATGACTATATATTAAATAAAAAATTGTTTTTCCAAAGAAAATAAGTGCTTTATGAAATATAGGATATCTAATGAATAGAATTTATTTAATAGAAATGTACCCTAAAATGTTTGGGGTGTTATAGAAATAATTAGAAAAACCTTTTTTATGGAAATATTGGGTCCTTAAAACCTCTATAGTTCTATATTTACCCATTTTTTAGGGTCTTGTCTTGATATAAAACATGGGTTTAATTAATTTGTTTTAATAATTCCATGTGCCTCCTCTACCTCACATGTAAAAGGTTCCCCATCTCCACCGCTCTTCGCACTTCCAAATCCATTTGGTTTAGAAAATACATTGCAAAATAACTTCCTTAATCCCCCAAAAAAATTATTTATCCATTGTTGTTATTATGAATAGAACATAGGAATGAATTTGTTTAAAACCTCAAAATCATTTCCGAATAAGAGTTACTGTTCTTAAATGAGTGTTTTAATTTTTTATTCTTCCACCACCTTAAAATATTATTAAAAAATTATTATATAAAAAAAAATTATATTTAAAATACTAATATGTTATTATGTTAAGGTTTTTACATATATCCATCTCCTCTTCCATTAAATGGCAATCAAAACCATCGATGATGTGTACGATGAACTCCTACCTCGAAAACCGATGTAATTAGTTTTTCCATCACCACCTTTCAGTGATAGATATAATTTTGTATTTAAAAAATTATATATTATATTTATGATATTATTATACTTATATAATCATAATATAATATATATACATTATCAATATTCATGATATTTAAAATATGAAAACGTCGCTCGTGTGCACGACTGACTACCACCTCACGGAGCAATTCGATTTTCACTTATTCCTTTCATTGAGGTAATAAGGATAAACTCACTATACATATGATATATATATATATATATATGAAGTTATATTTATTCATTAATAGTAATATACCACTATATTCTATTCCCTTTCACCCTTAATGAAATGATAATTTCACTCATGCGTACGTACAGCCTATCATCACCACGAAGCAATGTGATCTATTATCCATTTCAAATTCCAATTACAATTTTAAAAATGAGTATTATGAACCAAAAATATTATATTAATAACATTAATATAATTATAGAGATTATATAATTATATAATATGTGCTCAAAATGGTAATTTCATGTAAAAATGTGCATGAGAAAAATAAGGAAACTAACACACAAAACAATGAAAGTAATGAAACATTATTAAAAAACTCCTGGTAAAAATGTTATAAGAGGATAATATATGATATTATAAACAATAAAATGGTTCTGTTTTAAATCATTGACATTATTAATCCCATTATAAATGATGTTAAAACATGTTCAACAAAAAATAAGTGTGAGGTACGGGACTTCATCTCAATTTATCATCATTAAGGCATATTATAATATTATATGCCTAATTTATTTTATATGGTGTATATAATAATAATTTTACATTTAGTATCATGAAACCTTTATAATTCATTTTTTATGTTTCAATTTTAATTATTTCAACCATGGGTATTTGACATGAAAATTATAATGTGGTAAATATTTCATAACTCAATTTCAATACATTAGGTTATATTACTTATTCAATTTATTTGATAGTATAAGATTGTTTTAATGAATTTTGAATATATTAGGTTTTATTTAATCATGATTTTTGTTTATTGAAATTTTATACACATAATTTATTAATTTATTAATTCAAACTTCAATTTTATGATATTTGGAAGGGTTTATTTCACAATATCATTTTAGTTTGTATTGATTGTGCTTGAATTTCCATTGAATGAAATTATTTGATCATTGGATAATAAAACCATTAAATTTTATCCTCTTCTTATTATTCATGAACTTTTTAAGAAATATTAAAATTTCCCTCTCTTTGGATCATCAATTGTTTGAGAATATGTTTTTCATAAAATCCAACGTCAATTATCTCTATGGTCAAAAATATTTTTTCATCCATAAAAATGTTTTTAAAATGTGTCTTAATTTTTTTTATTCTTAAAAATATTTATTAATGAATTTTTTACCCATTTTTTACTTTTTACAAAAAAGAAATTATTTGAATCATCATTGTTTTTCCAAACGATGCCTGTTTGGATTTGATAGAAAATATGAATGGAATATTTTATTTAATGTGTACAGAATGTATGAAATTTTCCTTCCCCATGATAACTATATTTTTTAAATATTAATTTACAAGTTTAAAATTTTATTTTAAAAGAAAATTATTTTTAAAACAATTTTGAAATATTTTTTAATATTTTCAATGCAAAAAAATGACATTTTCCTGAAGAAAATTGAAAATGAAATACATTTTTTTATTTCTACTTGTAAAAGACAACAACCATTTATTTTTCTGATAATCCACATGGTATATATTGAATTAATTACATCCTTATTATTTATATGGATAGTTTTTACCATTTTGACCATGGAAGTTGTTTCTATCCAATTTTATGGATTATTTTTTATTGTTATTCACTTTTCATTGAAATATTCTCTTACTATGATCATTGAAAATTAAATTTTCCCTGAATATCCATATTATTTATCATGGAAATATTTATTTCCTAAATTCTATATCATTTATATATATGGTTTTCTATATTGAAAGTTATTTATTATCTGAGGAAATATATATAAATATTTACTCTTTACTCAATACAGATATTTGATGATAAGGAATATTTTTCATGAATTAAATAAATGATTTCGTATATAATGAGTTATTTGTATAAAAAGATATGGGAGGGGATCGGTTATATATATCCCCTCAATGCATCAGTATCCTCATGAGACAAATTTGTTCTCAAGAATTAGTTAAATGGGTTTTAAGTGTATACATACCCATAATTTTTAAACTATATTATAAAAGTTATTGATATTATATGTACCATTATTTATGATATACAGACTTCCAATAATTAATAATTTTCTTCTTTGAAACTTAAATTATTATTATCCATGAGTATTTTTCAACACTATTTTCTCTACACGAATTTCATTCTTAGTTTAAAGATTTAATGAAATGTGTTTTATTTTATTTACCTAGAAATATTACTTATGACTTATCTAATAATGATATTTATTATAGTAATTAAATTAAATATTTATTTTGACATTTACTATTCCATATTTATTATACTATATATAGTCAAGGTATCTAGATCATTTAAATGGAATGTTTGTTCAATTATTTTCCTTCTGATGTTGATTATACTTATTAATTTTTTATAGCTTCTAATTTATGTAACTCTTATAGAGCATATGAGATCAATCATATCTTCTGTAAATTCATAATAATATAGGAATTATGCAATGAGTGATATAAAAGGATATTCTAGGGGTAATAATGAAATTATTGAAAAAAAGTATGTTTAAATTTTTGATCTATAATGTAATGTAAGACATCAGTATGTATCTAGTTTACCATGACTAATAAAATCATTTAATCATTTATGATAAGATCACTTAAAACTAGTTTTAATGTAATATCCATCTATTGAATAATGGCTTTAGGGTTTCTAAATATTAATATTTAATTTAATATATTTCAGAGTTATTATGATTTGGGTAACCTTATTTTTATCTTTTTTATTTTATTGAGATTATTTTTTATTTTTTATTTTCAATTTATTATGAGTGCGAACTTGTATAGGATTCCAATTTTTCAATTGTGGGTGAATTGAAAGAGCTTTTATTTTTTTTATTTTTCATATGTATTTAAATGATTTAATCACCATATATTTTTAATTTTAATTAATTTGTCATCAATTTTTTAATTTTTATGATTTTTGAGATAAATTGTGAAAATACTACAATTTTGTAATTTTAACAGTTTCTGCGACTTTATTATTTTTGGAATAACATATTATAATATGATTAATTGTTCATAATACTTTTTATTAACCCTCTTCTTGTGGGATCTATTTCATTCAACTAGCTCATGTTCTTAGTCAACCATCTAGGGGACCAAAAAATATCTCAAGTTAAAAAATATTTTTTTCGGCAGAATTGACCCAACATTAGTTAATTTGGTATAACTTTTCATAAAAGTGTCAAATATATATTTTTTATAAATAAAAATACCAACGACTCAAATTATCATCCGTACATTAAATATATATTTTAAATTCAATAATTTAGTTGGTCAGTGGGTGTGTGCAATTAGAAGATGTTAAAGAGACAACTAGAATAAGAAAATTTTCATTTTAGTAACTAAATTATAAATTATTCCACACTTCCACATAGCCTAAAATGTTTTCAGCTAAAAGGAACCTCATGTTTTCACAAAATTATAGAATATTTCTCAACAATATTTGTCTTCCAACCATGTATAAATTGATAAAAAAATTATAAGCAATGAATTAGAATAGTAAATATACCACCCCATTTTTATAAATTGAAGTCCCCACATTCATATAAAATAATTTTTCGATTTAAGTTTTAGTTAGTACTAGAAATGATATGCTACATAGGTTTATTTTATCATGAATATAATTATTCGAGGAAGTACTAAACTCCATGTGGTGGTGGCAGTGAAGATTCGAAGGCATTCCCCTTTTGAGTTTGAGTTTTTAATTGTTTACTCTTTACTGTTGAATTATCCTTGAATTTTTTTATTAGCAGATAGAGGTATCATATATTAATGTTTTAATTTTATACTAAAGTATTCGATGTTTCAATTTAAATTATAAATGTAAATTGGTTACACTATTTTTTTAATTTTTTTTATTGGGTGAGGTCTCTCCATTTAGTACAGTTAGTTTCATCTATTTTTGTTTCTTTGATGTCTTCAGATAATCATATCACAATTATAATGGGATAAACACCCCTATTGGAGTTGTAAATATGGTATCTCGGTAATTTAGATTTATACTATGATGTATTTTATTATTCATTGATTAATTAAATTGGAAGAAATTTGTTAACAATGATAAAGATAGTATTCTAAGATCGAAGCTTGTCTACTATTGTTTCCATTAGCTTATTTTTTCAGTCCTTCATGATTCTAATTTATAACACTAAATATAATTCCTACTATTAATCACATTTTATATAATTAATATTTTTTAATTCATTTAATATCCCCATTTCTAATTTTGAATTTTATAAAAATAACTTACCAAAGTGATAGTTTGAAAGAATAAACTACACCCTCCTCATGAGACAACATAATAGTTTCCACTATTCTCCGTTTTTAATTACTAAAGTATTGAATGAGGTTACTTGGCTAAAAAAATCATCATCAGAAGTATATTTAATCATATATAGAGGACCAGATAAAGGTTTACTAACTTTATTCCATCAAATGAACTTTTGGTGAATGAGGATATAAGATGATGTTTTATGTTGAATTTTTACCATCTAATGTTTTCAAAGTTGCATCATTCATAATATTTGATAATAAAATATTGTCATTATTTTTTATTTTTAAAACATCATGAGTTACAAATATTTCATGATCTGTGAATTTATAATAAAGTGGTAGAAATTTATTTAGGAAAAAAACTATTTTTAAAAAGATAAATAAAGTTCATCAGATAGGAAAAAGAAGAAAAAAAGTTTCTAAGGGAAGTTTATAGAATTTTTTGGTGATGAAAAAAGGGTAATAAGAAATATATGTGAAGGCCCATTTAAGGTTATGTATTTTGTGTTAAATATTTTTTTATATTTGTTGAATATTTAAATATTTTAAATGTGAAATGTAAAGTCATTGAGGAATGGAATTGGAAAACATCCAAAAGGGGTGAATTCTGGTGAAAAACATTATCAGAAAAATTCCATCAAACAAATTTTTTTGTAAAAAATTTAATCATAGTTACATGTAAAAAATTTTGAAGATAAAATTTTGTTATAGATGATCATATGAATGTATTTTTAATTTTCATAGGATGGAAGATGATGAAGGGAGGTGGTGGAAAGAGATTTCATATATAATTCATTAGATAATGGTAGAGTTTTAGAAAGTATTTCAATAATTTACTATAATGTACTTTAATGAATAATTGGATGGAGATTCGCTGGATTGAATTTTTTTTCATGTTTTATTGAAAAAAAGTTTAGTGATATAATTTTTTCAATTTCAAGGGTTCGTTACAATTTTTTTTAAAGATATAATTAGATATGATGTTGATCTAGTCCTTTAATGTTCCAATTAGAAGGGAGAAAAATTTTTATACACACTGAGGTTTACGGAATTTTAATGAAGTTTGATTTTTATGAATTTTATTATTCTAGTTGAAGACTGTTTTAGAACAATTGATAATATTTTGGTGATTTTTTTAGCAGAAGATATGAATTTTTAATTTTATTTAAGTGGGAAATCAAAATATAATTCCCACCTATTCTACCTAAAATTATTCTATAAAAGTGGTGAAAGTGTGATTACAGTGATAGTGTACTATTCATAAGTGAAAAACTATTGTTTTTCTAAAATGTTTTCTAAAAAATCAATCATTTCATCTTAAAATAAAAATATTCTGAATGTTAGAGTTAGAATTGGGAAGTTTTCATACAAGTAATCCATTAGCTAAAGAAGAAGTTAGAATCAGATGACTGGGCTGTAAGGAAGTTGATGTTTTTTAGAAAGCAGTGAACAAACATTCTATAAAAATTTACTTGACAAATATTCCTAATGAACATTTTAGATCAACATTCAACTGAAGGAAGAGGTTATTACCTATTTCTAAGTAATAAAGTGAATGGGATTTTTTTTCAATAATATAAATAGTTAAGTTTGTAAAACAAATATGGTGAAAACATTCTAAGCTTGTTGATGATGGTTTCTATAATTTTTTATAAACAATTGTTATATCTTTTGTACGAGCAAGTAAAGGAAATATTTTTTATTATAGTGCAATGAAACTATAATGATTTTCAATCATGTTACAACAACAAAAAGGATTTTTTTTCTAGAAGATTTTGTGGTATTGGATTATTTCCAAACCAAACCATGGACTAGATACTCTGGTTTCATAGTGAACATTATATAGTCTTGTGTTCATGTGGTTTAGATTGTGAGTTTTTTATTTAAAAAATTCATAACTCTTTAATAGGGGGAGAATGTTATTTCATAAGGAATAAAATAAAAAACAAAAATAGAAAACTGATTCACCCCCTCCCCCCTTAGGGATCACATAGATCATGATTTAGAATTTTAGGATAACCATTGGCCAATATTCAAATGATGGGTTTTGTGATAATTTTATTAGAGTTCTGTGAAGATTATAGGTCTTTCTTTTTAGGATTAGGGGTGCCTCTAGGTTCGTCATACTAAATATATTGGAATAAACATTACTAATTAGCGGTGTCCCATAGAGTCTTAAATTCACTTTACAGATATCTCTAAATAATTTATGAAGACTTAAGACATTTGAGGCATGGAGTGTGTTATGTGTAAGAGAAAATTGAAGAAGTGATTGAAATATTCCTGTCTTGGAATAACCTTGGTTAAGTTTTTTAGGGATGATGAAGGGGAATGTATACGGAAAATGATTTATAGTGGCGTGAAAAATATATGGTCTATATGTCAGTACATATACTGAAATAAAATGAATAAATATAAAAATAGATATTATAAAATATATTTTATCCAATTGTAGATTCAGATATAGACATGCTTGACATTAATAAAGAGATCGTATAATGTGAGGGTTTTGATATTGATAATATTTTCGGGTTAAACATATATGAATCAGATGTCACCATATATTCTAAAATAATATGAATTAAGACACAAATAGTTCTAATAATAGTTTTTCCTTTAATTATCTAGATCATATGTAGGGAAATGACATTTTCATATCATTTTGACGGATAGAAACTAGAAAAGTCTCTATAAATCTACCCTAAAATAGATACATGGGTGCCTAGCATTGAATCCATAGTTTATGGATTTGGAAGAATACCAAATATAAATATGGAAATACTAGGTGTCGGGATTTATCTCTTTAAAACATGGGAATTCTGGGAAATCATGGGATTTTATAAAAAACATATAGTAGGCATCCTTACATAGATCATGTTCTCATGTAAGGAAGTTGGGTCATTTTTAATGAAAAATTTTAATTATTTTAAGGTCGTGTAGGATATACAATTTCTTATTTATTTTGACTTAATGTTACCTGGACACATTTCATTGTAGATTAGGGTATTGTGATATAGACCTTTATATAGGGAGTAATATGTAGACTCAGATCATTTGTAAAAGGAAACGGTTTCATCTCAGCACTAATCCTATAAAGGGAAACCTGATGTGAATGAATGGTTCTAAACATAAGGAAAATGTAAGGGTTTTGACTGGGATTCAAGCATAGGCCTCATATTGGAGGTCCATGAATCACTAAGTATCTTGAAATATAAGAAATAAATCCATATATATTTCTTATATATTTTAATTTTCTATATATATTTGGATCATATATAAGAGATAGAAGGTGTAATATATAGGTTCCCCAATGATTGAAATATGAAAACCTAACCCAAATTATCTATTGCCTCATCAAAAAATAATAAACATATGGAAATGAAATTTATGGCCATGCCTAAGATTAGATATTCTGAAATCACTATGTATCATGATTTAGTTGTAATCAATCCAGACATAGTTCTAACATATGGGGTAATTATGGAATTAATAGGAAAATAAAACCATGAAACTGTTATAGGAGAACATAATCATAGAAAAACCATCTCTGAATAATGTGATCTCATAATTGGGGAGATCTCTATCTCATCGAGGTATTATTTGATTTCAAATACTGTGATCATATGTAATAAGATAAATTATGACTATAGGTCATATGAGATATACCACTCGAAGAAATTAAAATTCATATATATTGGACCAACCTAAATAATTTAATGTCATGTCGGGTAGACCATATGTCCGATAGTTTATCATCATGTGGAAAGGACCCAATTGAATTTGGATTAGTTTAATATGACATAGTCCTTTATGTGGTGGTATTTTTCATAAATCTTACTCATTCGATAATCATGTTAATATTCTATTTGTGTTAAGTGGATGAGTCAGGTTTCAGAAACCAAGAAAAACTAGTAGTTTGATGTGAATTTTATAATGTGTATATGATAGGTTATAAGAAAATCTATAAATATAATGTGATAATATGAATCAATACACACATAGTACATATATATATATAATATCATTTTTTATATTTGAATCCTGAAAAATAGAAGAATAAATAAATTCATGGATTCTTAAGTGTGAGAGAATGATGAAAAACTAAAAAGAATTAGGAAATGCCTTATCACCTGAGTATAAAAACAGTATATAAATTGAAGTTGGAGATGTGATTAGTCTTGGAGAGCTAGGAATCTATACATATCCCGAGTTAACAAGAATCAATCCATCGATGGTTCTTATAAAAGGTGAATTTATGGTAATAGGTTAGGTAGACGAAGAAAATATGGGTGGATAGTATATTTATAATCCCTAAATAAATGATATAGCCCCTATGTATATTGATCTCTCATGTAGGGGATGGGATTTTATTATATGATTAGTATAGAATATACCCTCCTATGTTTTTTATGGCCATATAGGTGGGACTATATGATTTTCATTTTAACGTCATTTGACATAGAGTATGGGTCGATCTATCTAAATATTGGTCCATTAGACTATCTAATGGTAATGTGAATTTCTAAATTCGTTGATAGAAATTCTAATAGTGGGTGGAATTTTTTGTTTTATCATTGTTTTATAGATAATGAACTGCATGCTACAAAATCTTATGTAGATCAATCTTATAGTTAAGGGAAGGTAGGTATCATAAAATAGACTACCTTATGAATTTTCATCTATATTATGTTGTACTATATGTTTTTTACCTTAATATCATGAAACAAGTATATGGATGTTCTATATTTTAATTATATCTAAATAATACCTTTATGTGTATGGTTTATTATTGATCTGGATTGTGTGAAATATAAGATAACATTGACTAATTGTCGATTAAGTATGGAAAAATGACATGAAAAAATGAGGGATAGGAACATAGAAAAGTGGGGGGGAAATGATATTAATATTTTGATTCTGTACTATAGTTTTAAAGTCACAAAATATCCTATATTGATAAGAATCAAGCCACAAAAATATTTTATATGATTAGTGGATTTGATCTTAGCACAGACCAATAAATAGTGGAAAAGAACATGCACTAAGAACTCATACATGGATTGACACTCATGTAATGACAATAGGTCTCAAAAACTTATCATCCCGAATATTTAGGGAGTTCATGTAACACACAATAATGATAAATGGTTAGATTACTAAATAATATGACTCATGTCAATAAGGTGCACCTTCCTTTTCAAGAGCCTACCATATTAGAACTCCACAGTTTAGCGTCCTTGTCCTGGAGTAGTGATCAGGATGGGTGACATTATGGGATGTTTCCCAAGGTGAGTGTGAGTGAGGAAAACACAGTGAAAAGGACATGGTTTGGAATGTGGGTATAGTCATTAGTCAGATGACATGTTTGGGCACATGGGTGGGACCCAAGGTGAGGACCCCTTGTCTACGGGGCAACTGATTATACCTTGTCGGATAGGACCTGACTGCCATGTTAAGGTGAAGTGTATTTGATGTTATCGGGGCCCAGTTGTCACATTTGGTATCAGAGTTGGTACACATCCTTATGTGCGGTGCAGTTCTTGTGTTGAGATGTGGGGTCCACAATGAGGATGTTGTGCACTAAAGGGGGGAAGAATGTAACACCCCTGAATGATGAGGGGTTAAATAACTAAATGATGACTCATGTCAAAAAGGTGAAACTTTCATTTCATAAACCTACATGATTAGAACTCCACATTAAAGCATGCTTTTCCTAGAGCAGTGATTAGAACATGTTAAATTTTTTGATGTTTTCCAAGGTGTGTGTGAGTGAGGAAAAAACATATTGAAAAGGTAATGGGTTGGAATGTGGGGACATTCATTATCAAGATGACCCATCTAGGCATTGAGGGTCGAGACCATGTGTCTGCATGGAAAATGGTGGTACCTGGTGGGCCAGGACCCAATGACCATGTTAAGGCAGGGTGTCCAGATTGTCACTGAGGCCTAGTTATTACAGATCATGTATGGTGTACATAATTTCATGAAGTTAAATTTTAGTGATTAGGTCTCAAATATTCTAAATTTAATGTAATTTTATTGAAACATGGTTTAATATGTTTATATTCATAATAAATGTACTTCCACTATTATGAATAGCATCATTGATTTATAATATAACACTCCATAGTTTAAATACATATATCTAGGAAATTTTCGGTGAAATCTGAATGATGTTGTGTAAAATGATTCTTGAGAAACCTCTCATTTTTGGTTGGTGGGATGAACACCCAATCCATTATGATCAAGGAGTAAGCTCCATTTGAGCAGATATTATGTATAGAATAAGGTTCATCTTATTTGAACTCAGGATTCTTAATGGGTATCATGGTAGTTCTCATACCTACTTACAATTCTCCTTGGAGGAATGATCATAGTAGAAGATTATTGTTGAACCCTTTTTTGGATGATTTCTATTATATTTGATGGTTTTGTGTTGTGTGTTTCCTTTTTTCAACAATTCATTCGAACTAATCGAATCATATCTAGGACTTATCTTATTTTGTTAACTGATTGAATATGGTAGTGGGAATTGAGGATAGTTGAACATCAGTGGGTTGGACTTACTCTATCCCATATACAAGAGAATATGGGGTCTCCTATGTAATAGTACTAGTTGCTCTATGATAATCCCATAGAGTATAAAAGATTTCATTTGAAAAATAATTCTTTTATTTGTCACTAATTTGATCAAGGATATTAGATAGGGTTTTATTGAATTTCTCAATCTCTCTAGTTATCATATCACGATAGTGGTATGAACGGTTGAAAATAATATTTTATTCTTTCATAGCCTCATTAACATAACAAAATAAAAATTTGTGACATTTTCCATCAATATTGTATGGGGGACACCAAATAAATAAATAATATTAGAATTCATGATATTGATGATATCTATAGTTTTTAATTTCTTGAGGGATATAGACTCAACCAATATTGAGAGGAAATTAGTGGAAGTAATGATATACTTGAACTATCAAACTATAGCTGGGGGATATGGCCCCACAATATAAAATCCCGAAATGGAAAATGGATAAGATTATTTAGTGGTATATAAAAATTCTAGTGGTTGATGGATGAAATTAGAATGTATCTAACATGCATGTAATTTCATCATGACCTGCATAAAATTGTCAATAGATTAAAGTATCCAAGTATCTTGATTTGATCAACGATCTTGGATATTAAATGGTGGGTTCCATAGTTTCTAGGATGAACCTCATGCATACTAAATATGGTATCTTCTTCTTTAATTCATTTAAGGAGGTCTCCCTCAAAAACTCTTATGTACAGGATTTTATGGGAATTCAGGAAATCATAGATGATGTAGTTTACTTCCTCCCACTGGATATGTTCCTTCTTATCTCTATCCATTTGTATAATTACACTTCATAGGTAGTTTATTATATGATACATCCATCGAATTATGAAAACTATTTGTGAGGATATGGTCACATCTTTTTTCTGGGTGGTATTAACCTTGTTCATCTCCTCCATTTTATTACATATGAATTGTAAGAACACCTAGTGAAATAATATTTGAATTAGAATTTTATCCCGATTTGGATTTTCTAGAGTTGTTGTTACATTTTCAAATGAATTATATTGTGTGTTCTTTGAATGTGGTATTTGAGTCTACGTTGGATCATAGGGGCGTTTAGCCATCAACCCTTATGCATAATAAAGAATGGGAACTAATTCCTCCATCTTAAAGGAATATTCACTAATGATTTTCTTGATCACCAACTTTGATCTACCTTTGATATTTAATATGGACAATGGTATATGTAGGACCAATTCTAAACAAACAATGAGGGCCCAGTATTATATATCATTATATTTACATCCATCTAACTACTAAAAATAGTATAGTATAAATTATTTTGTGGGGGAGATGAGTAAAAGCCCTAGACCAATTGAATTTTTTTTGTGTTTGACATTATTCATCATGAAAAGATTCTAGAATCATCATCAAAGTACTTCACCCATAGTTAGTGACATAGATAGATAAGAGTTATTAATTTGGGAGCATTGTATTTAGTAGTGAATTCCATAGGATATGGTGTTTTATATGAAATATACCAATGTATACCCTTTGAATACCTTCTATGATACTAAATTGATGTCAATATACTGAGAATGGCCATCCATCATGCTAGATTCCTAGGTAACATTAGGATATTGAAGATATATTTGAGTGGGATAGCATTACAAATGATGTGAACCTTGAGATGCTGTGTTTAATATATTGACTTCTTCACAAGAATGATCCACTCAAGGAAGTTATTCTTAACATTTGGGTATAGGTCTCATTACCAAATACCATCATGTTGAGATAATATAGGTTTTCTTCCATGACTATATCTTTATTTTTTCAAAAATAGTGTGTTAGGAAATTACTCTAGGGACTCTATAGAGGAAATGTGTTCTTCCTTAAACCAACATCACTAATACTAAGGATAATAGAATTAATTAATTGATATTATTTAAGGATTCTTGATAGTCCTCATTTATCTAATAGGTAACCCCTTTCTGCATCAATCATGTGAAGAGTGTGTATGGGAGTGTGAAGATGGATATGAAATGTTTGTTATTAGAATAACTCACTTTTATTCATCTCAACATTTTAAATGATAAAGGAGGTATATTATCAATCACCCCCTCTCATATCAAGGTTTCCTTTGACCTCAAACGGTGTACCACAATGTTTATGAATTTCCCTGATGTTACCACAAAAGTTCATTTTGTGGGTATAGTTTCTTCAAGTATTGTTAGTGTAGTTTGTTCAATATTTTATCACTACCAATATTATGATCATTGAACGGTTGAGACGTAACCAATAAATCATCAATATATCATTATATTAACATCCCATGGTGGGGATAGAAGATGTGGAGTGTGGGACATTAATATATAGTGTCATCATTCATCAAGTCAAAGGTTATTACTTGATAGAAATACACTCCTTAGGGTTCCAGGAAGGTAGTGGAATCATCTTCATCGATGAACATCCATATCTCATTATAGGTTGAATAATCATCCTTAATGGAGAGGTCTTGGAAACATTCCATTTCACCAATTAGCATATCCATTATCAGGATCCGGAAATCATCATTTGTATAGTTTTAGAAAATATACTTAAATTCATTGAAGACCTAGAGCTTCCCATTATTCTTCCTAATAAGTATGATATTATCAATTTATTTATATATTTAATTTCTCAAATGATGTTATATTTTATAATATTTTCAACTTTGGAATCAACCTTGGCAGCATGGGTTAGAGGCATCCACCTAACTGCATATTTAAATCTATGGCCTTCATCTAGAAATCCCAAGTGATGATTATCCACATTCTAATCTATCCCATGAATATTGATATGGTTAATTTCAAATAAATACTGTTGATATTTTATTAAGAAGATATACGTATTTTAATCTTTATTTTTATGGTGCAACTAATCAATGTAGTCTTTAGTTCTTCTTCCTTGTCCCCATTTCCCAGTTAAATTTCGTTGATGGTGATAGGGGAACTATCATGACCTGACCTGTATCAGGGCTCGAGACGTTACTACCCCAAGCCTGCCTCCATTTTCCAAGGACTGGCAACCAGTGCCAAATGAATTACTAACTCAGGGGGTCTTTTCTTATGTACCTATATACACACATTAAACCTACCCAATGAAAAAGTTCAGACAGAAAAGAATATAACATACAACACTTGTATATATATAAACCAAAAATATTCATTGACCCTTAAATAGTACAAATACAAAAAAAGTAAACTAAAATGGAATGGGAAAAAATATGTACCCACCATGAAAATTTCCACAACATGGAAAAAGGTGGAAATTTAAATATATGAGAGATCCCCACTCTTAGATCCTAATCAACGAACACCACATGCAGTCTAAGCCCTTTGTATCCTTATGCTCTGCTAAAGTCATGATCAATACCTCTATCATCTGCAAGGGAACACCATGTAAAGGAAAATCCAAAGTATGCGTGAGTATAAAACAAATACTCAATACGATTCCCTGAATACTCAAAGGAGAGACAAGTGAGGTTCTGAAGGGGGAAGTAGTAGATAGTAAATTGGACAGTAAAATATTACACCTCAACCCAACAAAGAATGGAAGTAATCTTGTCCAAACATGAGGATCTTATAATAGTTAGAAGATAAACATCTCATCAAGTATTAGATACCTGTAGTAGGAGAGTACACTCATTAAACAATGAGAAGCTTGACACGGAAAGCATTTGGTATACCGTGCACATCTCTACCTCTCCTTAAAGGTGAGTAATCAAAGCCCATGGAGTTCATACTATAATACAATATATATATATATATATATATATATATATTCTCAACCAAAGAATCTCAAACAATAGAGTAAGTCATATTCATATCACTGGATCATCCCAAAAAAGAAGTCTCCAATAGTTCTAGAAGTAAACACCATAAATTCCCATCATCCCACACATCTTCCCTAGATTAAATGTCAAAGGGTTTCAATAACATCACCTTTATACTATCCACTTTGGGAGGGTCTGTCTTTCATGCACGGTTTAGGTCACATCACAAGGATGTATCTTAGTGGGAAAAGTTCCCCTATTTCCAGAGAGTAAAAATCTTTGTCATGAATGCCTCATCACTACGACGCACAGTTGAGATATCATTTCACAAAGTCAATAAACCATTACCCAGCCCCTAGAGGTATGCTCAGTATTGTAAATGGCGATCACCATTGCCTAGTCGTGCTCGAGGGAATTCCCTATAAAGGTAAATCGAGAACACCACTACCAAATAGTGCTAGAGAGAAATCCCTAAAATGCTAAACGATGATCACCCCTACCCAGAAGCACATGAGGGAAATCCTTAAAACTACATTAACCATCCTTGTTGGACTGGACATCTTGGGAAGGATAGAGGAAACTACACCTCTAAGAAGAACGTCATTGTAGTCATCGGGTGTTGGCTCTATTAGAAATCACACCCAAAGAATATCACATCGCATCTCAAAATACACTAAAAAGGTCACCAATGAATCCTACATAGGGAAATACTCAGGATAGGATACACATAGGCCAAAATCCATGTTTAGAAGAAAGATATATTAGAGGTAGAAGAAAATGTAGTGGTACGCAACTCGTGTGGGGAAAACATTACGTGTGACCTCCTATTCATCACCTGTTCATGTACCTAACCATTTCTAGGTACCAAAAAGGTGAAAAAGTATCACTAGAGTTGTCAAGGTACTCTCATAGTACACTAAACATTAGTTATAAAGGCAATGAGTACACGACGGTCATCATTAAACTAAAATGTTATAATCAAAGATTTACTGAAACACCTCCTCAAATGGTTCCAGAACATCAACCATATCTCTTTAAATATATTCTCTACTCTCACCAGAGTTGATGCTGACCTAAGCCTTGGATTATCTTTAACATGATAGAGAGATCATCCACTGATTAATGTTTCATATTTCCACATTTAATGAGATCACAAATAAGGATTTGTACATCCAAAAGGATCACACCATTTTGATCATTTCTGAAATAAATTTTTAATTGAATACTCATTCATTCTAAGTAGTAAAATAGTAAAAATGTGATTTTCACCCAAATTCCTAAATGACGCTTGATCAATTCTGAGCACAAAAAGCCTTTGCACCTCCGGATGGATAGCACCATTTAAATCCTTGCAGAAAAACACCAATGGTAGGATATTAATTTTCCATGAATTAACTTACAAAGGATAAGTTGTGAAAATGCAGCATAGAACTGAAGGTCACCTCGTGGGGCCCTTGTATCAGCCCCAAACATAGGGGGGCTGGTTTCTCCATTGTAATCCTCACAGAAAACACATAGAAACAAGTATTCAGTCACCTCAAATAGATGCTATGTGAAAAAAGTGGAATTTTGAAATAAATTGTTTGAATATGGCCCTATGGGGCCCACACCTTGTTTCTAACTTAAAAACCTCATATTTTGTCTCAAAACATTTACAAAATGGTTAGGGTGATGATTCCACTTATGGAACATCAATTGGACGTCCCGTTTGAAAGATATGTCCAATACAAAAACACAAAAATAATAATAATTTATTTATTATTATTATTGTACGTGAGTGTTTTGTTACACCAGGAAACAAAACCAAATATTAAAAATTCTAGAACTGACATTATAATGTATGTCTTGACTATAAGAACCCATGGCCATAAATGTCACATCAAACAGGCACATTATTTAGGAGGTACGGCCTTTTAAAGCGAAAATGGCACAAACTGGCTGAACCATCCTCATGCTAGGCTGGCACGCCTCAGTCAACCTGGTCCAACTCATTGTCCCATGGCCCAGTTGTGGGTCTGGCCCAATCCACTACAGTCTGACCCTCATGTTGTGGCCTGGCTTGCGCTGACACCAATGGGCCAGTTGGTCAGTCCCCCCATCAGGTGTCACTTAAATTAGGACATGTATTATGTGGGTATTATCTCTGAGGTCTCTGCATAGTGATCACCTCCTGACTCCCACCATCCCTGCCTAAGCCCCAGCCTACTCCATTGCCCAAATCCCCGACCTACGTCGCCCCCCAAAGCCTTGCGCTCGCCAACCCTAGTCTCACATTCCTTGGTGCGTCACACTCATCTAGTCGACACCATTGTCCAGTTGAGTGCCACCTCGCCGGGCCCCCTCGGGATCCAGCCCTATAGTACACTCCTGGCCTCTGTTTGATCATTCTACCCTAGTTCCACCTAAGGCCTCCGCTTTTCCTTGAGCACCCCTCCATACACACCGCTCGGCCCGCCTCCTGAGCGCTCTGTCATGAGACACTCAGCGGCCACCACACTCTACCACCACTAGCCGGAACGCTCTAGTGGTCCATTCCACAGACCACCACAACCTCCCCAAAGGTCCTATTTTAAAACCAAAGTCAGTTTTGGGAACCTCGGGATTGGATCTTCACAGCTCCAGTCTTCACTCATTATCCTTCAAGGATTTGGAGGTGTCTAAAAATTACAACGATGAACAACGAAGAACAAGACATTAAAATTGGGATCATGAAAAGACTGTGTTTGTTTGGCCATCCTCTTGATCATAAAAATATTAAATTTAATGAAAAATTGAAGAAAAAATAATGAATTTAATCAGAGCTGAAAAAATTAACAAGAAACCAACCTCATTTGATTTGTTTGTCATTAACGATGTGTCTGCTATGATTCTTCTTCAATCCGTTGAGGTTTTAGTGAAGATCGCTCCTCAATCCTGTGAAGAACAAAAATGAATGCCTAGAGATAGAGATAGAGAGCTTCTAGAGAGAGAAGGTATTAGGCCAACACTAATCCAAAACTCCAGTTCTTCTATTTATAAAAACCCCACTCGGTGTGGAATCTTAATTCATCATTCCCTCTCATTTTATGTCACACCTAGGAAAAACACCTCATTTAGAACTCAACAAAATTCTCATATTTACATTCTGAGCGTTTGTTTAAAAATTATTTGAAAAAATGATTTTGATAAAAAACACTAAGTCGTTATTCCAAAATGAAATTTTTTTCCCAATGTGTCTTTTCTAACTGTGGACTTTCACCGAAAAAATTTATACCCTTACTAGGGTAAACGATACGCTCCGAACTCAACAGCGGCCTTATATTTCCAATATGATTTACCATTTAAAATTTTGTTGGGTTTTATCTCTAAAATGAATGAATTAATAAATTAATTCATCCATTTAACATACCGCTAATGAGTGAGGGGTCTGGACATCCAATGTCAGCATATTTAATGTCCGCCTAGGGTAAACACCACGTTCTAGACCCAACCATGGTCTCATATTTTTTATCTGTTCAAAATTTAAAGAGATATTCCATTTCCATTATGTGAATAGTACAAAAACACTTAATATCTTTTTATAATATATTTTGGGCACACTAGGCATAAATATTTCACACAATCTTAGCACCTCACTTAGTATATATATATAAAAATATTCCAAATTCTTACAAGTAAAAAATTGGGTCTCTACATCATTACCTCATTTATTCTTTTCATCCACAAAAATCAAAACTAGGGAAAAACATGAGATACTATACTCACACCTAGTTCTCCCGCTCCTTGGAAAACATGTACATTACCATACTATCAAAACACGTGAAACAAAGGAATTTTACATACTCATAAGTACTACTCAATTCGATGGTGTGTTTATAAACACACACATATCTAATCAACTGCGATGCGTTGATGATTTTGTGCACCCACTCCAGCTATTAGGGGGTAGGACAAGGTAGTGGGCAACCTTACCATCTCTTGAATGATTCTGAATGGACCGAAGAAACTCAGGAGATAGTTTACTTCCCCAACAAAACCTCTACATTCCACGTCGTGATTTGATTCATAGTTTTTTCCAAGAATATGGTCTCATGATTCCCTCTTTCATAATATTCATCTAGTGAAACACCCAAGGATATTTGGTTATGCAAGACATCACATTAGATGCATAATATCTAAGACTCTCTAACATTCTCAACCAGTAAAGGATTAAATACCATCGACTAAAGAAAAGTTTTATCCAACTGGTCCACTGAGGTCTGCTATAGGGAAGCTAAATTCTACAAAATTTCCTGCATCAAGTGAGCCTAGGATTTCCTATAAAGGGAATCTACTAAAACGCTTCCACCTTCCAAATCATAGACTACCTCAAAGTCATAATTTCGTATGAATTTAAACCCACATCACCATCTAAATTTCAAGACTTTCTTGGGGAAACACACTGAGACTATGGTGGCCTGAACAATCAACTAAGCGCTCTCCTAGAAAAAAACATCTCCACATTCTCAGGGTGAATTCTTCCACATCTAGCACCACATAGTGAGTCACGTAGTTCTATTTTTGGGGTGTCCACCACCTCAACCTACACTTTCCAAGAGTATCAAGATTGACATTGAGCATGCAAGGTACCAACAAATAGGGAATGTGAGGTAACTCATCCCACCCCAAGAGGCTAGACACGGAAAGCAAGTGGTATACCCCACGTCTCTTTGCCCCTCTTGGAAGGAGAGAAATCCTATAAAACAAGAACTCTTCCAAAAACAGTAGTGGAACTTCATGAAAAGGGAGGTCAAGAAGAATGACTCCACTGGCTTAGCCAAGACATTCATGGATACTCTATTTCCTAACCTAACCATAAAAAAACAAGTCAGAGGGATTCATCCACCACACCTCAATACTATCTGATTTTGGTGTAACTGACTCTCCTTGATGATTTCTCTCATGTCACAAAATCATGTCTCAATAGGGGACGAAACCATCTTTCTTGTACATTAAAAGCTACATTGAACAACATAGACATAGGGTTACACTAGTGCCCCGCATCACCCTTGGTAACTCCTCGAGAAGGGAGTTGGAAGAGAATAATACCAAACAGAGTGTCTAAAATGTTCTAATAAAAAGGTATAAAAGACATAGAGCATACCTCTTATCATATTGTTCTGTAGGATTGTAGACATCAACAGCATGCAGCTGCATGTGGCCTCGGCCGACAGCACCATGTGCCTAACGTGGGCTGCATAGTTTTGGTTGAAGGACCTCACAAAATCATCCACCAACCATAGTTATTCCTACTCTTATTCCAACACCACCTCTCTGGTGACCACCCTTTTCTAACCTGGTAGAACTATGACCACGACAATGCATGTGTCGTGGCAATGAATATACTAGCTTCTTGGAACATGCACCCCATCTAGTCAGGTAGTCTCATGTCATGTGACCTCACCCATGACAAGCATAACACTAGCCCATCTAGGGTTTCCCCAATCCTCTACATTGTCCCAGACCATATTCCTATGTCTTATCAAAGGGAGGCCTCCTATGTCAAGGGTCTGGAAACTCATGTCTGGTAGCTGTGTCCAACATCCCAACTATATTGTATCCACTACCAAAATTGATAAACTCGTACCCCTCTGATAGAAGGATCTATGTCACCAGTTCCTTCTCCATCACAACTACATTGTTGATGGTGCACAAGGACACTATGATGGCACGAATCTCTTCTACAGAGACCCTTATCAAACCTCCGTGCATAGAAGTTTCCATAATGGGCCAACTCCAAAGAGTACTAAGCAAGTTCTTTGACCCTAGTCATGTACTCAGCTGATATCATCCCTCCCCATTAAAGCTCCAGTAGCTTTTAAAACCATATGGAGTATAAATAATAGGGGTAGTAATCCTCATGAAACAAATTTTAGATGTTATCCTAGGAGAGTATCGAATTATCATGCATCAGATTAACCCATATCTACCAACACCAATCTACTCCATATAAAAAGACTGTCTATTACTGTTTCCATCTAATATGTCAGTGTCTGAACAAGACAAAGAGTCCAACCACCAAATCTATCTAACCCTCCACTTCTTGAGGGTCTGGCTTACCGCGAAACCTTAACGGTCACTAATGCTAGAACTCACAGAGCGCACTCAGCCTGCACTCATAATCGACATTTGTTTCATGTACTAACTATTTCTCCATAGGTGGAGGTGCTACAACATGACCTCATGGAGAAAGGGTAATCATATGATGGATCCTGAACTGAGGCCTTGTTGTACATTGAATTGTCACCACAAACAAGTGCTAGTATCCTGGCTGACTATCATCACAGAGGCATCCTAAATATGATCAAGGACTACCATAGTCAAATGATCATATATATAAACCATTATGGGAATCTGACTCATGAAGTATAATCAAAGGCTTAATACTATATGATTCATTCACCAATATTCTATTCAACTAGTGTCTCAGCATGCTGAGTCAACAAGCAAGTAATCAGGGTCCTTTTGAATGGCTACGTCATCCATCTCACCATCATTGGACTCCCTGGCCTGAGATCCACTCTCAAGACATCAAGAATATGTTTCTATAAAACCCAATGAATTATTTTTTAGGGGTCTTCCAAACAATATCTGATGGAATTAACCACCTTTGATATCACTTTTTCATGAATTGACCCATACTAGGGCTTGAGCTACAACTAACCCAAGCCTGCCTCCATAGGCCAGGGGATGGAAACCAGCATCGATGGCATCAAACACTCAGGGGGGGAATTTTCCTATTTACCAATATAAACACATTCATCCCACTCAATGAAATATTTTAGAGTGAAAGGAAGACAAGATACAAAAATGTTATATATATATATACAACAAATATGCATCGATCTCTTAATAGTACAAGTACAGAAAAGTAAATTGAAAGGGAAAGGAGAAAAAATACATTCCCAACAAGAAACGCGCGACAACTTGGTAATATGTGGAAAAGTAAAATAGTTGGCAGGGCCCCACTCTTGGATCCCAAGCAATGACCACCACATGCGTTTAAAACTCTCTATATCCTTATGCACCTCAGAATTCACTATCAACAAGTCCATTGTCTCCAAGGGTACACTGTGTGTGGGAAAATCCCAAGTCGGGGTGAGTATGAAAAAATACTCAGTAGGATGCCCTGAAGGATCAAGGGAGAAACAAGTGACGTACTAAATGGGGATGTAGTAGATATGAAAATGAACAATAAAAGAGTATATCTCAACCCATAAAATATGTGAAGTAAGATTGACCAAACAAGAAGAACTAGAAATGGTGAGAAGATGAACTTCTTATCAACTCATCGCTACCTATATTATGAAAGTAAACTCATCCTACCACGAGAAACTAGACATGAAAAGCATGAGGCAGACCCCACACGTCTTTTCCTCTCTTGGAAGGAGAGTAACCAAATCCCAAGGAGTGGGTACTGCAATAAGATATATATATATATATATATATATACTCAACCAAAGAAAAGGAAATAAAAGTGAAAGGGGATCTCCATATCTCTAGATCAACCCATAGAAAGAGTCGCCAACATCTCAAGAAGTAAAAACCATTGATGTCCATCATCTCGCACATATTCCTTGAACTGCAAGTCAACATGGCTCAATCACCACACAATTATACTATCTTCTTTTGGTGGGTCTATCTCTCCCGCACGGTTTTAGGTCGCATCAAAAAGCCACATCTTGGTGGGAAAAGAGCTCCTCTTTCTTGAGAGTCCAAATCCAAATCAAGCATGTCTTATCACTATTCCACACAGTTGAGATATCATGTCACAAAGTTGAGGACCCACTTCCAAGCCCTGCTGGAGGTATGCTTAGTTCTGTAAACTGCCACCACTACCCAACCGTCCTGGAGAGAAAGCCCTATAAAGGTAAACAGTGATCACCACTGCCCAACAGTGCAGGAGACAAATCCTTATAAATGTAAACGGTGATCACCACTACCCAATTGTGCTGGAGGGAAATACAGAAAACTACACTGACCATTATTGTTGGATGGTACACCTCGGGAAGCATGGAGGAAACTACACCACTTAGAACAATAGTGTTGTAGTCATTAGTTATTTACTCTATAAGGTGTCGCACCCATAGAATCTCTCATTGCATCTCAAAATACACTATGAAGGGAACCATACTATCTTATGTGGAGAAACACTCAGTAGAGGAAACTCAAATGCCAAAATCTTTTTTTTTAGAATAAAGATATTTGATAGGTAGAAGAACACATAGTAGTACGCGATGCGTGTGGGTCCTACGTGATGTGTAACTCCTCCTCATGACCTGGCTCTGTACCTAACCATTTTTAGGTACAAAAGGGTGAACAAGTACCACTAGATGATTCAAGGTACTCTTAGAGTACACTACACATTAGTCAGAAATCTGATGAGCGCACGATGCTCGCCATTAAGATGAAGGATCAGAATCATGGATTTTCTGACACGCCACCTCGAACAGTCCCAGAACATTGATCGTATCTCCCCATACATCTTCTCCACTTTCATAAGATTTTGAGTTCACCTAATCCATTGATTATCTACAACACAGAATAGATATCTTCCACTAATTAACCTTTCTTGTTTCTACATTTAATGACATCACATATAAGGCTTTTAACATCCAAACATATTACACTATTATGATCCTTATGGAAAAGCATGTATAATTGAATATTAATTCATCCGAAATAGAAAACCGGTGAAAATGTGCTCTTCACCACATACACTTGAATGGCACTTGATCACTAAGATCACCAAAAGGCTTTGCACCTCAGAACAGATCACACCACTGCGATCCTTGCATAAAAACATTCAAGGTAGTATACTAATTTTCCTTGAACTAACATTGGAATTATAACTTTTGAAAATGAAACATACACCTAAAATCCACCTTTTAGGGCCCACACCTCAGCCCAGAACAAAGGCAGGAAGATTGTGCCATTGAAATCCCTTCAAAAACACACTTGGAAACATGTTTTCAATCACCTCAAATGGATTCAAAATGAAAATATGACATTTCAACCTAAAGAATTTAAACAAATCCCTATGGGTGCTGCTCCTTTTCGTCGACTTAAAAACCTTGTACAATCTCGGAAAGTGCACACAAATTTCAGGGTCATGATATCGCTCATGGTGTGTGAATCAGACGTCTTGTTTGAAATATATGTCTGATACAAAAACCCCCAAAAATACTAATTAATTTATTATTATTTTACTTGAGTGTTTAGTGACACTGGGAAATGAAATTATAGTTTAGAATTATAAAATTTCCCTAAAAGGGTCTGGTTTGACGAGACGTACCCATGGCTGCAGATGGCATTTGAAACGGATGTGCTGATTATGAGTTACATCATTTCTAAAGAAAAATGCCCCAAAATTGGCATGGTCTTGCCCAAACTGGCCTGACCATCCTCCTATTGGGCTGTCCAGCCCTTGACATCCCAGTCTGACTTGTCGGCCTATGGCCTAGCTGTTGGTCCAGCCCAACCCACTATGGCCCGACCCTCCTGTCGCTGCTCGACCTGTGCTGACACTAGCCGATTAGTTGTTCGGTCTCCCCTTCATATGTCTCGTCAATTTGGTTTCGCAGCATGTGGGCCCTATCTCCAAGGTCACCACCTCGTGCTCCCCAGCTGGTGGTCTTCATCAACAGTTGAGTATTGGCTTGTTCCATCGCCTGATGCCTCATCCTGCTCTTCTGCCTGAAGCCCCACTTTCGCAAGCCTAGGTCTCACCTTCCTTCGCACCTCTCTCACCTCCTTTCGATGCCACCATCCATATGAGAACTACCTCAACAAGAACCATCTCACTTTGTCCCTATAACATACTCCCAGCCTCTGTCTTAACACATTGTACAAGCTCCACCTTATGCCTCAACTACATTGTAAACACCTCGCCGTACGTGCCGCACCCCCTGACTGCTCCACCATGCGAACTCTACGGTCACCGTTGTCAGCCAGCATGCTCTTGTGGTCCATTCCATGGACCGCTGTGACCTATCTAGAGGTCCTATTTCAAAACATAAGACGTTTTTAGGAACCTTAGGACTAGATATTTACAACGCCAGTCTTCTCTCATTGATTCATCGAGGATTTGGTCACGTCCGAAAATTAAAACGAAGAATGGTGAAGAATGCGGCTTCAAAACAAGAATCAGTGGATACCCGTTTTCATTGGTACAACGTCTTGATCATCAAAATATTAAACCTAACATAAAATTGAATAAAAACTCAACAATTAAAATAGAGGTGCCAAAATTAACAATAATCCTTCCTCATTGGATCTGTTCATCGTTGATGACGCATCCGCTATGATTTTTCTTTAATCCACCAAGGATTTGGCCTAGATCAATTTTTGATTTTATGAAGAACTGTGATGAATGCCTATAGAGATATAGAGTGAGAGACATTCTAGAGAGAGAATGAATTAGGATACGCCTAATCCATAACTCAATTCTTTCTATTTATAGAAAATTCCACTCAGTGCAGAATCTTAATTCGTCGTGCCCTCTTATTTTAAGTCGCGCCTTAGAAAAACGCCTCATTTAGAACTCAACAGAAGTCTTGGATTTCCACTACAATATTTTATTTTAATGTTTTTTGAAAATATTCCAGTGATAAAAATATTTAATTTGTTATTCCAAAATGGTAATTTTTCTTCTAGGTAACTTTTCTCACAGTGGCCCTGCTCTGACAAACTTTATACCCTTCCTAGTGTAGAAATACCTTTTTGGACTCAACGATGGCCTCATATTTCCAATCCGAGTTACTATTTATGAGTAATTTGTGTTTGAGATATTAAATGAATGAATTACTAAATTAATTAAACCATTTAATGTACCACTAATGAACAAGTATTCCAAAGGTCCCGCATCGACATATTTTAAGTCATGCCTATGGTAAAAATCATGTTCAAGACCAAAATATTATCTCAGATTTCTGATCTGATCAACTATTTACGAAATATCACATTTCCATTGTATAAATAGTACAAAAATAATTAATATATTTGTATAACTCATTTCAAGAACAACGATCCTCAGAATTCCATGTCGTATCAGTGCTTGGCTATGGAATGTTATGTAGATATTCCAAAGACTTGTTAGGAAAAAACAGGGTCTCTACAGACACCATCCTTAAATACTGGAGGAGAATTACATAGATCATATGCCTCCTCCTCTTCTACTTTTCTATTTTTTTGGAGGTGGAAGATAAGTATGTATAATAGGATTTGATAAATGATATGGGGTAATGTCTAGATCAAGAAGATGATGTAACTTAATCTCTATTGTCTTTATCAGAATGACACCCTTATTTTAAATGGTCGAGTGTGGCTAAGAAATGAATATCATCTGGATGGGATAAAATTTGAATAAACCCAATCATTCCCCCTTGTTTTAGGGTTAATATTTAGTTGTTCAATGATTCTTATATTCAATATCTAAGGATGATGGTCAGTTACTCCCGCACGGTAATAAATTTTCTCTTGAGGAAAGTTGATACATATGGATTGTGAAAGAATATTTTCCTTCCTAGGATGCATTTTCTATATGAGGGTATTATTCAGACCATCATATAAAAAAGGTGATTTAATTATTTTTATTCATTTAAAATGGAACCCACGTGACTATATGACATCATATATTGAGATATTTCACCAAAATTTTGTTTATTGGAAAGACATAAAATTCATTAAGATTGTCCCATTGATTCATAGATCTATTTCCAAAGCATTGGTAGTAGTAATCTGAATGGAGTGATCAATTACTGACTAATTTAGCTCAATATTATAGAACATTGTGTATATATACTAGGATTCACAAGATTCAAATGGGGTATTTTTACCATGTATTTCTTTGAATTTTCTATTGACTGAATATTTGAGTCACTGATGGTATTAGAAACTTATTGTTTCACAGTAAAAGAGTTATAACATTCCCAAAACAAATTGTGGTTTTTCCCTGGGAAAACACCATGAATTTGGAGTTAAATATGTGATAATTGAACTATGATCTGATTTTTATCTTTCCAATTAGATTGTAGTAACTTTCTTCATACCCTATAATGGTTAGGTTAGTGTGAGTTAGGTCAGATTCATTGTAACCCAAACACTAATGGGTCTATACTAGTATATTATTAATCTTAAAACCATTATCAATTATTTCCTAATGGGAATCAACATCATCCCATTTTACATATATATATATACATAAAATGTCCAAATTTTCTTATATATATATTGTTTCTAATCATTCTCTATGAGTGAAATTATTATGTGACATTTGACTGGATCATTCTCCACATGATATGCCTTAGTTTCTATAACTTTAGACTTGAATTCTTGGGGACTTAAGAGGGCCACTACTAGGGCTCCCTTGAGTTCCATTTATCGATGAAAATAATCAAAATAGATATATTATTTAAAATTGAAACCATATGTTTCAAGCTTTCATACTTATGGACTAGTGGTATGTGCTTCGTATATTGGGTTTGTTCCCCAAAATGAGTCATATAGGTCAAAGTTGACTATGTTTATAGATCCTTTCCGTAATCAAAATATGTGGGATTTTTTTTATTTTAATGTTATGTTTTTATGGATTTAATGAATATTGGTGCCTACTAATTAAAGGAATTTTTATGAGATTTTCCACTAGTATAATTGGTTCTAAATGAGCATTATGTGATTTTGGATGAGATCAGTTTTCTAATTGGGGTACAAGAGTTCTTATATTTATGTTCCTATGCTATATATTGAATTAATAGATATGACTAAAAAATGTTGAAGTCCATTTAATCATATTATTCCTTTACTCCCTTAGACATTATGAGATCATCCACTATTATAGATGAGGATTTTGATTTAATATGAATCTTGGTCTTCCTCAGCAAAGAGGTCAGTCAAATATATTACAATGACCAAGCCATATTATAATTATTTATTTCATAAGGGTGATTTTTAGTGTAGTTGTGCATGTAATATCCTTTTTTGGGATGATAAACCTCTCTCCAGTGATGGAGGTAGGAGGAATAAGAGTTTTGGAACCCATTTGGGTATCGGTAAGTACTCTTCCTTCAAAACATTGTTTCCTTGGCTATGACTACTTTAACACTCGAAAGATTTTGATAATGAAGATTCCATCCAATAATAATTAGAAGGATTCAAGTTCGTAGTTAGATAATTTAGTTGTACCATATTCATTGAATTTTTCATTTTAACTTATTTCTTTATCATCCCATCACCAAATTTTTATACACACCAATTCAAGATTTCCTTTCATTCCCCTTCCTTTTCAATGTAAAAATAAATAAATTATTCATCTATGTTGATGGTTTCATAAACATAAATTTTCTAATTTTAATCATATTATAGGGTATATATTTTAATATTATTTAATCTTATATATTGTTCCCAAGAATCTGATGGAAAAGGCATTAGTCAGAGAAGTCATTTAGACTGATTTCATTGGGTTTCCTAGCCTTAATAAAATTGATCATGTTATTACCTACAGAAGTGATAAAATATCCTAAAAAATTCTCAATTTATAAACAATTGGTTTTATTAAAAAGTTACCTAAAATATTTATGACTTTAATCCTTCTTCTTTTATAAATTTGGGTGTTTTTTTATTGGTTAGTGGGAGACACCACTTGATATTGCACAGGTTCAATTATTGGAGATAGAAATGGGTCTAATTTGAGCATGATGTTTTTTTCTATACTATAATAACATAGGTAATTTTTTAATAACTTATTTTAATATATTATTAATTTACATTAATTATATTTTTTAGATATATATTCACTATATTCATATTAAGGATTTTTTGAAACAATAATAAAATAGTTTTCTTCTTAATACATTTTGGTTTTAATTAATAACTTGATTTTAAAATTTTAGATTTATAATTTTAAAAAAACAAAGTAAATTATTAAATTATTTTTTTCAAAATGATCCCTGGATAAGATTGAATAATTTTCAGAAATAGTTTATTTTTTTATGAATAGTTAAAAATACCAGTTTTTATTGGTAACTGTAATTTCATTTCAAGAAATTACTATGTAAAATTCTATTTAAAATATTTTTAAATATTAATTAGTTTTTTTATTAATAAATACCTAATTATGGCCGTATTAATTATTTTTATAATTTAATTTTTATGAAAACATGTTTACACTTAAAAATGCATTTTTGTGAAAAATAGATTTTTATCGCATTATTGCGAATTTTGTTTTAAATTAAATTATAAAAATTATATAAATTGATCCTTTAAACATTGATTTAATATTTGGAATAAATATTTAAAATTTTATTAATTCATACCCTTTAATTTTTTGTTATTTTGATTAGTAACCATAGTTACTTTTTTGTTACCACAGTGAGGGTAAAACGGGTAATTAGGGTTAAAAATTAATATGATAAGGACTAAAACATGACCCTAACACATAAATTTATTTAATTTCATGATTTTATTTCATTAATAATCATCCAAAATTCAAAAATAAAATCTTTTCTTTTTAAATTTAACATTTATATCAACCATAATAATATTTAAATAAAGGATAAAGTTAAAAATGTCACTCTCTTGATTTTAATATCTATAATATTAAGTGATAGAGATGAAAAAAATTATGTTCTCTTATAAATGTGTATTATAATTATAAACTCATTGTTTTTATCAAGATAATTTATTTTTATTTCTTAGTAATTAAATAATTTTCTTTAATTATTATTCAACACCATCACAATATTTAATCAATAAATTAACTAATTATAAAATTGATTTTAAAAATATTAAGTGTTTTATAATTTGATTTAATTATTCTGTTATTTTAATTTTTTATATAATTATAATATTTTAGGCTAGTGATATGTTATTATATTCGAATTACTTTGGTTTCATATTGTTTTCAAATTCATATTAAATGAACAGTTCCAGAAATATAATTAATGATATTTTATGTTAAAGATTTTTATATTATATCATTTACAATTATTATAATAATTTAAAAATAAAACCATTAATGGTGTATAGGTTAAAATATCCACCATATACCATTTATTGGAAACTTTTCTTTTTATATTATATTTGTTAACTCTTCTCGTGTAAAATAATTTTATACCACCTCAATATACAAAAACGTTAATGGGGGTTAAAACCAAAAGATAAGGGTGATAATATATCCTAAACTTATCAAAGATTTTATTATATGGGAATTTTTTGACTCATAATCATATTATATTCTAAATAAATCATTTTTTTATCATAAAATAAATCTACCAAGTCTTTAGTTATAATCCTAAATAGGTTGTCTAAAAATGAGGTATAGTTCTTAACGCGACATTTTCTTTTTATTTATACTTATACATCCTTAATATAGTATTAAAACGTGATAAAATAATAACACTAGTATATTCTATATATTATGATTTTATTATGTTAACCAAATAACCTATATATTTCTATTTCTTCTATCAAATGGGAAACAAAACCATCATTCCTGCGTATTACAAACTATCACCTCGTGAACCGTTGTAATTCATTTTCTATCACTTCCTTTCACGTATTGTTATAATGATTTATTTAATGTATATATATATGATATTAATAATATATGTATCATTTTTCAAAATATAATATTTCATCTAATTTCTTACCCTTCGATCCATTGAGATATTATAATATTGTTTGTGCATACATATGGATTACCCCCCATGAAACAATGTGATTCATTTTCCTTCACTCCATCACATGGATTTTATATATAAGTTTATTTAATGAAATAATTTAATATTTATTTATATTTATAATTAATTTATTATAAAATAAAATTTTCCTTCCTTCCATTAAGATTTTCTGGAAATGGAAATATTACACATACATACGTACGGCATAATGTCTCCATGATTATAACATACTTCATTTTTCATAACCATCTTTATTGTTTGGTTTTAAAATTATATTTTTTGTATAAGAATAATAATTATGTAATTATTATTATTATCTATATAATTAAATATTGATGTATTTTACCATAATCAACTTACAATATTGATTTTTGGCATATGAGGTGAAAGTCGTCAAAACATATTATGTGAACTTAATTTTTTACGGAATTGTATTTATCATGGTAATAAGTTAAATAAAACAAATAATAAACTATAATAAAGTTCCAAATAAAGTAATTAATTAATATAAGTTTATTATTTCATAATAAAATGAATGCACGAGATGATACAGGCTTGAGTTAAGGGACACTTTACATTGAAATCCTCATTTTAATTTTTTTTGACATTTAATTTCTAAATATTTCTCTTCCATTTCAATAATTATAAAATTATTTTAATTATGTATTTATATGTACATAAATAAATTATAAAGGAAATTTTATCCCTCTTTTTACTTTCATTGAATGGTTCTGAATGGAATCATTTTACATATTTTATATATAATATTTTGGCTTTCTTTATAAAAACAAGAATATTATATTTTAATATATGTGGTGTCAATTGTTTCCCATTGTAATAATTATTATTTGATGCATGGATTCCCATATAATATTCCATTTTTATTCAATTAAAACCCATCATTACTTTTATTATGGTAATGTTTAAAAATGGTTTTCAATCGAATAAATATTTTGATATCTAGAAATGTATTATTTATGGGTGAAAGGAATAATTTCATAAGTATGAAATATTTCATGTGTCATAATCATGTTATGTTTTTTGAACTATTTTTGACTGTGGTTAGTTCTCTTATAAACCAATTATGTGTGGTTCTATTATAAACTATATATGTGTGGTTATGTTATGACCCAAGGATGGGTAGTTATGTTATAAACCAAGGATGTGTTTATTCGTTTTATCCCTCAAATGTTTTGGGATGTTCCGAGAATTGTGATAGAAGATGAATGTATTGGTTATTCCATTTGTAAGAGTGATATAGAAAATGATTTCACATTTTTCCTAAATAATTAATTATTTTTTACAATGTTTTCTATTGAAATATTATGAATTCGCAAAGTAATCTCTTGATATTACGTTTAAAAGAATATATATTCTAATTTTTAATGGTAAAATGTATAACTATTTTGAAAATAATTATTAATTTTTTATGATTGAAAATAATAATTTATGAGTTTTATTTTTCTTTATTATTTTCTATGATATAATACATGTAAATAGTTTTGAAAATAAGTTTATTTTTTGGGTTAGAAAATATTTTTTTAGTCCAGTGCTTATTTTTAAAAAGGAAACTTTTTATAATATTTCAAGGAATGGTGATTTTATTTATTTATTTTTAAATGTATCATTGTAATATTTATTTTCAAATACCATATTTTAAAATATTTTTCATAGGGTTTTAAGGATACATAGTGATATTTAGGTCCTGAACCAACCAGAGTCGACCATTAACATGTCACTCAAGCCGCTCTATGATAATTCCCGAAAGGTGTTCCAGATCCTCCCATGATGGATACAAGCACTAAGGGAATCAATAGTTTATAAAAGCAAATTATTTCTCCCAAATAAAAACATTAAGTCAAATAGGGGAATGAATGGACATCCTAATACACATTTCTATAAAAATTTAACTGGAATCATTTATACAAAAAAAAATTAAAGTACAACTGAACAATACAACTAAAATGACCAAACCTGATGAAAAAATAAATCCATGTGAACTCTCTGGTCACCCTCCAACAAAATTATCCCATATCACTCAAGGTGACTTAACTCAAACTAAAACATTCACAATGGGTAAAAATAGAAGAAAATTGTATGTGTGGGTGTTAAAACATACTAGGCTAGCCTAATATTATATTCCCAATGAATGTCATATTAAAATAAAGTAAAGATAAATTTCATGTTTGAAATACAATATATAAAAGTATTTTTTCCAAACAAGGTTCCATTGTATAGAATTTATCAGAAAAAAGCTTCCATGTTTTATACACAAGAATGCTAGAAGAATTCCCAAAGATATGAAACATTAAAATGAAAGGAATTTTCAAGAGGGATTCTTTAAAGAAATTAAAATTTTAAATAAAACACACATGCCACTAAATTTTCAATCCAAATACAACATATGATGATAGTAAATACAATATATCTAATGTGCACTTGTCACGGAAACACCCCAGGTCACTAGTTCCTTACGATCCCCATGTACCATGTATCTCAGTGTAAAGCAACAATAAAAATATTCATTCATATGAACAAGCCACTAGAAGGGAACATAAACATAACCTAGGGGTCCCCATTCATAACCATTATAGTTTTTTTAGTGTTTTAAATGTCAAACATGCTATGTGAAATAGTGATAAAATCACTCCAGGTCACTACCATGCTAGTACATGTCCACCCACCATGATTTCTAGGTTTCCCTATTTGTACTCAATCTAGTTAACCATTTTATAAATACATATTTCCCATGAAAATACCATTCCAAAATAGTAAACACACATAATATCCCACAAAAATGTTTTACATTTCATTCACAAATCAATAAACCACTTAAGATTTTCATGAAGCTATTTCAAGAATTGTAATGAGGCTTTGCCCAAAAAGTCCATTCAAAATATTAGTATTTATACCAAACACTCACTAATACCGTATCAGAAAATATTTTTCATCCCAAATACCATTTAGTAAATCAATTTTAAGAATCATAAAATGAGCCCAAATGATACAACATTAAATACAGAGGACAACCATCTTTATAAGAAAAATTCCAAATGTACCTTTAAGTATTCTTCACAATAACTACATTTATCTAAAGGAACAATTAAACCATTTATAAATATGTCTAAACAAACCAATGGTTGAAACAAAAAATTAACTTAAACCCCTTAAAATTCATGTTACACATTTAAAACTCACCCATTTCTATAATGATTCCATATTGTCCATCCATTACCAACACATGCCAAAACACATTAAAATCCCACAATAATTTCATTATAAAACCCAAAATGATATTGTAACCCACATAAGGATCCCAAAATTATTTATTCACTTTCTAAAAACATTTTTTATAAGCCAACACAATCATTTTATAACACCTTGAACTCACAAGAGCCAACCCTTCACATTCTTGAAAACGAGGCATGAAAAATTTAATAAAACAAACTCTATTCAACATTAAAAACGGTATAAAGAAATATTTTCACGCCAAAAACATATTAAAGTTGTAAAAATAATTTGTAAAAATCATAAAGGATATGTGAAAACCAACATAATAATTATTTAAATAAGCGGTGTGCATGTTTAAACAAAACAACTCCATTTTACACAATATAGGGCATAAATAATCATTTTTCCTACCAAATAGGTTATCCAAAGGTTGTACAGAAATAAAAAACATGTATAAAAGGTGAGAAGTATTTCAATAAGATTAAAATTAAATAAAAAAATGAATTTTCTTGGGAGAACCAACCTTAAAACCAAGGTGGAAAAGAACAGCACACCCAATAACACCTTCTAAGGGTTTATAAACCCTGAACCTATTAATTCAATCGCCAAACAAGAAAAACTACCAAAAAAATGTTGGGATAATAGAACCCTATGTCATGTATGACTATGGAGTAAGATAAAGATAAGAAATTATGGAAGGAGGAGGAGGAAGGAATAGAAAGAAGAATGAGACTCACCTTCATCAAGGGAGAGACTCCATAGGCCTGGATGAACCATGGAAAGAAGATGTGTGGTAAAGATTAAAAAAAGAATCATTTATGAAAGAAACAAACTACTTCTTAAAATTTGAAGGATTTTAGAAACCTTAAATAGTTTCTCCCTAATCCCCAATGAAGATTTTCTCCAAAGAGGTAAAATAAAATAAAGAGGTGCACCAAGGGTTTGTGGGCTCGAGTGAGAGGTGCAATGAATGAAAAATATTAAAAAATTAAAAACATATAAAAGAAACAAAATATATTTTTAAAACTGGAAATGGTATAACGGGGTGGCCCAATACCTGAATACATCGCCCAAATAAACCATGCTTATGAGTTCCTAAGGGGTCAAAATGGGTATATTAGTTTTCATATGTCTGGGGAGGCCATGTGGAAATTGTAATTGATGAATTTTTTAAAAAAATAATTGACTAATAAAATAAACAAATTTTGTTTTTAAATATAGAAATGGTCTCATGAGTTAGCCCAAATCATGATGTATAGACCCTTTTCTCCAAAAACCCCCCAAACAAGCTATGGGTAACCCATGGTATGATTATTATACATATATCGAACATTAAAACTCCATATTAATTTCACCCAAAAACCAAAAATCAGATCTGGATTTCCAATGAACTAGATCAAAACAAAGATATGAGAAATCAGGTGTGATAAGTTTGAGTTCAAGATGATAATAGTCAATATGTTTCTTACAAAAATTATTATATATTAAAAGTTTTTTTTTGGAAAATGGATACTAAGTGTATATTTAAACTTTGTTATGTAATATTTATTTATTTAGTGTGATTGACTAATTATCTAAAATTAAAACTGTGATGATCTGAAAATTTAAGATAGTGATTTCTCGACATAAAAATCATGATTTTTTAATGTTTAAGGTTGTGTCCTTGTAGTTGGTATCTGGGGTATGATATAGATAATTTTAGAGGATTAGATAATACCAATAATATATTCTAATTTATTTTTATCTTGATATTTAATTTTATGATTTCCAAGTTTTTTTATATAAACATAGTTTTTTAGAAGGGGTTTTTATTGAGGAAATAGGGAAGCTGATGTAGGAAGGCATAAGGAGGACAATATCCTTCCAAATCATCTGACTATAATGGTTATAACTGGAACTGAATTTTTTGTTGTTGTAATGGATCAGTTGACACATTTTATGAATTTTGGTGTTATCCATACTATAGATATTCCAGACCAGACATAAAGGGACATGTCGATAGTGGAACCTTTTATGTGATAGCACCCTATAGCATTTATTGGATCTTATGGCCCAGTGGTAGCTAAGAGATGTATTAAATACTTCAAAATATATTATTTATATCAAGGGTTGTTCAAATAATATAAAATGAAACTATTTTTATTTACCTCTTTTAACGTGAATCCAAACAGTGGTGTTTAATGGTTTAAAATATCAAATATATGGAAGAGATTGACACCGTAGAATGTGATGAATTTAAAAATAATTTATTTGAGAAATATTTTACTAATTATTTTTAACATAGGATGGATATGGAGAATAAATTCTTATAATTTAGGTAAAATTAGTAGGATTCAGTGGACATATTTGAAGAAAACATTACTTGATTAGAAAGGTGCACAATAATTTTTATCTCTAGTCTTAATAATAAGGTTAGTTTGTTTTACTCAGGTTTGAAGACAAGATACCAAAGATAATTTCCTTATCACATATTTAAATTTAATTAAAGACTCATTCACTATGAGAAGTATGTGAAAATGGATTTCATTATAATAAAGTTTTTTATAAAAATAATAAAAAAACATAAAAGTGGCAGGAAATGGATAAATATTCTTCTAATAAATATATAGGTCAGAAAATAATGTTTTTTCTATGTGATATGTGTGGTAAAAAATAACCTTAGGGAATGTCATAGAAAATCTAGGAAGTTCTTATGATGTGGTAAACTTGGTCATAAGGAATGTGATTGAAAAAAGCAGTCTTAGTAGTGGTAAGAACAATGTTCATAAGTAATATGTACGGTGATATAAATTTAAGTGATGGGTCATTATATAGATATATGTCAGAAGAAGAGTTATAATGATTTTAAGGAGTATGACTATATGAAGAATGGTGTGGTGAAATCCTTTTTAAAACATCGATAGATGATGGACCATCAAATGAAGTGGTTACAAGTTCTTTGCTTGTTTATTCATTTTATGCTAATTTATTGTTTGATTTATGGTCTACACATTCTTTAATTTCTAATTTATGTTTTGGTGAAATGAGAAAATCATATCAAAAAATGAAGTCTTCACTTTTGATAAAAATTCATGGGGGTAGTATTGAGGAAAAAATAATTTAGATTCATCTTCTTATTATAATATGAAGAAGGGATTTCCAAACTAAACTTATTTTCTTTACCATTGTAGAATTTTATGCTATTATATATATGGATTGGGTTTCAGTTTTTCATGATAAAATATATTTAATATCTAAAAAAGTTATTTACTATAATGAGTTTCTATATTTATATAATAATAAATTTATACCTTTTTCAATATATCAAGATGATAAAAAATAGGTAGGATATAGGAATGAAATTAACCATTTTGATATAGTTGAAAATAACGGAACTATTCATAATTATGATGTACTGGCAGTAAAATAATACATGGATATTTTTCTAATGTGTTTAGTAGTTTTATTCTTTATCATGAATTTGAATTTACTATTTAATTACTACTTGAAATAATGCCAATTTTGAAACCCTCCTATCGAATGGATCAATTTGAACTTATGTATATGAAAAAATGGTTACAGGAATTTATTAATAAAGGTTTCCTTCATAAAAGAACATCAATATGGGGTGCCATTATTTTATTTTTTAAAAATAAATATACTTCCGTGAGAATTTCTATTGATTAAAGATAATTTAATAACATTAATATTAAGAATAGGTATTTTCTTCCTCATTGAGATGACTTATTTGATCATATATATAGAGTGTAGTATTTTTCCAAGGTTGATATAAAATCTATAGACCATTAATTAAAGGATAAGGATGATGAAATAACAAAAATATAATTTTCTACTATGTATGGGAAATATTATGTTGAGGTTATTTCCTTTGGGTTGATAAATTATTCAGTTGTATTTATGGATCTTATGAACTGAGTTTTCCATGAGTCTTTGGATATATTTATTGTTGTGCTTATTAATGAAATTATAGTTTACATTAAGGTTTATGAAGATCATGAAAAATATATAATGATTTGTTTTAAAAATGGTAAAAACATATTATCTTTGTAATGTTTAGAAAATGTAATTTTTTGTTATAGTATATTTCATTCCATGTAAAAATATTAAATAAAGATGGTATAACTATTAATCCCACTAAAACTAAAGTGGTTGATGTAACGGCCCCAACATCCATTAATGAAAATTTTTCTTAATCTAATTTAATGTTTTATTATATAAAATGGTTTTATAAAACCCATTCCCTTCCTTGGTTTTATGTTTATTTATTTTAAAATACCATTAATAATTATTATTATAGCAAATATAGCCATTTAACAGTGATCAAATGATTAGTATAAATATTGGGCATAACAAATCCAATTTAATCAGAAAAATGATGTGATGGACTCATCAAGTATAATTCCTCTCAAAAAATCCCATCAGTCAGATCTTGTAAAGGAGGTAGCATCACTGGGCTTCACACTAGACCAAGCCCAAGTTGAGCTTCAACATGTTATGTTTGAATAAAATTCCCTATGGGAGAAGTGGAAGTTAATAGAGATTACCACCCGAGCGATGTTATTTGAGTCTCTCCAAGAGTCTATCACCATCACACACTATATCCATAGGTCTTACGCAGCTGTTATGAGGGGTTATGTATCAAGACCCTATAATTATTGTTATGTGATTTATTTTTGAATAAACAATATACATTTGTTTTATTATTGTTACTTTATATAAGGTTTTTAAAGAACAAATAGTATTTTTTAATTAAGAAATATATTTTGATAAATCAATGGATTATTTTTAAATAATATTTTTACAAAATATTATTAATAAGATAATTTTTTTAAATGATTGTATAATTTTTATGAATACAGTTGTAATTTATATTATGGTTTGAAAGATGTATTTGTCAAAACCGAGGAATTTTTTATAAATTTCATTTTTTTAAAGTAAAAAATTCTCATAATAAAAAAAATATTTAGAAAAAATGAATACCATTTTTTGATTCAAAACTTTTAAAATATCTATCATTGAATTTCTCATAATTTTCTGAGATAGCCAAATTTTTTGTTAAAAATTAAATACCATTTAAATATATAATGTGTTTTATGACATCATAATGAAATAATAGTGATGTAATAAAATAATATAAATTGGATTTTTCAAAAAAAAATTACCTTTAAAATAATGTGATTTTATATTTGTTTGATTAATATTACAATGCCTTAGTGGACCCTCCAAGACATATAAAACATTTTAACATTCTAAAATGATTTCCTTGAGAGTGTGACTCACCTCTATAAAAGCAAGCATTATATTTTATAGGTACGGCCATTGGCCTTATAAAATATTTTTCCTCACTCCCATTTGAAAAAAACATGGGAAAAACCATGGGTTGGATTGTGTTTTTGATTAGTTTAATGTGTATATTCCAAAACCTAAATAATAAAGAATTCACACCTTTCTATATAAACTCACCCAAGTTCCCTCTTCTATTCACTCAAAAACACTTCTAAAACATCCCTACTCTTCCCTCCTCTCTCTATAATTCTCCCAAGGTTCCCCAAACTCCCAATAAGCCTTTCACAATCCCCTCCCAAGCCTTTGGTATCACACTTCAATGTAATGGATTTATTCCTTTTCATTTTTGTCCATGTTTTTTTATATTGTTATACCCTTGTATTTTCAATTGAAAATTTTGGGGGTATTATTTAGAAATTACCCCATACATCCATCCTTATGTTTTAGTGATGGGAGACCAATTTCTCTATCAATAATACCTCCGATGTACACATGTTACCATGCAAAAAGTTCAAAAGAGTTATTACATTCCTCTTCTTTCTTCACGTTTCTTTTGTATGTTATGCATTTCATGTCCAAATTCAATGTTTTGGGAAATTTTTCTATTTGACCCCTTACTGTACACTTCATTTAAATGTGATAATATATCTCTCTCTATCTCTTATCAACTATTTTTATGAATTATTATGTCACATCGTTATGCTGATGAAATTGCACCGCATTTCTCCAATCCAAAATCATCATGTAGTGAATTCCATTTCCATTTCTCTATAAAAGGTATTCACTTTTATTAAATAACATTTATTGATTATATATTTACATGTATATATTCCAAATTTCATTATCACGGGATAAATTATTATTTTTAATGATTCCATGTTATATGATACATGTGGCACACTTATGCATTAAATGAAATTTTTATAAAGGGTGCGCCTGGATAATTCTCCAATGTGTTGGGTAAAGAATATTATCATGATACACCATGTGCAATGAGGGTTTACACATGATAATTAAAGTGAAATGAGGTTTTACTCATGCTTATTTAATTGCTATGATGGTTTACTCATGCTCCAAGGGCAATGAGCCTTAGCTCATGCTAATATCATGTTAAATTTCATTTCCACATTTCCATGTTAGGATCATCATTATATATCATGACTTTATGTTCAAGTTTCTCTTATGCTCCATTTATATTCATATTTCCTAACATGTATTGTATTTTTCAAGCTATTATTTTTTTACTCCCTTACTAGTCTTATATATCTCACCCTTTTCTTATGTATGTTCTCGGGTTATCCCATTCAATGCTTAGTATGAAAGAATTTAGTGGCATTTTAAAAGATGTTTTAAATAAAGAAGTAGTATTCAATGTTCTAATTTTCCATATAATGTTCCTAATTTCAAATACACTAGAACCATCGATCCGCATAGTTATCTTAATTTCAAGTTTACGTAATAAATCTGTTTTAAGTGTCTAATAAAGAGAAAGGGGGTTATTATTGATGAATGTATAAGACATAGAATGATAATTAGATTCATAGTTTCCCTGGATTAATAGGTTATTACTTAATGATTTTTGAAAAAATTTCTATGATATCTATCCCAATAACTATGTCAACATGAAAAGGAATTATGTTCTTTGAAAAAATAATATGAAGAATGTTTCCAATAATTGAAAAGAATTTTAGTGAAATCTCTAGTTTTGGACCTACTATCTAAAAATGGTGAATTTTGTATCCATAATTATGATTCATTAAAATGATTGGGTTTTCTTTTAATGCATAATAATAAGGTAATTTATTATTATTTACATATATTAAACCCTCATGAGAATAATAATCCTAAAAATGACCTTGAACTAGTGATTGTAGTGTTTTCTTTAACAATTTTGAGACATCATTTATATAGAGTATAGATTGAAATACATACTGATCATAAAATATTGAAGTATATATTCATAGAGAGATATTTGAACATGATTCATAGGATATGATTGGTATTTCTATAGTATCAAAACTATAAAATTAATAATCATCTTGGTAAAATAAATAGAATAATTGATTCCTTCACTTAGAAAGATAATGGATCATTAACTATGGAACATATAGACTATAATCTTTTTGTTAATTATATGATAAATGTTAGATTATAAATTTTCCATGAAGTAACTCCTTATGTTTTGTTTTAAGTTTCAAAATAATCAACTTAATAAAATACAATTAAGAAAACTCATAAGTGAGACCATGATTTATAGGAAAAGATATAATTGGTAAAGAAAGTTAAGTTACCTGAATTTAACATTGACATAGAAGGTGTTTTGAGTTTTATAAAAATATTTTTTGTTTATTTTGACCACCCATTGAAGAAATAACTATTGAGTGAGGCTCATATATTTCAATTTTAGATTCAACCCAATAGAACAAAAATTTATAGAAACCGTTGAGAACATTTTTGGTGGGAAGAATGATGAAATATATTTTTGATTTTACTGTGAAATGTTTGACTTATCAATAGGTTAATTTCAAATAACAATTACTGATTGGGATGATTCATCCTTTTCTAATAATATTACAGAAATTGAAGAATATATCCATGGATTTCATGGAGATACTACCAAATATATCCCGATGTAACAATGGGATTTTGGTAATTATTTATCTACTAATTAAATATTCCCATTTTATATCTATTCATAAAAATATGTATTTGGATAAAATTTCTCCACGTTATGTTAAAGATATAATTATATTACAAAGATTCCAACTTTTCATTATATGACTATTTAATACCTTGATATTTTAAAATAAATACTATTTTTGAAAGCATAAAAAATATGTAACCCAATGATTAAATAGACTATGAAATATTCTTATTTTAATAAAACCATTATAAATGAGTCCTTGAATTGGTGAATAAAAATAGTGTTAAAAATATTATGAAATATATATAAATTTTCTTATCAGTAACAATTTATTGATTACTTAATAAATAAGTACTAATTTGTTAGTAAATCCGTTTCACTTTTCAAAGACATGTTTTCTTCAAAAATGGGTTTTATTGGTTTTTATGAGAGAATAAAATAATTAAAATACAGAAAATTTATAAATTTTATTTTATAAAATAAATACTATTTTCTAAAACATCATGTAATAATCATTCTACGGTGAAATTCTAAAATTATCCTCAAATGTTTAATTTTTCATTGAATAATAAAAAATACTAAAATTATTAAAAACTATATTTTCTCTTAAATTATTTACTAATTAAAATACTATAATATATTAGTTTTAAAAATTATTTAGGTTATATTGATTTAAAATAAATAAATTATGGGCTTCTAAAATAATTTACACTTTTATTTGGTAAAAAAATTACTTAAAATTGAATTTCTAGAAAAATTGATTTTCATCATGGTTTGTGGGATTAATTTTAAATTAAATTATACAAATAATGATTTTTTAATCATGATAATTTTATTAAATATTTGGAATCTGGAGGCCTAATTTTTTTAAAAAGGTCCCTTTAATTTGTAGTCATTTTCAATAGAAACCTTAGTAAATTTATGTCACACCAATAAAGAATAGATCGGGTAATTGCGACCTAAAAAATGATAAGGACTACAAAATGACCGTAACAATATATTTATTTTAGTTGGATGAGTATATCTCATCCATAATCATCTAAAAGTCTAATATATGGAAATTTTTCCATTTTTCCTTGATTTTAACCATTATATTATTTTATATAATGAAAAGTCAAAAATGGAATTCTATTGGTTGTATTATATCTAATTTTTTTAAATAGGGATAAGATGAGATTATTTTCCATTTTAAATTTTCATTTGAAATATAAATTATTTTAATATAATTTTAATTTATATCTTATTTTTAGGGAAGAAATATTTTTTTTAATCTTTTATAACAATAATTTAGTAATAATTTATTTAATAGAAAACTAAAATAAATGAGATAATAAATTTTAAAATTAATGTAATTTGAAATAATTAGTATGAAAAAAAAATTGGAATAAATATAAACGTTTAAGGAAATTTTAATTTAATTTTTTGTGAATTCTATTTTTTGTGTTATTAAAGTTAATGTAAATGAATAGTTATAAAATTTCCATTGATGATATTTTAAAAAAAAATAAAACTATTCTAAATGATTTAAAATTCTTAAAAATCATAGCCTAGTCAATTTTTGGAGAAATGGTTTATAATAAAAACTACGGTGCATCTATGGTATTTTTTCTCTTAATAATAACTATATGATAACCCTTTTTTTATTACATAATTATACATAATTTATTACATATATTTCACATGATAAAACATAGACAATTGAGAGTTCTAGTGTCTTTGGGGCTTAGGATCATCACATAAAAACTTAAGACATGAAATAAAAAATCTTTATTTAAAAAATTCTTTACATGACCACTACATTCCCTTGTACTTAGAATTGTATGGGATAGCCTGAGGACATTCCTAATAAAAGGGTGAGCTATAAATCTTAGTAAGGAAATAATCATGAAAAAAATGAGAAATACAATACATGTTTAACAATGGGAATATAAATAGAGCACGAGAGAAGCATAAACTTAATTTAATGATAAAGCATGATAACCATAACATGGAAATGTAGAAACAACACTTAAAATGGAATTAGCATGAGCCAAGTCTCATTGCACATGGAGAATGAATAAACCCTCATTGCACAAGGATCTTGATTAAACCCTAATTGCACATGAATTATCATGAAAAAACACCCGTTTTAGAAGACGTATAATGATACTATACTTTACCCAAGGCATTGGAGAGCTATTAGGGTGCACCTTTCTTAAACATTCCATTTCATGCATAAGTGTGCCACATGGATCATAAAACATTGAATAATTCAACATAATATTTTATTCCGCGATAAACTAATGTGTAATACATACATGAATCTCTTAAAACAATAATTAAATGATCATAAATATGAATACCCTTGATAGATAAATGGGCATTGTATTCACTACACAATGACTTTGGCTTGGAAAAGCACGGTGCAATTTCGACAGAATAATAGTGTGACATAAGAACTCATATAAATGGTTGATGAGAGAGAAAGGGGTGTGTCATCATATTTACATGACATTGAAAATAATGTGGTAATATAGATAAATTTCCTATCAAATATAATTCATTTTAGATTCATGATACAAAAGAATTGCTTGAATGTAAATGAGGAGAGAGAAATTCCTTTCGGAACATTGGTATAGTAATGGTTGTACACGAGAGGAACTTAATAAAGGATAAGGGGGTCTCCCATCATCAAGAATAAAGTGGGATGTATGGGGGAGGTTATAAACTATACCCCAACATTTATAATTGAAATTAAAAGGGCGTAACAATTTAAAGAATATTGGACAAAAATGAGAAAGGAAGAAAAACCCGTACTAGGAAGTGTGCTTCAAAAATCATGAGAGAGGCTTATTGGTAGATTGGGGAACCTTGGGAGGATTATAAAATGTGGAGGAAAGAGGTTGGACTAACTCCAAAGGCTTTGAATGAGGATGAAGTGGGATCTTGGGTGCGTTTTATAGGAAATGTGAGGGAATTCTTTATTATTTAGGTTTGGGACACCTCACATTAAAATAATCCAAACGACAAACCAACCCATGGTTTTTGCCCATGTTTTTTGGAAAAGGGATGTGAAAAATAATATTTTATAAGTCCAGAGTCCTATGTTCTTAAGATATTGGGTTTGATTATGTGTTGTTGAGTCACACTCCCAAGGAAAACAATTTAAAAAGACAAAATGTTTAATAAGTCTTGAAATGTCCACTAAAGATTTTTAAAATAAATTAAACAAACCCAAAATCACATTATATTAACGGTAAATCATATATTGAGCGAAAAAGAAATTTTAGTATTTTATTACATCACTATTGGGTCATTATGAAGTCATAAAACACATTATATACTTAAAGAGTATTAATTTTTTACCCAAAAATTTGACTATCTCAAAAAAAAATTAAAATTTCACCGTTGGATAATTTCAACATCCTGATTCGAGAAATAATATGTATTTTATCTTAATAATTTTATAAATAATATAATTTTTACTTTTAAAATAAAAACCGACATTTATCAAAAATTAAAGGGTTTTGACAAAAATGGATTTCAAACCTTAATAAAAATTACAATTGTATTCATAAAATTATATGATCATATGTATTTAACAAAAAATAATTTAATAATATTATTATTATTTAATTATAATATTATTTAATTCAAAAATACATTAATTCATAAAAGTATATTTTTTAGTTGAACATTAACTCAAAAGACTATTTGATCTTTCAAAAACTATTTACAAGGTAACAATAATAAAATGAAAGTATATTCATTATTGTATACAAAAATAATGTACATAAACATAGTTCTAAGTTCTTGTTACATAACCACTTATAACACTCGCATAATACCGAAGAATAAGGTGTGTGATGGTGACAGACTATTGGGGTGGCTCATATAACATTTCTCGGGTGGTAATCTCTAACAACTTTTACTTCTATCGTAGGCATTCCCGCTCGAGCTTAAAATATTCAAGCTCGTCTTGGGCTTGCTCAAGAGAAAATCCCAGAGGTACATCCTCCTTTCTGAACTCTAACAAATGGGCTTTGTATGGGGAACATCTACTAGATGAGGCCATCGCTTCCTTTGTCTGTGTAAATTGGATTTGTTAAATCCCTATATTTATACTAATCAAGTGATCATTGTTTAACGTCTATATTAGAAAAGGTCACAATTATAAATGGTGTTTTAAAATCCAAAAACATAAAATCAATGAATTTGAAATTTTATATAAACATTTTACATAAATATATATTTAATTATATCAAGATGTATTTCCATTAATGAATGTTTGGGTCGATAAAATCTTCCCCCCTTAAGGAATTATGCCCTTGAAATTTCCTTTTCCCACACTAAAACAAATGTGGGTAACTCTGCTTCATCATTTCCCTTGATTCTCACATCACTTCTTCAAACGTATAGTTTTTCCACAACACCTTGACAATAGGAATTGTCTTATTTCGTTGAACTTTTTCTCAACGATCTAAGATCTTCACTGGTTTCTCCTCATAATAAAGATCATCCTCTAACTGTACCACCTCTAAAGAGAGTATATGTGAAGGGTTAGGTATATACTTCCTTAATATGGATACATGAAAGACATCATGTACTTTGTCCATGTTAGGTGGAAGTGCTAGTCGATAGGCCACAACCCTAACATGGTCATGAATCTCGAAGGGGCCGATGTGCCTTAGACTTAACTTCCCTTTCTTTCCAAACCTCATGAATTTATTCCATGGTGATTTGTGTAGAAATACCATGTCTCTAAATTTAAACTCAAGGTCTCATCTACGATTATCTGTATAACTCTTCTATCGACTCTAGGATTCATTGATATGCTACTGAATGGTTTTCACCTTCTCCACCATTTCTAGTCCAAGCAGCTTTCGCTCACCAACCACATCCCAACATGCCAGTGTTCTGCACCTTTTCCCATAAAGGGATTCATATGGTGCCATTTGGATGCTTGAGTAGAAACTGTTATTATAAGAGAACTCAACCAGAGGAAGATGTTGATCTCATCCTCCTTTAAATTCCATTAAGCATGATCTAAACATATCCTCCAGTGTTTGGATAGTCTTTTCATATTGGCCATCATTTTGAGGATGATAGGTCGAACTTAAGTTCAACTTAGTATTTAGAGCATATTGAAGACTCTGACAAAACATATAGGTGACTCTTGGATCTCTATCAGACACAATAGATAGTGGTATTCCATGAAGCCTTACCAATTCCCTGATATATATTTGTTCCAGTTGATCCAATCATAAAGACTCCTGAATAGAAATGAAGTATTCCGCCTCTGTAAGATGATCCCAAACAACCCATATTGCATTGTTTCCTCTGGATGTCTTATGAAGTCCAGTGACAAATTCCATGGTGATGTTATCCTATTTCCATTCTGGTATGAGAAATGGTTGCATCATCCCCTTAGGCTTTTCCCCTCTACCCTCACTTGCTGACACACCAGGCACTTTGATGTATATTCAGCGATCACCTTCTTCATATTATCCCTTCAATTATTCTCTCGGATATCTCGATACATCTTTGTGTTTCTTGGGTGAATAGATAAATTTGAACTATGTGCATCATCTAAAAGGCCCTTTTACAACTCCGGACATGATAAAACACATAGTCTTTTCCCAAATCTCACAATTCCATCTTCATTAACATTAATCTCTGAGGATATCCCTTTCTCTATAGCTTCCACTTTCTCCTGAATTCCCACATCATTTTTTTGAGCATCCTTTAGCCTTTCCAAAATTTATGGTTGAGAAATCATTTGTGAAAGGATTTATGATTTTCCCTTCTTTATGATTCTCATGTCCTTATTCATCAAATATAAGAAGATTGGATCCTTTCAAATTCTTATCAATGATAGAATCCCTGGGTCCTTTATAATTAGGGAATCTTCCACCTTTTTCTCTTTCCAATGGTGGTAATGTATTGAGTAGTCATAGCCTTTGATCAACTTTAGCCATCTTTGTTGATGCATGTTCAACTCTTTCTGTGTGAATATATACTTTAGGCTTCTGTGGTCTGTATATATTTCACACCTCTCCCAAAAGAGATAATGCCGCCAAATTTTCAAAGCGAAGATAACTGCAGCAAACTCGAATTCTTGTGTTGGATAGTTATGTTCATGAAATTTCAATCTCCTTGAAGCATAGTCAATGAGTTTGTCATTTTTCATAAACACACATCCCAGGCCCTTCTTTGAAGCATCAATGAATACCACAAAAATTTCTCCACTTGTGGGTAAAGTGATCACGGGTGTAGTGATAATCCTCCTTTTTAACTCCTTGAATTTTTCTTTGCCTTCATCACTCCAAGAAAACTTTACTATCTTTCGAGTTGGCTTTGTAAGATGGTTGGAAAATTGTGAGAAATTTCTCACAAATCATCGATAATATCCAGATAACCCCAAGAAGTTACGAATATCCATTACTGACGTTGGCCTCATCCATCCCTCAATTGCATCTATTTTGGAGGGATCCACAGTTATCCCATTTTTTGTGATGATATGGCCCAATAATGAGACCTCCTTCAACCAGAACTCACACTTACAGTACTTTTTATATTGATTCTCCTTCCTCAAGGTCTCTAGTATAGTTCATAGATGCTCTTCATGATCCCCCTTGGCTAGGAGTATATCAAAATATCATCTATAAAGACTACCACAAATTTGTCGAGGTAATATCTAAAGACTCTCTTCATCATGTCCATAAATATTTATGTAGCATTAGTGAGTCCTAAAGGCATTACTATGAATTCCTAGAGCCCGTATCTTGTACGAAAAGTAGTCTTAGGGATATCTTCTTTATTCACCCTTACTTTATAATATCCCAAACGCAAATCCACCTAGGAAACGTATTGTGATCCATGCACTTTATTGAACAAGTAATCAATTCGTGGGAGAGGATATAGGTTCTTTATCATGATTTTGTTACGCTCATTATAATCGATAAAAAGGCTCATTGTTCCATCCTTATTCTTGACGAAGAGGACTTGTGTATCCCATGGTGAAGCACTTGGTCATCTAAACCCTTTATCTGGATTCTCCTGTAGTTGTTTCTTCAGCTCTGCAAGCTCCTCAAGATCTATTCTCTATAGATTTTTGGATATCTGAAATTCCCTAGGTATAAGGTCAATTTAGAATTCAACATCTCTTCTAGGAGGAAGAACAGGAAATTCCTCAGGAAACACTTCAGTGAATACCCTCACAATAGGCATGTCTTCAAGGATGGTTTCATCTATTTAGTCAATCATCTAAGCTAGATATGTGTGCTCATGGGGCAGTAATATCCATGCTTGAGATGATGGAGCTAAATAGGATTCGTTCTTCCTCCTTGCACTTGTAAAGAATCGGGGGATGATTCTCCACATGGATATTGATTTCCCTCTCCTGGTAATTTATGTTGGCTCTATATAAGTAAAGCTAATCTATGACATGAATTACATCAAATTCCACAAGATGAAGTATGAAAAGGTTCACTTAGAAGTTCAATCCACATATGATGAGAGGGGAGGAGTTATATTCATTGGATGCAATGATTTCCCCACTTGTCATACTCACTAACATCTTTACTTACATGATTTTTGGTGGTGCTAGGATTGTTATACAAAACGTTTTGAGATATAAAAGAATGTGTAGAACTTGAATCAAAAAGTAAATTCACTATTCTTGAATGAATAAAAAACATACATATCACCACTTCATTTTTGGGGTTCAATTCAGTATTAGTGATGGAAAATTATCCTCCTTGCTACCATGGAGGTTGTTGGTTGCCTCTAAAAACCCTTGGCTTAGGGCACTGATTTTCAAGATTCATTGGTTCTTTGCAGTTGTATAAATAAACTGCATGTTGAGGTTCGAATGGAGCATTCCTCTCCTCTGTATCAACCACAGGTCTTTATTTCCAACTATTAATATCTCGGTGCCCTACTCTTCTACACCTGAAGTATTCCCTTGTCACCTTCAGGAAATTTTTTAGGTGATTCTTTCTACACCTTTGGCAAGTAGGGTGCTGGATCTTCTTAGCGCCGTTGGATTTATCAATCGGACTGGAAGTATTGAAGTCCACCTTACACTTATTATCCTCATGATACCCCTGAGATTCTTTAATATCCATTTCGACCTTGAGGGAAGATCAGACAATTTCCTCATAGTTGTCGAAGTCACGGATCGCCAGCGCTTTCCACAGGCTTGGTTTGAGCCCACCAAAGAAGTGGTCAACCTCGCATTAAGGGGTAACAACAATGTCGGAATAATATCATGCAAGCCCTGTGAATTTTTCCTCATACGCTCCAATAGATTATTCAACTTTTTTCTTGAGGTCAAGGAAGTCCATTTCCATCTTAATTCTGAGGGTGCGCAAAAAATATTTACTAAAAAACATCTTTTTGAAATCCTTCCATTCCAACGCCTCGGTCTCCTCATCATTCTTAGTATTTTTTATCAATGTCCACCATTGATTAGATTCACCCCACATATGATAAGAAGCTATTAGAACCTTCTCTTATTCAAAACATTGATGGATGGAGAAGATCTTTTCAATGGATTTGATCCATTGTTCAGTGATTGAGGGATCGGATAATCCATTAAAAGTATGAGGCCTTTGTCTCATGATGCTCTCGATAGTGAATTATTCTTTCTTCGGGTGGGGGGGGGGGGGTTGAACATTCATCTTGACCCTTGATTCTATTCAAATCATGAGTTATCTAAGAGATAACAGTGAAAAAGTTCATGATTCTTACTCCCATTGGATTGGGAATCTCATTAGTATAGTCATCACATTGATGTTCACATGGGTTGTTAGCATTAGTCCTCCTATTACCAAACATTGGCTGTAATAAAAGGAATGTTTGGGGTAATAGATAATTGGTAATAAAAAACTGCTAACTTATAAATAACTTTTATTTCCTTAACATATCAATCTATTGGCTTCAGTCTTTGTTATCCATGGTCTACTTTCTAACATATATTCTAAGGGAATTTTTTTATTCCCTTAATAATGGTTCATACTAAGCTTGTGAATTTACCAAAGCATATCCCCTAGGAGTATTGTAACCAATAGTGTATCAAGGCCCATGTTCATACACCAATTTCCATTCGAGTCTAGCTCAAAGCGTTGTTTTTAGGTTTTACCCATAGGATATATATGTGCAGGAGCCACCTCTACCAACTTGTATCCAGATAGGGATGTATTTTCCTAATAGACCACGTAATCAATACTCACCAATACTTAGAGATGTTTTTATTATACTTATTCTTGTGTATAAGGCTTTACTAGGGTTTTCTAATCCCATTCCAAAAAATAACTAAACCTATCCTCTGATACCAACTATGAACCCCCTACTTTTTATTACACAATTAAATATAATTTATTAAATAAACTTCACTTGATAAATCATAGGAGATTGACAAGCCTAGAGCCTTTGGGTATTATGATCATTACATCACAACTTAAAACATGAAATACAACATCTTTATTGAAAATTCATTTACATTACCATTACATTCCCTTGTACTTAGCATTGCATGGGATAACATGAGGACATGAACAAGAAAAGGGTGATCTATAAAGCCCAGTAAGGGAATAATTATGAAATAAAATGAGGAATACTATCCATGTTAGGAAATATGGATATCAATACAGAAAAATAGAATCATAAACATAAAGGCATGATAACGGATGATAATCATAACATTGAAATGTGGAAATGACACTTAACCTGGAATTAGCATGAGCCAAGGCTCATTGCACATGGAGAATGATTAAACCCTCATTGCACATGAAGCAAGAGTAAGCCCTAATTTCACTTGAATTAGAGTGATTAAAAACCCATTTCTTATGACGTATCATGATACTATACTTTTCCCAATGCATTGAGCGTTATCAGGGCGTACCATTCATAAACATTTCATTTCATGCATAAGTGTGCCACATGGATCATAAAACATTGAATCATTAAACATAATCTTTTATTCCAAGATAAAAGAATGTGGAATACATACATTAAACTATTTAAACAATAAAAAAATGTTCATAAAGGTGAATACCCTTGATAGATAAATGGGAATGGTATTCATTACACAATGACTTTAGATTGGAAAAGTGGGGTGCAAATTCAGCAGCATAACGACATGACATAAGAACTCATAAAAATGATTGATGAGAGTGAAAGGGTTTTCTCATCATATTAAAAACACATGGAAAGTAAGGGGTTCATATTCATACATTTCCCAAAAAATATAATGGACTTTAGATTCATGATACTAAACAATTGCTTCAATGTAAATGAGTAGAGAGAAATTCCTTTCATAATTTTTGCATAGTAATGGGTTTACATGGGAGGAATTTAATGAGAGAGAACGGGGTCTCCCATAGTTATAACATAAATATGGAAGTATGGTGGAGGTGAAAACCCATACCCCAATTTTTATAATTGAAATTAAAAAGGCATAAAAATTTAAATAATATTGGACAAAAATGAGAAATGAAGAAAAACCCTAACTTGGAAGTGTGCTTCCAAAGGCTTGAGAGAGGCTTGAGAGAGTATTATTGGGATCTTGGGGCACCATGGGAGGATTCTCGAGATTCTAGGGAAGTGGTTTTAAGAACTCCAAAGGATTTGAGTGAGGAGGAAGTGGGAGCATGGGTGGTTTTATATAGGAATGGTGAGGGAATTCATTATTATTTCGGTTTGGGAAACCTCATATTAAACTAATCCAAACCACAAACCATCCCATGGTTTTTTCCCATGGGTTTTGGAAAAGGGAATTGGAAAACAACATTTTATAATTCCAAAGTCTTAACTTTTTAAAATAATGGGGTTTCTTAGGTGGAGGTCAGTCACACTCCCAAGGAAAAAAAAATTTAAAAGACAAAATGTTTAATAAGTCTTGAAGGGTCCATTGAAGCTTTGTAAAATAAATAAAACAAACCCAAAATTACATTATTTTAATTATAAAATATATATTGGACGAAAATAATGTTTATAGTATTTTATTACCTCATTATTGGTTCATTATGATGTCATAAAACATATTATATATTTAAATGGTATTAAATTTTTACCCAAAAATTTGATTCTTAGAAAATTATGGAAAATTAACCATTGGATAATTTCGACATCCTAATTCCAGAAATAAAATTAATTTTATCTAAATAATTTTATAAATATGTTAATTTTCACTATTAAATTAAAAATTGATAATTATCTAAAATTCATGGGTTTTGACAAAAATGGCTTTCAAACCTTAATAAAAATTAAAATTGCATTCATAAAATTATATGATCATTTATATTTAATAAAAATTAAATTAATAATATTAATAATATTTTATGAAAATATTATTTAATTAAAAAATTTATTAATTCATCAAAATAGATATCTTAGTTAAACTTTAACTAAACATATTATTTGAGTTTTAAAAACTATTTAGATGGCAACAATAATAAAATGAAACTATATTCATTATTATGTACCGAAATAATGTACATAACCATAGTGATAAGGTATTGTTACATAACCCCTTATAACACCCACAAAAGACATAAGAGTATGGTGTGTGATGGTGAAAGACTCTTGTGGTTGCTCGGATAACATTGATTGTGTGGCAATCTCTATCAACTTCCACTTCTCTCATAGGCGGTCCCACTCGAGCTTAACATATTCAAGCTCAGCTTGGGCTTATTCAAGAGTGAAGCCCATAGATGAAACCTCCTTTCCAAGCTCTGAAAAATGGGCTTCGTATGAGGCACGTCTAATGGATGAGGCCATCACTTACTTTGTCTAAGTAAATTTGATTTGTTAAATCCCTATATTTGTTCTAATCATATGATCACTATTCAACAACTATATTAGAAACGGTTAAAATTCTTAGAGTTATTTTAGAATCCAAAAACATAAAACTAAAATATTTGACCTTTTATATTAACATTTTTCATAAAGATACATGTAATTAGATCAAGAGGGGTTTCGATTAATGAATGTTTGGGTCGTTACAAACTATATGGACAATCAAATAGTAAAAACCCATTGTTATCATTGTATGTGTTTAAAGGATTATCAGGGGTTTAAAACTGAGATATAATAGTGAAACCATCACCTAAACATGTCTTATTTTTTTTATAAGACTATATAGAAATATAATAATCATATATTTTACATAAATAATTTTTTATTAATTTTTACATGAATATTAATTTATATTAATTTAATATTTTGAATAATTCTAACAGTGCCCCACCCCACTCTAAAATAAGAGAACAACTTCTACTATTTTATTCACACTAAAAAAATGTTTATTTTTGGAAAAAACCTAACCAAATATTATCCTTAAATCTCTTCTCATTTTCTATAAGACATTCTCTATCATGAACCAATCCTAACAAATCTTTTGGTCTAAACCTTAAGAGGTAGTCCGCAGAAAAGGTATAGTTATTATCCTAGAATTGTTGTATTATTTATTCTTCTACCTCTTTATAATATTATTAAATAATGATAAAATAATTAAACCAATTTATCACATGTACTTATATTTTATTATGTGAATTACATAACTAGTATCCATCTCCCATTACATAAAATGGGAAACAAAACTGTCGTTCATGTGTACAACAGACTTCCACCTCAAAACAGATGTAGTTAATTTTCTATAACCTCCTCTAATAACAGGTTATAGTGAAATAATATATTTATATGATATAAATGAAATATTTTTCATATTTTAATGATAGTATATCATATAACATTTTACCTTTCTATTCATTCATGAATAATAATGTCATTCATATAGCATCCCGTCTTTTTATCACATACACTTTCATTACATTTTACAAAACCGATGATCTTTAAGGTTTAGTGTCTTGGAAACCAGGAACATAAAACATGAAAAGAACAAAAACACTCTTATTAAACACTTGAAAGGCTTCTCCTTAAGTTCATCCTAGGTTCATTACTGTATCTCATAACCCGGGGACATACATCAAAGAAAGGGTGAGCATAAATCCCAGTAAGGGAAACAAGAGAAACATTTTACATGTGAACTTGAGATACTTCAATAAGGACATGAAAAGAAATTTAAGTCATGAGAAATAAATAATGAGATACATCATAAAAAAATAACATTTTTCATAACTTGAAGATGTGGCTGCAACATTTAATATTGACAATCGTTTCGTTTCACCAAGGTCCATCCCCAAGGTGTCGTTAAAAATTACCAAGGTTATTCACCATGGCGTCGTTAAAAATGGTCATCTCTAGAGATTAAGTCTTTACCCAATGCATTGGAGCTCTATCAGGGCGCACCCTTAAATTTTCCTTTATTATCATTTGATCCACATATATCATCATCACACATTTCATAAATAACCCATATAGCATAAAATAAATGGGTTTCATTTCATAATCATAACGTTTTAAAAAACTGCTTTAAAGACATGATCTTTTCATCACATTAAAACCCATAGAAAAGGAAGGTGGGTCTCATGTATGTAAATCCCAGAATTTAAAATAGAACATTTTGGTATATATATGAATACCCATTTAGAAGAAATAACTTTGAGTATTCACTTAATAATATAAAAGAACTTTAGAAAAAGAGAGAGACATTTTGAGACAGAAATTCTGCAGCATAACGGCTCTGTTCCGAGGTTTTAGAAGACATTAAAAGAGAGGTAAAATGGGTCAAACATTCATAAATGACCCATAAAATAGTACATGGACATAATAATAAGGATACATGATCATGGTAATGAAATTTCAAGGACATACCATTTGAAATGAAAAACATGGAAGGAAGACAAAAATTAGATTTCTCTTATGAAAGTTCGGCAGCCTAACGACGTTACTTAAACATCAACAAAAATGATTTGAAAAGATCAAATAGGGTCTCTCATCATGTGAAAATAAGAGTTCAGTATGATAGATATAGAGATAATTCCCCAACATAACAAAAAGGAACTTGAAAGAATTGACATGAAAGTAGAACTTCAAAATGAGAAGGGTGAAGAACCACTTAAAAATTCGGCAGCCTAACGGCGCCACTTAAAACTTCAAAATACTGAATTGAAGAGATCAAATGGGGTATCTCATCATATGAACATAAGAGTCCAGTATGGTAGATATAGTGATCATACCCCAACAAAACAAAAAGGAACTTGAAATAATTGACATGAAAGTAGAACTTCAAAACGAGAAGGGTGAAGAACCACTTAAAAATTTGGCAGCCGAACGACGCCACTTAAAACTTCAAAATACTGAATTGAAGCGATAAAATGGGGTCTCTCATAATATGATCATAAAAGATAAGTATGATAAATTTAGAGATCATACCCCAACATAATAAAAAGGAACTTGAAATACATTATAAGAAAAAAGATCTTGAAAAATGAGAAGGGAGAAAGAATCCGTTATAAAAATTTCGGCAGCCTAACGGCGCCACTTAAAACATCATAAAACGAAATAATGAGAGCAAGAGGGGATCTCTCATTATATGAACATAAAAAGGGCAGTAATAGGAGTATAAAAGAACATCCTCCAACATAATAACATGGAGCATAAAAGGAATGACATAAAAGAGATTACTTGAAATAAAAGAGAGAGGTCGGATCCCTTACCTTAAAATGTAACTCTTAAACCTCAAAGGTTGGGACCTTGAGGTCTTGGGGGCACCTTGGGAGGACTCCTTGGGAGGTAATGAGACCATAAATTCGTTGGGAATGAGTGGGGAGTCGAATGGATGAGAGGAGGGCTTGGTATTTATAGGGAATGTGAGGGGACAAGGCATTAATGTCCAAGGGACACCTCACATGTGCTTTTCTCAAACCCATGTGCTCTCCCTTGGCATTTATCATGGAGTTAGGCCACATGGGGCCCCCAAAACAATAACGCATCACCCTTGGCTGGCCAACCCTTAAAAGATCTCATGACATCATCATGACACAATTATGATGTCATTAAACATACCGAAACCCTAAAACTGCATTTTTACTATTCACTGAAAAATTCATCTTTCTCAGAAAAATCCCAAACCTTCACCTTAACTAAATATCGATTCCCTAATTAAATTTATGAACTACATTTTATAAAAATAATTTTCTAAATATTTTTAATTCAATTTTTAAATAAATTCACTATTCACCGAAAAATTGTTTTTTCAGAAATATCCCCAAAAATTACCTTAACATAATATCGATGCTCTGAGTTCAAAAATGAAATCCATTTTCTAAAAATAATTTTCTAAATATTTTTAATTAATTTTTTAATTAAAAAACACTATTCATACGAAAAAACTAATACTTGAATAATAATTAATGAAACCGTTATTTAACCATTTTATTGATTCACATTACTTAATCAAGGTGCCTAGATTATTTTAAAACTTTCTTTAAGTGGGATTACTAATCCATTTGGTCACATTACTAATCCTAAGCGTAAAATCACTATTCACAATTTACTATTCATCAAAAATCATGTTGATCTTATTAGACTCTAAATTTCGTACTGGACATAATTGTAGAAGACCATTTTTTGAAAATCATTACACATTTTTAATTATTTAAGGTTTACACAACCATTTTTAATATAACCTTTTTCTAAAATTCATCAAAAATATGCATACTATATTTATCCGGTCATTTCAAAATTCATAAACTTCATCATAAGAAGAAATCCCAATTTTTATTTAAAACAAGGATTACACAAGGCAGTTACGGTCTCGTTACATAGCCCCTTATAATACCAGCATAGGACCTAAGAGTAAGGTGTGCTAGGGTGATAGAATTTTGGGGCGGCTCAGTCAACATTGCCCGAGTAGTAATTTCTATCAGTTTGAACTTCTCATGAAGGCGATTCCGTTCTAGCTTCACATGATGAAGTTCGGCTTGGATTTGATCCAGAGCAAAGCCCAATGGTGCTACCTCCCTCCCAAGCTCTGTTACATGGGCTTCGATCGGTCCAAGACTACTAGGTGAGGCCATCGAATCTTCTTTCTATAATAATTAACCAAGATTACTTATATTTATAGACAATAATCAAAACATTTTGTTCACAGTGGTCATATTGACCGATGGTCATATAACAATCAAACCCCAATGGTCTCATTTTAATTATAATCATGTTTATCAAATAAAACATTTTTGTTGAGTATAAAAATAAAATAAAATAACACATGAAATTAGGAAACAAGATTTATTCAAAATTTCGGGCCGTTACAATCTTCCCCCCTTAAGAAATTGCGTCCTCGCAATTTTTTAAAAATTGGGTTTTGAAATTTCATTGAAAGTCCCACATCAGAAAAAGATTCAGTAACTCTATTACTTTAAAAGAAATAAAAGGGAGTACAAAGGCCACTCGAGTTTACTCATACTAGGATTCCATGTAGGAAACATGGACATGGAGGAGAAAACATAGGGTCACGTTCTGAGGGAGAGTGATAGAGAACATTTTTTTTAATGGTAGTGCTTTGGTCAAAGACCATAGCACAATTTATTGATAAACAAAACAGGGTTACAAGAGGCGAAAAGATGGGATTTTTTTACAATCTCTATCAATACGGTAAAATAAGTCAGAAGGAATAGAGTCCATCCAAGTCAGAGTGATAGATAACATGATTAGGAGATAGTTAACCATAAGAAAATCCCAAACTTATGATGTGTGTAAGCAGTCTTTGATTAAATATTAGGAAACGTAAACCAACAAAGTTTTTTTTTTACGTTCCTTTTGATATCTTTGAGGAATTCATTTACAACATAGAACAAAAACATAAGGAAATATATCTACCTTTATGTAGAGTTTCATTCTTTAATAAGTTTCTACCAAAACTAATCTTTTCTCCAAACGATGAGCATTCAAAACTACTTGGTCTCATCAAAACACAAGAATCATCTTCTAGAGAATCACATAATCCACCAAAGATCAACTATCTATTTCTTATATCTTTAAAAATTATCCCAAAAACAGAAAGAGTAAGGTAAAAAAAACTCTTCAAAAATAAATAATCCCATAGGAATGGAAACTACTTTTAAATCTTGAAGTTCCATGGTACTACCCAAAGATCATCATAGTCCATTCCGTAAATAATGGTCCTTAAGATTCCTCAAAATAAACCAAACTAAGATTGAAACCCAAATACGAGAAAGATTTGATAACATAGTCTTCCAAAATAAACTTCATTGTTCAACTCCAAACAACATCAACCACTCCTAACATCTTATAACAAAAGTATCTAACCTAAACATATTTTACCCAAGATAGGTTAATCATTCCCGTAAGTAACCTAAATTACTATAAGGCCACCTTAAATTCATTGATTCTTCAAAATATAAGTCAACCTTACTCCTCAATGAAAACACCATAGTAATCTATTTACCTTGATCATATATGGTCCTCAAAATAGTGAACGTCTTCCAAAATAATAATCATCTTTTAATCCCCTAATCATCTCTGTCGTATTAATATGGAAATCGTAGCATTTCTTATCACATTGGTTGTTGGGACATGTTCTTCCATTTCCCGCCATTAACTAAGAAAAGAAGCTATAGTTAGGGGCTTAAATACTTAGCCAATAATCATGAAAAGAAACATAAAGCATCTAAGGATAACATGTAGAAGTAAAGTATACCCTAACTTGTGATCCCCTAGGTTCCCTTCTAGGTTATCCATGATCATATATTCTTATGTGAATCTTTATTTTATTTTATCTTTGTTCCTTTAACAATGGTTCATACTAGGCTTATGGATTTACCAAAGCATATCCCCCGGGAGTGTCGTAACCAAGAGTGCAGCATGGCTCGTTGTTGTGTACCAGTTCCCGTTTGAGTCTAGCTCAAAGCGGTGTTTTTGGGTTTTACCCCTATGTACATCTGTGCCAGAGCCACCTCTACCTGCTTGTATCCAGACAGGGATGTATTTTCTTGGAAACCCCTTACTCAATACTCACCAAAATACCAAGAATATTTCCTATATTTAAAATTTTCTATAGGGTTCTTTCTAGTGTTTTCATATCCTAATTTCCACAAATAACTAAACCATCCTTTGATACCAACTATAGCATCCCGTTTTTTTATCACATAAACTTTCATTACATTTTACAAAACCGAGGATCTTTAAGGTTTAGTGTCTTGGAAACTGGGAACATAAAACATGAAAAGAACAAAAACGCTCTTCTTAAACACTTGAAAGGCTTCTCCTTAAGTTCATCCTAGGTTCATTACTGCATCTCATAACCTGGGGACATACATCAAAGAAAGGGTGAGCAGAAAGCCCAGTAAGGGAAACAAGAGAAACATTTTACATGTGAACTTGAGATACTTCAATAAGGACATGAAAAGAAATTTAAGGCATGAGAAAGAAATAATGAGATACATCATAAAAAAAATAACATTTTTCATAACTTGAAGATGTGGCTGCAACATTTAATATTGACAATCATTTCGTTTCACCAAGGTCCATCCCCAAGGTGTCGTTAAAAATTACCAAGGTTATTCACCATGGCGTCGTTAAAAATGGTCATCTCTAGAGATTAAGTCTTTACCCAATGCATTGGAGCGCTATCAGGGCGCACCCTTAAATATGCCTTTATTATCATGTGAGCCACATATATCATCATCAAACATTTCATAAATAACCCATATAGCATAAAATAAATGGGTTTCATTTCATAATCATAATGTTTTATAAAACTGCTTTAAAGACATGATCTTTTCATCACTTTAAACCCCATAGAAAAGGAAGGTGGGTCTCATGTATGTAAATCCCAGAATTTAAAATAGAACATTTTGGTATATATGTGAATACCCATTTAGAAGAAAGAACTTTGAGTATTCACTTAATAATATAAAATAACTTTAGAAAAAGAGAGAGACATTTTGAGACAGAAATTCTGCAGCATAACGGCTATGTTCTGAGGTTTTAGAAGACATTAAAAGAGAGGTAAAATTGGGCAAACATTCATAACTGACCCATAAAATAGTACATGGACATAATAAGAAGGATACATGATCATGGTAATGAAATTTCAAGGACATACCATATGAAATGAAAAACATGGAAGGAAGACAAAAATTAGAATTCTCTTATGAAAGTTCGGCAGCCTAACGACGTTACTTAAACATCAACAAAAATGATTTGAAAAGATAAAATAGGGTCTCTCATCATGTGAACATAAGAGTTCAGTATGATAGATATATAGATAATTCCCCAACATAACAAAAAGGAACTTGAAAGAATTGACATGAAAGTAGAACTTCAAAACGAGAAGGGTGAAGAACCACTTAAAAATTCGGCAGCCTAACGGCGCCACTTAAAACGTCAAAATACTGAATTGAAGAGATCAAATGAGGTCTCTAATCATATGAACATAAGTGTACAGTATGATAGATATATAGATCATACCCCAACATAACAAAAAGGAACTTGAAATAATTGACATGATAGTAGAACTTCAAAACGAGATGGGTGAAGAACCACTTAAAAATTTGGCAGCCTAACGGTGCCACTTAAAACTTCAAAATACTGAATTGGATCGATCAAATGGGGTATCTCATCATATGATCATAAAAGATAAGTATGATAAATTTATAGATCATACCCCAACATAATAAAAAGTAACTTGAAATTCTTTACATGAAAAAAGATCTTGAAAAATGAGAAGGGAGAAAGAGTTCGTTATAAAAATTTCGGCAGCCTAACGGCGCCACTTAAAACTTCATAAAACGAAATAATGAGATCAAGAGGGGATCTCTCATTATATGAACATAAAAAGGGCAGTAAGAGGAGTCTAAAAGAACATCCTCCAACATATGAACATGGAGCATAAAAGGAATGACATAAAAGAGATTACTTGAAATAAAAGAGAGAGGTCGGATCCCTTACCTTAAAATGTAACTCTTCAACCTCAAAGGTTGGGACCTTGAGGGCTTGGGGGAACCTTTGGAGGACTCCTTGGGAGGTAATGAGACCATAAATTCGTTGGGAATGAGTGGGGAGTCGAATGGATGAGAGGAGGGCTTGGTATTTATAGGGAAAGTGAGGGGACAAAGCATTAATGTCCAAGGGACACCTCACATGTGCTTTTCTCAAACCCATGTGCTCTCCCTTGGCATTTATCATGGAGTTAGGCCACATGGGGCCCCCAAAACAATAATTCATCACCCTTGGCCGGCCAACCCTTAAAAGATCTCATGAAATCATCATGACACAATTATGATGTCATTAAACATACCGAAACCCTAAAACTGCATTTTTACTATTCACTGAAAAATTTATCTTTCTCAGAAAAATCCCAAACTTTCACCTTAACTAAATATCTATTCCCTAATTACATTTATAAACTCCATTTTATAAAAATAGTTTTCTAAATAATTTTAATTCAATTTTTAAATAAATTCACTATTCACCAAAAATTCATTTTTTTCAGAAAAATCCCCAAAAATTACCTTAACATAATATCGATGCTCTGAGTTCAAAAATGAAATCCATTTTCTAAAAATAATTTTCTAAATATTTTTAATTAATTTTTTAATTAAAAAACACTATTCACCCGAAAAAACTAATACTTGAATAATAATTAATGAAACCGTTATTTAACCATTTTATTGAATCACATTACTTAATCAAGGTGCCTAGATTATTTTAAAACTTTCTTTAAGTGGGATTACTAATCCATTTGGTCACATTACTAATCCTAAGCGTAAAATCAGTATTTACAATTTACTATTCATCAAAAATCAAGTTGATCTTATTAGACTCTAAATTTTGTACTGGACATAATTGTAGAATACCATTTTTTGAAAATCATTACACATTTTTAATTATTTAAGGTTTACACAACCATTTTTAATATATCCTTTTTCTAAAATTCATCAAAAATATGCATACTATATTTATCCGGTCATTTCAAAATTCATAAACTTCATCATAAGAAGAAATCCCAATTTTTATTTAAAACAAGGATTACACAAGGCAGTTACGGTCTCGTTACATAGCCCCTTATAATACCAGCATAGGACCTAAGAGTAAGGTGTGCTAGGGTGATAGAATCTTGGGGCGGCTCAGTCAAAATTGCCCGAGTATTAATTTCTATCAGTTTGAACTTCTCACGAAGGCGATTCCGTTCTAGCTTCACATGATGAAGTTCGGCTTGGATTTGATCCAGAGAAAAGCCCAATGGTGCTACCTCCCTCCCAAGCTCTGTTAGATGGGCTTAGATCGGTCCAAGACTACTAGGTGAGGCCATCGAATCTTCTTTCTATAATAATTAACCAAGATTACTTGTATTTAGAGACAATAATCAAAACATTTTGTTCACAGTGGTCATATTGACCGATGGTCATATAACAATCAAAACCCAATGGTCTCATTTTAATTATAATCATGTTTATCAAATAAAACATTTTTGTTGAGTATAAAAATAAAATAAAATAACACATGAAATTAGGAAACAAGATTTATTCAAAATTTCGGGCCGTTACAATTTATGCGTACGTGTGGACTGCTAACATTACGATGGGATGTGATTTATTTTTCATTATCACATATCATGGATGATATATATATATATATATAACTAAATTAAAATAAATAATAGTATATCAATGGTATAATTATCATTATATAATTATAAAATAATTCTTTCTATCTTCCCATTATGATCGTAGAAAAATGGAAATGTAACTCTTGCATGTGAATGGTCTACTATCTCCATGACTGTAACATATTTCATTTAACATAAATATATTTCTTGATAAGTTTAAAAAGTATAATTGATGTATAAAATTTATTATTATTTTATTATTATTTTCCTTATGATTATGGAATAATGACACCTTTGAAAATGGTCAACACAACAATTTTGTTTTTGAAATTATGGACTAAACGTTCTAAAAGTATTTGATGTGGAATTAACAAATTGAGTAATTACCTGTCATTAAAATAAATGGAATATATAGAATATCTAGACTTGACGTAATGGATTACATCTCAATTTCTTTTCACTGAGTCATATTGTAATGTTATGAACCAAATTTATTTTATAAGGTGTATATAATACCTAATTTTTATGTTATATCATGAATAATTCATTATTAATTATATTTTAAGTTTAAATTCAAATTATTTCATCCAAGGGGATTTTACATGAATGTTACAAAGTGGTAAGGGTTTCTTACCTAAATTTCATTACATTGGGTAATATAACTTATTCATGAGTTATATTATTCCATATTTATATGTTAAATTAAATTTATTTTATTTATGATTTATATATATTTTATTTGGTGGATTCAAATATGTTACATATAATCTATCATTTTATTAATTGTCAATTCAATGATTTAATCTTTGTATGGGTTATTCATCTCAAATACTTTTTCTTTGATACATATCATATAATACAAAAATACTTCTTGTCTCATGGTGTATATGTTTCCAATTGGAAAATTATATCATGAATTACGTTTTTATAATGATTTATTAAGTTACATTGAGTTTATGTATTTTAAGGAATATTTATTCAAATGTTATAAAAGGTGTAACGGTTTTCTTTATCACAATTTCATTTTCCTAGGACATGAATCATGTAAAGCATTTTGAGTTTATTATATAGTGTACTCATTGATTCATCAATTAATTTGGGAATATAATTTCGTTAAATTTTTAAAATTTATAGATTCATATCAATTTATTTCTTTTAATTACATTTTATTCTATATATTATAATATGTTAAAAGGTTTTTGTTACAATATTTATTCTTTCTGATATTTTTTATGTTGAAGGTTCTTTTGGAGGAAATCATATGATATTATTTTCTTGAACCAAGAATCTTTTCTCCTCCTATGTTTATAAATGTTACTCCCAATTTAAATATCTATTTCATCCCTTATTAATAAAATAACCATGATGAAAATGTTTGTAAGTGATACTGATCTTGTATCTTCTTCTCGATTGGGAATCATTCTCCTACATATCCATATTTTCTAAGACGTTTTCTAATATGTTCTTTTCCAAACATTAATTATTTCCTAAATCCATTTCACATAATATTATATCTTATTTTAAATGGTTTTAAAAACTAATTTTATTAAAATTTTATAATCATGAATCTTTTTACTCTCTTTACAAAAGTTCTAAAAGAATGTTTATTTTTAACATTTATGACAAGAACGGATCTTATCACCGTAATTGTCATTATTTTATTTTACCATTATTTTATATGTTTTCATGTTTATTATCAAATAAAATAAATTTCACAATATTTTATGTTTTTTTAGTTTTTAAAGGTTAACTTCAATGGTGAAAGGTAAGTTTTCTCAAAAATGTTTTCAATGATGTTTTAAAGGTATTTAAATTCATCAAAATCAAAAACTATGGATGTTAATTACATTCCATTGGAGGATTTTTTAATGATTTTATCCAAACTCATTCTTCTATATTGATTAATTGAAAGATATTTTCTTGTAACTCAATTCTTTTCCATTAGTCAATCAAGTTATAAAATGAATAATGAATTATTCTATGAGTTTTATGATGAAATACATGTGCTATATAATTTATTCATGATATGGTTCTTGGATATTATTTATGATTATTTGTGGTTTCATTATAAACCATGTATCACTGGTTCCATTATAAACCATGAACATAAGGACACATTATAATCCAAGGATGGGTGGTTCTATTATATCCCTATAATTAATTGTGTTTGGAAGCTGACTGTATGGTAATTCTAACTTTAACGGTTCTATAAGGGTAATTTAAATATTATGTTTGAAGATACCAAAATGTTTTATTTAATATTTAAATGACTTTTTATGATTCATTTGATCAATATTGACATCATATGGATCATGATTATATATTCGTATCACCCTTTCCTTTGATAGAGCTTTATACCCATTCTCATGTTTCAATAATCAGGTATCGATGGGTAAAAAATAATTTGTATTATGCTCATGAACATTGACTATGTCAACATACCCTTATTAACATCTTATTATAATTGAGGAAATTTAATTTTTAATACTTATGTTTATCCTTGAAAAGTACTTTATCTCACCCTTCTTATGTTTGTTTTTCCTTTGGTTAGGAAGAATGAAGATAAATTATTTGTGTCCATAAAGGTTTAATATTTGAATAATTTTATTTGATATATCTAAGGCATAATATGAAATATTAAAATTTAGGTATATTGGGAAATGTACTCTCTTGATGTCATGGGTGAGTTTTATATAAGATTTTTTCCTATTTTCCTGAAAATATAAACAAAAAAGGTCATTGGATATATAAATTTTCTAATAATTAATTTTTATGTGTTATTTTTTAATGGTAAAAAACATTTTACACTCATCATTATTAAAGTTATAATTGTAATGTTTCTGTTTTTATCACTGGATATGGGATTGTGGGTCTGGGGATATTACAGTTGGAATCCGAGAAGGGTTTAGACAAATTTTGAGATTATGATGTTTTCAATAGATCATATTTTAAGAGTTATGGATTCAATAATTGGTATATGATTTTAAGGTTGATACTACGTATAATGTCTTAGACACCCCTTTTGAGGTGTTATGTGATGAAATTTTAAAAAGACAAATGATATTTTAGGATCCATTTTATTTTGTTGACATATATATAACCCTTAGGTTTAACATGATGTAATATTTGAGGTGTAAAGGTTGGATTTTTATTTTGGAAGAATATATGATTTTAACGTGTCTTTATGGAGATTTGGGTTATTTAAATATATTATTAGAATATTATTTAGATTATTGGATTTGGGAATATTCCTTTTAGTTATATGAATTTATGAGTGACTGATGTTATTTGGAGATAAATTTTAAATTTATATTAGATGAATATGTGATAAAATAATTTTTATTTTAGGGTCTCAAGCTTGGTTGGTAATATTGTAATGAATATTAGGGGTAGTTATCTATGTAATGATTCAGTTTGAACATTGGGTATTACTGTTGAATTTTAGAGATAAATGAATTATTTTTTTTTATAAAGATGTAATGATTTTTGTAATTTTCTAAACTTGTTTTAACAATATATTTATTTTATAATACAAATATATTTTTATCCTTTTTAGATGTATGTGATCCCAGGGAATTTTATTTTAGTGCTTCGGGCCCAAAAAATCATTTTGAATACTCATCATTTAAAGTAAAAATGAGATTATTATGGAAATCGATTACATGATGAAATTATATATACCATTTAAGTATTTTTCCCTATTCTATTAGTCTATATTATTAAACCCTAGGAAAATTATCTGAAAAAAATTCTCTAACATCTTTTTCTTCCATTGAATTGATGACCTTTTTCACACCTATTTGGTTTATGGATTTGCATTCATTGACTTTCTCACGATTTTTCACTTTCTTTCAATAAATAATATTTTTCACTCTTCAAAATTAGTTGAGAATTATGGTTTTCTTCCATGTTCATATTTTCACATCCCATTAATGGTTTACTGTTTGGACAACTGGTTATTTTTTATTCGAGATAACCTTTTTATTTTGTTTCCCATATTTTAAAGAAAAAACGTTATTAACCCTTTCCAATTTATTGGATTTCAATCATGTTCTTTTTAAAAATGTAATAAATGGTTACAAGTCCAAAGATCAAATTTTAAAGACACAATTTACTAAATGGGAAGAATGTAATATCACAATATTTTAGAATAAATATTTTGTTCGATAGCGTACAAAGCACCCCACACTAAGCATAAATAAACTGAGAAATATTGTTGTTTAAATATAACCATTATAACCTAGTCATAAAATTTTTAGTTATGAACATGGTTAAATACTTTATAAAATATATATAAAGGTTATAATAAATAAAAAATTATTTATTAAGTATTACTAACTAAGAAATCAGTTTTTAGTAAACCTGCTTTATTCTAAAATTATATTTTTTTTTCAAAACTAATTTCTTATTTATTTTTCTAGGAAAATATTAATATCAATTTCTTGATCATTTAGAAATTTTATTTTCTAAAATAAATTTCCTTTATTAAATCAATTTAGAAAAATTATTATATGGAGAAATTTTGATTTTTTCTTGAAAAGATTTATTTTTCAATGAATAGTAAAAAATTCTAATTTTTATTGACATGTGTATGTTAAGATAATGATTTTGAAAAGTATATTACTATTTTGAATTAGTTTTAACATTTAATTTTACTCAATTAATTTAATTTAATCCAATTTTGTTTTTCAAAAATGAATTTTATACTTAAATTTTGTATAAATATATTCTTATACTTGAAAGAGAATTTTATAAAAAATTATTTTTCATCTCCTTTTTTTGTTTCAAATTTAAATTAAAAATTTTCACGTATATGTTTTAAATATTAAAAAATTTCTTTCATATTTGGAATCATTAAATCCGACTTTTTTAAATAGGTCCATTTTATTTTTGGTCATTATGAATATCAACCTTAGTAAATTTATGACACCTCAATAAATGGTAAAAAGGGTATGTATGGTCAATAATAAAATGATAAGGACTTCATAATGTATATAAAACATGAATTAATTTAACTGGATGATTATCGATCATCCATAATCATCCAAAAGTAAAATGTATATAATTTTTTCTAGTTTTCCTAGATTTTGACCTATATATTATTTTTTATGAGGTCAAAAATGATATTCTTTTTTGATTTATTATCTCTATATTTTTTACATAGGTATATAAATAATATATTCAAAATTAGAAATAGTATTTTAATAATATAAATAATTTTATTTTTTGATCATAATTTATTTATACTTTTCATGTATAAAATAATTTCCTTAAAAGCTTACGCAATGTTGACATATTAATAATTAAATTTACATTAAAATAGAATAAAAGTTATTAAAAAAAATTTATATAATATAATTTTAAATAATTATTATGAAACATGATTTTTTTATATCAATAACATGTTATATATTTGTCAATTTATTATATTTTAATTCCTTTTTTCCTTGATATTATTAAATTCAAATTAAATGAATTGATCTAAAATTTACATTACTGATATTTTATAACAAATATTATTTTATAAAATAATTTAAAATTACAAAAATCATATATTATACAATTTTATTAATATATGGTTTAAAATATCATCCATGGTGCATTTATGTTCAAATTTCCCATTTACATTCACTACATTGGCCCTCAAATTGTAAAAAGATCTTGGTATCATGGTAAGTGTCAAAATGGGTTATTAGGGGTCTAGAACCAAAATATATGAGTGTAAAAACACAAAAAATTGTAATAAATTTATTATATGTTATTATTTCAACCCATTATCATCCTTAATTCTAAATAAATCATTTTGGATCCATTATTACATGAGAGTTGATTTATATTAATTTAATTATTTATGAAATTCCTCGAGTGCCTCTCCCTCCTCTTATAAATGGGAACCTCTTATTCTATTTTATTCATGCTTTAAAAATCATTTGGTTAAGACTGTAATTTCCTAGATAATTTTCTTATATCTCTCCTTATTTCATATAATCAATGTTTGATCATGAAATTGTCCTACTAATGTTTTTGGTGTAAACCATAAGAGGTTGTGTAAGAAGAGGTATAGTTTTTAACTGAGCATTTTTTATTTTATTATTCTTCATACTACTTCATATATTTTTCAATTTTGATTAAAAAATAATATTATTATATAAAATATAATAATACTTTTTTATTTTTTTACATAACCTATATAAATATCAGCTTCCATCAAATTGGAAATGGAACTTATATTAGTGTATATAGAGGACTACCGCCTCACAAACTAATGCAATTCGTTTTCCATCACCTCCACTTATGGATGGTTTTATTGATATATTTAATGTATATTTATGATATGCATGTTATATTTATAATTATTAAATTTTAACATATTTAATACTCTCTTACAATTCCACTCATTGAAAAATAAAAATGTTATTAGTACATATATGTTGAAGACCAGCTACATGAAATGATGTGACTCATTTTTCATCATCACATCATATGAATTATATATATTTGTATACTTAAATAAATAATAGAATATTTATAATATAATTATATATTTAGAATGATAATATAATACGTTCTGTATTTCCATAATGATCGTTGAAAAATGGAAATGTTACTCATGCATACGTACGACCTGTTATCTCCATGATTTCAATGTAGATTTTTTTCTATTATCATCACCTATTATTGGTTTTAAAATTATTATTTGGGAATAAAATCGATAGTTATGTCATTATTATTATCTTGTATAAGATGTAACAATGACACCTTTCATCGTGGTCAACCCACTAAAGTTATTATGAAATTATAGACCAAATGATCTCAAAGTGCATAACATAGAATTGACTGATTAAGTAATAAAATATGTTATTAAAGTAAATTACTTTAGAATAAGTTATTAAACCTACACACTTTTATTGAGAAATAAAATAATTGAAATGAGTTATTATATAGGCATTAAATGACATATATAGCATGTCTATAATTGAGGTAAGTGATTTTATCTCAATTTCATTTTTTATTGAGGCATACTTGAATGTTATGTACCAACTTTATTTTGTAATGTATATATACATACAATTTTACATGTTATAGCATGAGTACTTCATAATTTATGGTGTGTTAATCTAAAATTTAATGTATTTCAACCAGTGGTATTATACATGAACGTTACTACGATGTAATTCTTTCCTAACTAAATTTAAATTCATTACGTTATATCACTTCCTCATTTGTTATATTGTTCCAAGATTATGTGTGAAATGATTTTTTCTGATTTATGCTATATTTTCTCTTTTACTGTATGGATTAAACATTTTCAACATAATTTCCCTATTTATTAATTCTCAATTCAATGATATGATCTTTATATGGGTTATTCAACTCAAATTATCTTTCCTTGAGACTTATCCTTTAATAGGCACATAAATCCTGTGACAATGTGTATATTTTTCATATTGGAATATTATATAATGAATGAATAATTTATGAAGATATTTTATGTTCCTTGGTGATTCTTTATTTCATGAGATATTGATTAAAATTTTATAAACTTTTCAGGGGTTTTCTTTATCCCAATATCATTTTCTAATTACATGATTCATGTTATGCACCATTATTTCCATGTATGGTGTACTCACTAAATAATGAATAAATATTGTAATGTACATTAATAAAATTAAAGGGATTTATTAAACCATTTCATATTTTTTATATTAATTACATATTAATTGAAAAATTAACAAAGTGGTAAAGTATTTACGTTATAATCTCATTTCTTTCTAAGATTTTCTATATTTATGGGTCCTTTAAAAGAAATCATATGATCTTCTTTTATTGTACCACATATATTTTCATCACCTATAGATTTTAATGTGGGTCAATTTTTTAATTTCCATTTCCTCCTTTAATAATTGAATAAACATTCGTAAATTCTTTTCGAAGTGATACTAAATAGGTATTTTCTTTCTGATCATGAAAAAATCTCTTCCATATCCATGTTTTCAAAAAAAATGAAAAAATATATGATTTTCTAAAACTATATGACTATATTTTTTTAACTTTTTTGAAAGGGTTTTAAAATTTATATTTCTTAATATTTTCTAAATGGGTCCCTATTGAGTGTCTTTTAAAAAGGGTCAAAGGATAATTTATTTTCAACCTTAATTACAAGAATGGATTTTAAAACCATTATGATAGTTATTTTCATTTAACCTTACTTTATATGTTTTCAAGGATATTTTTTATTTAAATTATTTCCACAAAATTTTATGAATTTTTAGTTTTTAAAAGTAAATTTCAAAGTTAATAGTTCAAAGGGTCAGATTAAGATATGCCTAACACTGAAAGGGCATGGATTAGTGTTGGAGAATTTTTAATCCAATTAATAAAAATTACCTATTTACTAGGTCAATTTCTTCATTCTATTTTTCTATTTTTTTAATCCCATTAAAGTGTATGAAAGCAGTAAAATATAATATATGATATTTTTAAAAGATTCACTATTTAGTTAGTGTAGCTAGTCCTTGGAATGGTATACATATGGTAATGACCACACAACCACTTAGAAAGAAATCCTTTGAATATTATTACAATATGTATGAAACACCCTTTAACATATAATTCACTATAGTCAATTGATAGATAATGTTTTAAGACACTTGGTTGGATATATATAATGCCTTTGAAGATAGTTTTCTATATATTGATAAGGTTCATTGTAACACTATGAAAGTCTTCCACCTATTGAGGATATTTTTGGTTGTCACAGTTCTATTTTGATCCTCCTCTAATTTCATATTCACTTTGTTTCTTCCACAACATCAATCGAGAAACACACCATCATTATTCAAAATAGAAAACTAAAAGTTTTACTTTCTTCTTCTTATTCTGTCAGTCACACTAATATGAATCTGTTGTGGACTAATGGACTAAATTCTCCCTGGCCAAAATTATAATATACTAATATCAACTTGTCATGTCACTCTTTTTCTATTCTTCTCTATTTTTCTTCTTCAGTTAGAAACCGACTACACTGGTTCTTCTATTTATTATTTCTTGAATCACAAAACTCTTTTATGAATGTTAAGCCAATAAAAATCATCTTAACTTGACATCATCAAAAATTAAATTTTTCAATAAGAATGATGTATGAATATTACTATGGATGGAAATATTTTACTTCCATGATACAAAATATTAATAATTGATTATTGTATTGATTTCATCTTACTGAAAATCAACAGTTTTCAACTATAAATTACACTACACTAAACATCCCATATTATTAATGTATTTTAATTATGAATGATATTATTTACCAAAATTCATGTGAGCATAATTCATTATTAATACATGATTTGTTCACAGTTAATTTATGAATTTACATTCCCATTATCATGCATGAATGCTTTACTACTCTTCCTCTTCTCTCTATTATCTCTTCACAAGTGAAACTACACAGAACTATCTTCATTGTGAGAATAAAAACCTTATCACATATATGACATATTTTTCTTAAAATTTTATGTTATTTTTTTATATATGGGTCTCAAATTATGTATTCACATATTCATGGTCATACATGAATTCATGCATGCGATTCACATTAATCTCTATAAAACCCTTTGAGAAAAGAGGTAGAAGATATCCTTTTTGTGTCTAAGGACTGTCACAAAAGAACAAGTCATTGTGGTTCATCTTCTTCATGATGCGTAGTGACACATAAAAACCCATTCTATAAATCATGAAACAAGCCTTATTCACAAAACATTGTGGGGATATATGATATCCAAGCATCGGTTCATAGGAAAAGTTTTTTTTCACAAAAAACCACTACAGTATTATACACCGGTCTCATGTATGTGTGTTATTATCCATCTCAAAAGTTGAAAAATTCCAAAAAACTCTTATTCATCACAAAACCATGAATGATCAGAGTATACTACTTTTACTTCATGTAAATTAATGATCATATATGTTTTGTTTTATAGAGAAAATAATATCTCTTAAATATAGGTGAGAGAAAGCATCATCCATTATGCCGGTGCTTATCCTTTTATATGCAAGGATCAAAAACTCTTCCTTACATAGTCACCAAATCGAATCCTAGTTTTTATACCATGTAAATAATTATGTTGAATGCTTAAAGATTTTAGCTTTGAATTATTTGAACCACATGATATGTGATTCTAAGAATGATGGATTCATTACTTCATGATCTCACCTTATCCTCTTAGTGAGAATCACGAGCATGCGGTAAAAATATATGCAACTAATCCTCCCAAAAATTATAAGATCAACCATAGGGATATACGGTTCAAATTTCATCCTTTGACAAAAATTTTAGTTCGACTGAAGTATATAAATCGTGAAAATTTTGTTTAATTATTAATTCAATTGTGTTTCTTTCATAATTTTGAACTTATCTCATCCATCGTGTCCACAGGTTCTTCTGATGGTGTTTTGACCTCCTTTTCAGGTGAGACAGTGGTGTCATTGAGGAAATGAATAAAAAAGATGCCAAAACAATTCAATACATTCATATATTATTTAAATATATGATTGGGATACTATGAGAGGGTAGAGATAAATTGATTAAGAAGATTAGATGATCCATGTAATTTTCTTCATTTTAAATGGTGGATTAATAGTACCTCTCACCATCACATCTCAAATTGAATCCTATATAGTTCAGGTCTTAGTATATCAGTCAACTGCTGGTTAAAATTGCCAAAAATCTCCCTCCCCCTCCTTTCATGGCTCCCCACATAGTGGATCCAATTCTCCTATAGGTCATTGCCCAAACCATGTGTGGCCTCTATCGTGTTCACTACAGGCCTTACACATTGGTCTACTAGCCTCTTATGGGAACTATTCTCTTCCACCACCGTGATTAGTGTCTTGATCTAATGTCTTAGGGTGTGGTTGACCCATTGGATCCCACATGTTCCTAGGTTGAGGATGGCTTGGATTCCAAGATTTTTTTACCATTATTTTAATAAAATCTGACAAAAACACTTAGTTAAAAAACAATTATATAGTGGAATACAATATAAAATTTTTAGCCACCTTTGTACATAGAACTCTAGTATATAATTCATTGATCCCTACTCAATTTTTATTCAAATATTACCTTTTAAAATTCCACTTTTTAATTATACTTCTTCCCATCATGAAATTTTTTATTTAATGGTATTTATTTGAAATCCTCATCATCCATTAATAAATTCCTTTTTACATGGCCATCATTTGTAGTAAACAATGTGAACTACTCTTCAGATCATGTGTATAACAATTAAATATCAGTTAAACAATTGTATAATTTATGGGGAGAATTATCCAACCATGAAATCCAATTAAATCTATGGAATCCATAACTATTATCTCTAAATCACCATGAAATTTGATGTTTTCAATATATGTTTCTTAGAATATCAAGACTGGGACTTCTTCTTATTTCTATTATCATTGTAAATTCTTCAATGTAATGAAATTAATACATTATTACTATTTCATTGATCACCATTTTCATCAAATTAAAATCATTGAAAAAAAAATAAAAAACATACACAAAGTAGAATCTTCAATATTCCCCATTATATTTTTTATTCATACCTTCAATGTTATTTCCAAATGAATCTGTTAATTTGTGAATTATTATCTTCTTTATCCCCTTTAATTTTATAGACTTTCATTTCATTTTCCCTCTCCCTAATTAATAATGAATAAAAAATAAATGGGAAAAGGTGTATGAATCCATACTTAAGAAAATGTTTCATCCATAATCTCATGATAAGTCTACTTGAGAAGTGATCAGTGTAAAAAACATGAGGATTTTATTTAGACAACAAAGCTACAAATTACCAACTAATTATGATAACTTATGAAATGACCACTCATATAATTGTCTTTAATGGTTATTAAATTTTATTCTAGGATGAAACTACTAAATTAAATATGAATCTTTATAATAAAGATCATCCTAAAACATCAGCACTCACTTCAATAAATTTATCAAAAAAATTTAATTCCAATTTTTAAGATAAGTAACCTCAGGGCACTTCAAGATTTCATAATTCCACTAATTAATTAAGTTTTTCAGACATTATAAATGTTTTATAATTTTAATAACCAAGGATGGGAAATTAAGAGACACATAACTTCTCTAATGAAATGAACTTCAACCAATTTCAAAAATAATTAGATTTGATACCAATTGAAATAATTATTTTTCACAGCTTCTTTATTTTTTTACCCCTCAAATGAAACACTTCTCATAATCTTCATAATTGTGGTTCTCATCAAGAATATATTTCATGAAATTATAGTATGGATAATACACCCAAATGGATCTTACACTTGTGACTATCAAGATTGGAAAACTTCCAGAACATCACCAATAATGACCATCTTGAACATTTGTTCTTCAGAATTCAAAAAATATGATCAGGCCAAGATGGTATCATCTTTATCGTATCGATACCAAATAAGACATCACATTTTTCATCTTCATCAAAGAGAGTTCTCTATAATATTTTTATTTGAATATAAAATTGGGGAATCATTCTTGGTTGGTGTCAGCTTTAGCTTTTCAAAAAAGCATTTAGAACACTAACCACTTATCGGGTTCCCCCACAAAGAACATGATTTGCCTAAAATGACATAAAATATAATAATAAATAAAATAAACATAGATTAACTAAATAAGGTGGATATTCCTTTCTTCTTTAATAAAAATAGCTAAGTTAAGATGATATTTTCAACCATGTTTCTCCATTTTCTCTACTATTCATGCTTTCACATCTAAACATATGTTCTGATTTATGTAGAGGTTTTATGTATCTCTACACATACTATTATTTTTTGAGTTGTTAACTTTTATTTTTAACAAACTTCATAAATGATTCATCATTTATCCCCTTAAGAACTGCTTCTTATTAAATTATAAATGTGAAACAGTATTTTTCAATATATACAACTATCTTACATATCTCACACAAATAATCCTAACATAAGAGTATCATTTTTTTGAAAAAATCTCATTCACTTTTTATTCACATTTTGAAATATTTTATTTTACATTTTCACTAGCTTTATCTTGTATATCTTCAAGTTTCATCATTCATTACCAATCCTCTAGACAAATAAATAACATGTTAATAGTTATTGTGGAAGCATGTTTGGATCTTCCACATGACTTCTTCAGAGTTCCATCCTTTTTGTCATTAGTTCTTTTGGATGTTTAATTTTTATATAACTTCTTGGATTTATAATCCATTGTATTCTGCACCTATATTCTTGAATAAATTTTGGTAGAATTTTTATTTTCAATATACTTCTAATTTTTTTCCAAAGTATATTATTTATTCTTATATGTCTTGAGTTGTCTTATTTTCCTATCGACTTTGGTTACATATTGTTATGATCATATTCCAACCTTGTTTCCACTTCTATTTCATACATCACAAATGATGTTAAGATTTCCCAATCTGTTTTTAGTATACCAATTCTTCCGGAACTATGGATTTTTCTTCTTCATTTCTGGATTTCTCTCCATTGATATAGGCTTCCTTTATTCTTTTAAATTTTAAATATAGTACCTATAATTGAACTCATAATGCCAAAATATGTTACAGTACCAATATTTACCATAAAAGATTGATTTCTTGATATCTTCTATATAAGGTTGTTGGGTATTCTTCATTAATGTTTGTGATATTTTTGGGGAACCAACTCCACATTCTTTTTTCTATACACCCTAGACATATTGTTAGGTTTATACCTTTTTTATTTATCCATATTTTTATATAATATTTTTTCCAAGATGCATTATTTGTAGAAAATGATTTAGAAACATTAGTACAGTATTGTATGGATGAGAACATTTTTATCTCAGATGTTTTATATAGATCATAAAAAATACGTCATGATATAATTATCACATATTAGAGGCATTTTGATTGTATAATTCTTTAGTAATCATTGAGTACCAGTATCAATTGTTTCTCTATTTTGTGAAGTCCCAATATGTGTTTTCTAAATATTGGCCAACTGAATATCTAATTGTAGACATTTCATATGGAGTATAATGTTCTTATCATCAATCATAACTATATTTTCTTTATAATACTTCTTCATTCTTTCAACTTTATCTTCATGTAGAATAAATATTTTCTCAATTAATGATTCAAGATATTTAATCTTCTTGTATATTTCTTCTAATTTTAATCGCTTGAAATTAGTGCTCTTTTTCAGATTTTCTTAAACTATATAGATCTTTTCATCCTGAGTCATCTTATCACTATCATCCTCATAAACTTCTTTTAACTATTTGGAGGAATATGTATCATTTTCCCACTTTTTTGTATCAAAAGTTCTAACATATCCAGTGAGATTTACTCATTCAATAATTTTTTTCTAAAATCACTTCTATAAAATAGTAGTTTCTCTTTCCATCTAGGAAAACTTTTCCAAAAAAAATTAAATAGAAAACAAACAATAGATGACCATTCTTTAGAAATACCATGAATAATATATCTTAATCAATCAACTGATTATTATTGAGAACCTATCGATTTATAATCATCACCACTTGTTCTAGGATATTCTTGAGAATAGTTTTGAATGGAACTAAAAAGTGACTCTTGATTACTTGAGGTAGAGAGAGTCCATATTCTTGGTGGAAACATGAACCCCTAACTCTTTAAATTCTAAGAATGATATGTCTTCACTGTCATCAAGAAAAAGAGAAAACGTTACTTCTGCTTCTTTAGATAGTATGGAATTATTCTTTACCTTTCTCTTCCCTTTTTTTTCTGGCCATCATAGTCTCCATAAAAAAGACTTAAAAGGAGAGATAAGTGAATCTTCACTAAAATGGAGATACTTTTTTGACTTAGGAATGAAACTCAAATCTTCAAAATAGAATAACATCACTATAGAGATTCCAACATAATTAAACCAACCCACTAATAACAAATTAAAAGAACATATTTGTATATGAATTATATTGACATGGGGGGTGAATCAATTTTGGGTACTTTCTTATCCAATTAAAAAAATGTATCCCCTCACCTAATTGACCTATTAAAATATTGATTCTCTTACAATATTCATCATGTATCGCAAAGGTATATAAAGGTAGTAAAATATAGCACATGATATTGTTACTTGGTTCACTACTCAATAAGGGGATTCAGTCCATTTTCTAGCTTGGAGATGATCCTATCAATAAAAAAACATTAAAATAATCCTTCTAAAGTGGGTAAAACATGTACGAAATACCCTTTCACTTGTAATGAACTATAGTGAATTGACAGTTCACGTTTTATAGCACCTGGATAGATCTTTATACTTCCTATAAAGAGAGTTTTCTCTATGTTTACGAGGTTATTCATAACACCAATAAATTTTTCCACCTATTGAGAATATTGTTTGATTTTATGGGGTTGTTTATATCCACTTCTAATTTCCTCTTCACCCCACATCCTTGTAATATTATTTATTTGAATTATTAAATTATTTTTACCCTCTCTCTAGAGTTCCGGTAGTGGGAATTATATAATTAAAATTTATGGAACCTTTTCAACCATTTCATGGTCATCTCACATGGTTAGTATTAACTATGTGGTGCTCGTTCCGATGCCTATATGGATCTATGTTGTGGAGAACATATTGTGAACGGTTTATTAAACCTTGCAGCAAGCATGAAATTTGGATCTATGAGTTGACTTTTCTATGTGGCATGGTTTGAGCATGGTTTTCGCAAATATGTATTTTCATAGTAGTAATTGTGTGTGGGTTCCTAGACTATGCATTGGATAGTGAATTTTTGGTGCCCAGTTTTGTAAAATTGCATGCAAACCCAGTGAGTACTGATGATTTTTTAAAACAAATCTTTTCTTTTCTTCTTTTTCCCCTATTTTTATTGTATTTTCCTTCCCTACAAGTTGTATGGTTCCCCCTTGATTCTCCCATGGCACGCACAAGCCCCCTGGATCCATTTTTCTCTGAATAAGCAACCATATTACTTCTAGTTTTGTAGTTGAAATTTCTTAGTAATTCATCCTCCCTAATTATTCTCTCTATTTTAGTTGATTTCTCATATTTCCATATCCCTATTCTATTTGACTGCTCCTTGGGTTTTTGGAAGGTTGATTATTGATGTTTCTCTTATTTCTAGGGAGTGGAATAGGTTTTTTATTTGAGAATCATGTGTGCTTCAGTATCCACCATTGAAGGTGAGTCATTTCAGACTGCTTTAGTCTATCTACCATTAATTTTAGTTAGTTTTTCCTCTGTTCATCATTATTTCTCTATTTATAATTTGTAATGTTGTAGTTTTTATGTTCCTAGTAATTTTCTTTAGTGTGTTAGACCCCACTACTGTGGTTTTTGTTTGTCGTTGTTAAAATGGTCTTTCAATGGAATGTATAGGTATAAATATATATATATATACACAAATAAGATCCCCATTATATATAAATATAAATATATATACATATTCACACATGGAGGAATGAATATATATATATATATGTATATATTAGTGTATGGTGTGCATATGTGTGTATATGAAAAATGCGCATGTGTGTGTGGTAATGGGGTATATCCTTGTGTATGAAAAATTATAAGGATCCCCTTATACATATTTGGCCATGGAAATAGGTACTTAGGGTCTAGGTTTCCTTGACTATAAGGGAACATGCATATATGTTCAACCAGAAAGGGAACTTGAGAGGTTTTCTTAAAAAACGGCATGTTTGAGGTTGGTTACCCATTTCATTTTAACTTTAAATTTTTTGATTCATTAATTACATTATTTTCACTCATCATATTAATTATAAATATTGATGTGTGATTTTTAGAATATATATTTGATGTGAAATAAAGTAATTTACTATTTTTATTTGAGTTTCATGGAATATTTTTATTGAATATGAATAAAAAGTTACTATTCAAATACCTTATTGGACTTTCTGAGTGACGTTTGATTATTAAATAATGGTTTCATACCTGTGAGCATGTTTTGGTTTCTCAAATTGGTTTCTAAATAGATTTTGGCTTCATAAATGGTTTTTTTGGTCATTTTGGAAATGGTTTGTCAATCAATGCTTTCTTTAATCCCATTTGACACTTATAAATTAGTTATATTTTGAAAAGTGTCATTGGGAGATCCTCTTTCCTTGGATGTGTTGAATGGTATGATATGTTCTTAGTGTCAGACTCCCTTTTTCATTAGTTATTGAAGGGAAAGGGATTGTTTTGCAGATTGATTTAGGGGTTGGTGCTTGTGTGTGTACTTGGGCTATATATATATATATGTGTGTGTGTGTGTGTGAGTGTGTGTGTGTGTGTGGATAATTACATGTTTTATTTGTTTGGAGAACACCCTCTTAAACATGACATGGGAACCTTGAATATCTGGAATATTTTCCATGAACGGTTGTTGCACTAGTTTAGATTACACATTGAGTAGTAGCCCTTAGAATTGACATTGATCTAATTTTTAATTGTGCCCCTTTGGTAGGATATTAAGGGTAAGACATAGCATATGGGAAAATTGATGTCATGGGGGTAGTCATCCCTATGCGACAAGTCAAGTTCTATTATGTTCATGATTATCCATTGTTCTCCTGGGTTCTTCCATGTACTTGAACACTTAGTTTTTTTTTCTAAAAGATGATTGAGGTTCTTTGTTTCATTGGTTACCCAAGCTTGGAACTTTCCATTTTCCTTGTGTGATCATTTCATTTTCCACCTTGTGTGGTGTATCTATTTTCTAGAAGTGATAAAATGGTATTCAAATGTTTATTGAAATGTTTTTTAAAATGATTTACATCTTGTTTCACCTTTTAAATAAAAATATAATTCCTTCTTCTCTATCCCTCTTTATTTAAAATGATAAATCATTCTTCTTGGAAGAGAACCTAGTTTTAAATAAAAATGGAAATGGTCCATGTTTTATTTTAAAGATACATTATGCGACAAAACTATTCTTATAAATTTTATTTCAAATGTGACATTTATGGATATTTTTTAAAGAAAATTCAAACAGGAATATATTTTTTTGTCACACCTACTAGTTTTTAATTCTTACACCTATAGTTTCATCTTTATTTCTAGCTTCATGTGCAATTTATAACTTATATTTGGTCATTGTGTGGCGATGTTGGTTTAGTGGTCAATGGTGGGCTATAGTTTTATTTATATGTATGTGTGGTTTTAATTATTTTTGGTTCCTACTGTTTATCTTTTTATTTTTTAGTTTATTTTTGTTTATTTGTTTTTTTATTGTAAAATTCATTCCCAATTGATTTACAATGATGTCTATCACTATTTTCCAACCTGTGAAGATTGGCAATGCCCCCTATGACTTGTCACAAATAGATTGGGTGATTGGTTCAGAGTTGACCTAGGTTGGTTCATAAAAAAAATGTATTATATGAGACTCTTGTTATTCATGGTCTCATATAGCTTAGATATTAGGAATTTTGGGACTCTAGAGGGAGGTGTATGAATGATTTCATGAACCCTTACTTTTCATTAGCATTGAGTTTCCAGGGGTAGTCTTATATTTGAGTATTTCATTGAGTATATGTTGATAGGGGATTAAAATAGGAGTGATATTTTTCTATGTGATGAGATTGCATTAAGTAGTGACCCATGTATAGCCTAAGTTCACTGTTAGTGATACTTTCTATGGTTGATGTTGGCTCATGGCATCGTCTACTAATCCATGTTGTCTACTTGGGAATCGAAACTAGTTCCTTATTCGTAGAGTTTTGGTGTGAGTTTTTTTGTATTAGTTTTTATTTTTGTGATATGATTTCAAAAATGAAAATGGTTTTTAGGAAATGGGTTTTTAGAGAGAAAAAAATGGTCTTTGGAGTGGAAATTTGGTTTTAATATAAAAATGAATTCCAAAAATGGTTTTCTCTTAACAGAACATGTGGGTTTAAAGGAAAAAATGCAAGGTGTTTTGGAAATTGTTTTGGGATTATAGGAACACTTTTTGGAATGTAAAATAAAACATTCTAGGAAATTTAAATTTTTTTTTTCTTTAATGATAAGGGTTAACTTAATATTAGTTGTGAATTTGGGATTGTAGTTGAATGATATATTTTGGGAAATGAGAAATGTCTTCAATTAACCAGTGGAATTTCTATGAATGATCACATATATAGATGTACACATGTGAAAGTGGATAATTTTTGGAATGTGTGGATGGGTTCTTGAGATAGTATAATAAATTATATACATGAGACTTCATGGAATAACAATGGTGGAACATAATATTATTGGTGTCTAGAAAATGGTTTTAAAAATAATGGACATCAATATTTTGAAACGTGAGTAAGAAATTTTTTATTGTTTTCCTTTCATGTTTTTAATTGTCTTTCATGGTATCTTGGTTTTGAAATGATGAAAATGTGGTCATAATGGTGATTTGATTTTGGGTTTTGGTTTGTTATTGAAATGTGGAAGTATGTTTATGATGAATTTTGATTAAGCTCTCTACTTCTTATTCTTTATTATGACCTATAAAAGCCACAGTAAGGAGTGGATGGTTGAACTATAGGATTCCTTCCTCTATGTTTTTTTGTGGTCAGTTTCTAGAATTGGTGTTGGTCATCGTTTAGTGGTTTGAACTTGTAAAAACCTATGTGGTTTTGGTTTTTCAGTAAATTCTGAATAAGTTTTTCTTTAATTATTCTCATTGATGACTCTACTTATACTCTGAACTGAGTGGTGGATCCAAATAACTTCTTGATTTTGGACCACACCCATGTATTCTTGGTTTTTTCAGCCACATTCATTAGCTGAAAAAATAATAAATTCTCATTCATAATGGTTTATGATAATATTTTTTGTTCATTATGGTCACTTGGATCATTTGAAGGGGTTCTAGAAGTCTCACTAAAAAAATAAGAAGTTTTATTTGAAGATAGTCACCTCTTGATTGTAGGGAACCAAATTCTTAATTATACCATGGCTCCATCAATAAGTATGAGAGTGGATTTCTCACGTAGTCAGGAATTTTTGGGTGAGGGGGCCATGTCTAGCTTTTTTCTCTAGTATTTGAATAGGGATGGTTTGGATTTCTTTGTTGCAAATTTCTTCATTTTTTGAAGGTCCATTTTAGTTTTGAAAGGTATAGAGACCTTGTTTCATTATTTTAGTCTTATTTTTTGGGAAATTTCAATTGGTATAGTTTTCATGGTTCTTGAATGTTCTCCTCTAGTTTTAAAAGGATTGGTGGCCTTGTATCCTTGTAAACATCAATAGTTGTGATTGCGCCTTATGGATGAGAACCCTTGAATTGTTTTCCCTCTGTGAATTGTTTTAGTTCTGGGTTGTTATCATTTTGGAGATTCTCATTTGTTATAAAAATGATGAATCATGGTTCAGTTCACTATTTTTTTTTGAGTTATTTCAATGGGTTTCCCCATGTGTCAGCAGTTTCTAATTTGGGATGGGAGATCCTGGTGACTGGTTGGTTAGTCTGTGTGAATAGTTACAAGGTTAATTTTTGTTGGGTTTCCATTATGGGTGTTGTTTTTCTAATATATTTCTTATGGTGGGGATAACCCTCATCTATTCCTCATGCTTCCTCTTATTATTATTTTCCCTTATAGTTGGTCGGGTGTCACTGGTAGAGTGAAAGTTCACACTGAGTTCTTGGTTTCATTGGACTTGTTTAGTTTCAAAATTGAGTTTGATTCCTCATTCCACTGGTTTACATTATATGGTAGCAAAGTGTTTGTGGTGGGGAGAATTATCACACCCCAACCATAGAATATTACTTATTTTGATTATTTAATTATTTTTATCCTCTCTCTTGATTTCTAGTAGTGGTCCATCCAGAATTTAAATTTTTGGAATCTTTTAAACCATTTCATGATTAGCCCGAACGGTTATCAGTAACATTGTAGTGCCCTTTCAGGTGCACTTATGGGATTATCTTAAGGTACACAACTCGCACATGGTTTATTAAACTATGCTAAAAGTGTATGATTGGGCTCTATGAGGAGACAATTTTGAGTTCTATACTTTGATCAATAGTAAATATTCCTCTAAGTAACCATGTGTCTGTGCCTAGTCTAGGTAGTTTCTAATACACAGTTGGTCCATGGTTTGTTAAAACAACTTTCAAAACATGTGGGTTGCCAAAATTTTAAAAATTTTATTTTTATTTTATAAATTTTTTTCTCCTTTTTCTTTCCCCTATTTTCGTTCTTTATTATCCTTCCATATGTATTGTGTGGCTCCCCATCCATTCTCCCATGAAGCATGAGAGCCCCCCCCCAAACCCCATTTTAACTAATGAATCCAATGGATTCATTCCATTTTATGGTTGACATATTGATGTAATCACTCCCCTCTTATTAATCTCTCTAATTTGGTTTATTTCTCTTCTTCCCATTTCCCTATTCCATTCATTCAAACCATAGGATATATAGTAGGCTATTGTTTATGTTTATCTTTTTTCTAGGGTGTGTAATGTGTCTCTAGGGGTGAAATAATGCGTGTTTCAGCATCTACAGTTTAAGGGGAGGTTTTTTATACCATTTCGGTCCGGCTACCATAAATTTCTTGAAGGTTTTCATCCATTACTCAATATTTCCAAATTTTTAATTTGGGATTTTGTAGTGTTGGAGCTCATGGTAAATTTGAATAGTGCCTTGGACCCCACTATGGTCATTTTGGGTTACCTTTGACAATAGAGACATGCATGGGTATGAATAGGTAAAAATATATATACATAAGTTTCCCTATTATATATATATAAATATATATATGTATTCACATATGGAGGTATGAATATATATATGTATTTCACCTAGGTGTGACTATGTATAGATATGAAAAATGCATACATGTGTGAGATAATGGGGTATATTCATGTGTATGCATATATATGAGGACCCCATATATATATTTTTCTATAAAAAAATTACGTAGTGGATAGGTTTCCATATATATAAGTGAGTGTACATATTAATAAAAGAAGAAATAGAATTCAAGTGGTTGTAGTTAAAAGAGGAATCTTTGAGGTAGGTTCCCCATTTCATTTTAGCTTAAAATTTATGAAGCATTAATTTCTTTCTTTTCTCTCCTCATCATAATTCTAAATAGTGATGTATGATTTTTAAAATAAATTTTTTATGTTAAATAAAATAATTTCTTCTCTTTATTTGAGTTGTGTTAAATTATTTTATTAAAAGTACATAAGAATCGTTTTGTAAAACTTCTACAAGGACTTTATGAGTGATTTTTTATTCATAATTAATGGCTTTAGACATTTGAGACTTTTGGGTTTCTCAATTGGGTTTCTAAATGGATTTGGGTTCATAAATAGAGTTTTTTTTGGAAATGTATTTTCACTCAATGGCCTCTTAAGGCATATTGGGAACTTTTATAAGTTAGTTATCTTTTGAAAACACTCCTTGGATGATCCTCTTTCGTTGGTTTTGTTGAATGGTATGTGAAATCCTTCGTATGACAATCCCTTGTGATATAATGGATGAAAGGAATGGGATTATTCTAGGGAGTGATTTGGGTTTGGGTTTTCTGTGGGTGCTTATGAAATATATATATATATATATATATATATATATGGTTGGATACATGTTTGATTTTTTTGGAACACCCACTCCTTATACATGAAATGGGAACCTGTAATAGCTTTTCGATATTATAGGAATGGATGTTACACTAGTTTAGATTGCGCTCTGGATAGTGTCCTCTAGTATAGATCATTATTTTCTTTGGTATTTTTCCCCTCAGCTAAGCTAGTTAGGGTAATATTGATCATCTGGGAGAATTGATTTCATTAGGTGAGTCATACATAAGGGATGAGTAAGGTGTTAGTATGATCTAGATTATCTACTGATATCCTGGGTTCTCTCATATACTTCCACACTTAGTTGTCTATGGTGGATGATTGGGGTGCCCTTTTTGGTTAGTTACTCATGATGTATACTTTCCATTTCCCTTATGTGATCATTACTCCTGCCTCCTTGTATGGTTTATCTCTTGCTAGAAGTGATAAAATGGTTTTCAAATGATTATGGAAATGTTTATTAGAATGATTATAAACTTCATTCACATTTTAAATAAAAAAATTGTTCATTATTCTATATAACTGTTTCTTAAAAATTCTAATGCTCCCTTATTCTAATAGAATGTGGTTTTAAATAAAAAGGGAAATAGACTATATTTAGTAATAAAAGAACAAATGTGTGAAAAATCAATTTTTATATTTTGTATATCAAACATTAAATTGATGGAACTTTGGTTTAAAGTAAATGAAAATGGGAATATATTATTTGGGAATGCCTACTGAGTTTTAATACTCATGCCATTAGTTTTACATTTTTTTAGCTTCTAGTGCTTTATATTGTATTGATTTGGTTACCGTGTGGTGATGTTGGTTTAGTGGTCAGTGGTGAATGGTAAGGTCAAAGTGTGGAATGTGAAGTTTAATTTTTTAGCTACTTGTGTTTATTTATTTTTGGTTTAGTTTATTTTTTGTATATTTTTCTTTTGTTTATGGGTTAAATAAATACCAATTGATTTACATTATTTCTTGACACTAGTTGAAATCCCAAGAAGATCTGGAAAATTTCTTGGGGAATACCATCAATCAGCTCGGGTGACCAGCCCATGGTTTACTTGGGTTGGTTCGTGACATTTCGCAACGGTCTTTTTGCCTCTTGCTGGCACTATGTGCCCCTGCTGCCATTCTTGGTGGATTGAGTTTATCACCTAGGGATTGGTTGACCCATTGGGTTTCATATATAACCCAACAAGGTTCATATTGGATACAATGTGTGGTTTCCCATAATAATATAAAATCCCATAAAAACATATAGTTAAAACCATGTATATATTGGAATACAATATCAAAATCATGGTCACCTTTATACTTAGAAGTTTAATATATAATTATTCAAGACCTTCTCAATTTCTCTTCAAATATTATCCATCAAAATTTACTCTTTTTAATTCTACTTCTTCCCATCATTCAATATATGATATCATATTATTCATTTGAAATCATAATTATGTGTTACTAAATTCCATTCTTCATAGCCATCACTTATAATAAAAAATTTCCACTACTCTTTAAAACTTTTGTTTAATCATTAAAGATCATCTCAAAACTCATCTGATATACTAAGAGGATTATTTAACACTTAAATCCAATTTCATCTGAGGGAACCATAACAATTCGCCATTAATCACCATGAAACTCAAAGTCTTAGACAAATAATTTTTAATACTAAGGGCATCTTCCAAGATCCAATAACATTGGAAATTGTTAATCATGTTCACATTATTGAAATACTACTTTTTCATTGATTACTATTGTAAACTAATGGCAATTATTGACAAAACAATTACACTCATATACAATGTGGGATCTTAAAAAGTGTATTTTTCTCAAGAATTTTTTTAATAATATTATAATGGTGTTTCAATTTATTAAAGTCAACAACCCTTGATATTACATACACTCTACTGGGGTTATTTTTTTATTTTACCATCTTAATTCATTATCTATATTGAAAATTATTATTTTAAAGATACTATAATATAACTCTTTTTTTACTTGGTTTAATTAATTTATGAATGGAATAATGATTGATTCTATGAGTTTTTATGATGAAATTCATGATTTATGTGCTTCATTAATGTTATGGTTCTTGGAAATTTTTTATGGTGATTGGTGGTTTCGTTATAAACCAAGGATGGGTATTTTTATAATAAACCAAAGATAAGTTTTTATGTTAAAAACCAAGGATGGGTGAGTGCATTATAGAACTCTAATGAATTAGGTATGGAAGTTGACCACAAGGTAGTTCCAATTGTAAGGATTATATAAGGGTTTTATGAAGATTATGTTCCATGATTTTAACATGTTTTCTTTATAATTTATATGAATTTTAATGATTCATTTTATCAAAATTAACATCATATTGATCTTGATTATTGATTCATATTACTCTTTCCAATAAAAAAACATTATGCAATGTCTTGTGATTTATGATCTTGGTATTTTTGGGTATAAAATATATTTTGTTATTAACAAGAATGTTTATTAAGTCAACATACCATTATTTAAATAGTATTCTTATTAAGGATACTCAACTGTTAATTATTATGTTTACCCCTACTAAACATTTGAGATCACCCTCCTTGTGATTAATTTCCCTATGTTATGAGGAGTGATAATAATTTATTAGAGTCTATAATGGTTTCATATGTGAAAAATATTATTAGAGATGTCGGGGACTTAATACAGAAAAAGAAAATAAGGGGAAAATGGGAAAAATAATCTCTTTATATTATCAGAAAGGTTTATGTAATATTTTTTCATAATTAATTAAACAAATAAACCAAAAAGGTCATAGGGTATGTAATTGACCCAATATTTCCTTTTTATTATGTTAGTTTTGATAACAAAAATTGAGTCACATTTATCATTATCAAATCCATAAATATAATTTTTAGGTTTTCAGTGCTATATTTAGGATTATGGATTCATAGATATTATAGATCTTGATCCTAGATTCATGTCTAATTTTGGAAAAGGACTACATAATTAATTGGGTATTGAATTTAATTTTTGATCAACTTTATATACATAATATAACAGTCAGTTAGGGGGAACGACTCAATAATTGAAGGATATTTCTAGAGATTGTCCAATGGATTCTTCAGTAAGTTGGGGAAAACATCTAACTTCGGTTCAGTTTTTTTATAATATCATTTTTATTCTAATATATAGGTGGAACCTTTTAAATCATTATATAAGAAGAGGTGTTGGATTCATCTCATGGTTTGAGACTAGAATTAGTTCTGTTGGATGTGAAACACTCATAAGAGGGATATGCTATTTAGATTCTTGACCATAGAGAACAGGTGGTATAGAATTATTTAATTCACCAGGTAATGGTTTTTTGTGAAAACCATATGATTAAATAAGTAACATGGGAACAAAAATATTCAATGATGGAAAAATATCAAAACTTCTTTATATAGTTAATAAGATTACGATTATTCATTTTCTAAAAAGGAGGAAGATTTTAATAACCTTAGTAATGTTATAAAAAATCATTTTCACATATTATTAATATTCATTAACTATATTTTATATAGATACATTCACTATAATAACATTAAATAGTTTTCTAATAAAAATGAAATAGCTTAATTCTTAAAAAAATTCAGTTTTTTTAAAGGTTGAGTTTTTTATTTTATAAGTTTATTTTTAAAATTTTTAAAAAAATCAATTAAACATAAGAAAAATATCATTGGTTGAATTCTTTAGAATTTTTTGAAATGTTTGATTTTTCTAATGAATCATGAAAACACTTCTTTTTTTGGGAATTGTAAATTATTTTCAAGAATTTATAAATTAAAATTTGATTTTGTATTAGCTTTAATATTTAGAAAGTTAATTTTGAATAAAAAACAAATTATGGACTTTATAATGTGTTTTATAAATGAATTGGGTATAAAAAAAATTTATAAGTAAAAATGAATTTTTCTTAAAAAATAATCATTCATCGCATTTTATGGGATTAATTTTAAATTAAATTATGTTAATTCTATAAATTTATCCTTAAAATGATTTTATATTTAGAATCATGAGTTCAAATAAATTTAATAATTCCCCTTTTATTTTTTGTTACTATGAATAGTACCCATGGTTAACTTTTGTTACAATGATAAGGTTAACACTCATAATTATGGTTAACATAATAATATGATGTGTACTAAAAATGAGACTAATAGTTGTATTTATAAAATAGGATGGGTTTATTTCATCTATAACCATCAAAAATTTCAAAATATGATCTTTTTACCATTTAGTCGTAATTTTGACCTTTATAATATTTACGTAAATGATGAAATCAAATATGTCACTCCCTTGATTTTAATATCAATAATATGTTGTGAGATAGATGAATGAAACATATGTTCTATTCTAAATGGTTATTTAAAATATGAATTATTTTTTATCTTTGTAATTTTTTTCCGATTTCTAGTGGTGAAATAATTACCATTAATGATTACATAATAATGACATGCTATTCATTAAATTAATAGAGAAAATAAAATAAATAATTTTCAAACATTTAAAAGTGATATAATTTGAATTAATTGTTGTCTTCATAGAATTGTTTAGATAAATATAACATTTTTTGGTGTCTTAATTTATTATATTCAAATTAATTTTTTGTAATTTTTTTTAAATGTCAAATTAATTAAATAATTCCAAAAATAAAATCAACGACATTTTATGTTAAATAATATTCTATTAAATGATATAAAATTACAAAAAATATTATTTTCATTAAAATTAATAGGATGTGGTTTAAAATATAAACCATGTTCTATTTATTAACTAGTATTTATTTTATACTAATTTTCATGACCCCTTTATTGTAAAAAAATTAGATACCACAGTAATAGGAAAAATGATTAAAGGTTGTTAAAACCAAAATATAATAGTTAAAACATAAACTAAACATTTAAAAAATTTATTGGATGGGAATATTTTTGTTTATCCTCATACTATATTCTTAATATATCATTTGTGATCTATTATTTAGTGAGAATTAATTTATATTAATTTATTACAATAAGAAATTCACATAATTCCCCTCCCATCTCTTATAAATGGAACCCTCCTATCTTATTTATCGCACAATTTAAAAGCCTTTTGGTTCATAAAATACCTACCAAAATAACTTAATTATATACCTCAACTTATTATAGAGGCCGTGGTTTTCTCACAAAACCAGTCAATAAAGTCTTTTGATATAATCCTATAGTGGTTTTCTGAATTAGAAGTATAGTTATTAACCTAGAGTTTTCATTTTATTTCTTCATATACCTTCTTAAAATATTATTCATAAAATATGAAATAATAAAAATGGTAAATTCCATATACAGAAATATTTTATGTCAATTTGAGAACCTATATCCATATCATTCTTCAATAAAATTTAATATGAAACCATCGTTCGTATGTATGGTGGAATACCATCTCATGAACCGATGTAATTCGTTTTCCATAACCATATCTAACGTATAATTATAATGATTATTTATTTATTTATATATATTATATTCATTAAATATTTTTTTTTTTTAATATAATATATCATCTACTTTCATACCATTCAATCCATTGAAAAATGATAACGCCATTTGCGTGTACGTGTGGATTACCACCTCTACAAAGCGATATTTCATCACTGCATCACGTGGAAGGTATATACAAGTGTATTTAAATATATAAATTATATTTATTATATTATTATAATTATTTAAATGTAAAACAATAATTACCATCTTCCCACCATTATCATTGGAAAATTAAAATGTTACTCATGCGTACGTACGACCTACCATCTCTATGAGTGAAACACGGTTCATTTTTCATTACCAAATTTAATGGTTGGTTTTAAAATAACAATTGATATATAAAAATTATAATTATTTTATATTATTTAATAACGATATCATTGACCATATTTGAGTTATTAATGTGATTTTAGACGTATTAGTAGAATATCCTAAAAATATCTAATGTGAACATAATTTATTAAGTAATTTTATATAACGGGGTAATAAGTAAAATAAAAATAATAATAAACTTTTAAAAAGTTATTAAACAGTTAAATAATTACCATATTTTTATTATTAAACATTATAAGGAATGAACGTGATGATTCAGACTCGAGGTAAGGGACACATTTCCATAAAATTCTTTTTTAAAATGTTTTAAAGATTTATTTACTAAATATTTATCTTCTATATCCATATTCTAAAAATTATTTTATATAAGTATTTATATTGATATAAATTAATTATAATGAATATTTTATGTATCATTTGACATAATTTCAAATTTCTTCAAAATGTCTCTTTTTACTTATTTTATACAGAACTTTTTAACCTTCTTTATAAAACAAAAATAGAGTGTTTTATTTTTTCATAAAAGACATCAATATTTTTTCCACCTCCATAACCATTATTTTATCATTTGATTCATTTTAAAATATTCCATGTCTTATTCACAGAATAACCCTCCCTACCTATGTTCTAGGTATTTTCAAAAATGGGTTAAAATGGAATGGACATTTTGATATCATGAAATGTATTCCTTGTGGGTGTAAGAAATATTTTAATAAGTACCCATGTTTTCTTGTGTTATTATTTTATTATAGTTATGGATGATTTTTATGATGGTGGTTGGTTCCATTTTAAACCATTAATTTTTAGTTCCATTATAAACTATGGGTGATTGGATCTGTTATAAGTGAAGGATGGGTTTGTACACTATTAACCAAAGACATTTTGGTCTGTTATAGCCCTCCAATACATTAGTTTCTTCATATAATTATTATTAAAGTTGAAGATATTTCTTATTCCATTTGTTAAGGTGATATTAAAAATTATATCACAAGTTACATAAATAATTTATTTAGGTTTTATTTGGTTTTTATTTAAATCGTAAGAATTCATGATTTAAACTATTAGCTTATGTTTAAGGGATAATATATGTTACTTCTTATGGGAGAAAATGTAAAACTTTTTTCGACAGTTTTAATTATTATTATTTTTATTACAATAATCCCTTATGAGTATTATTTTTTCCTGTAATATTTATAATAAATTTTTTTATCATAATATTTGGACATGTAAGATAATTTTTAGGTATGAAATTGTTTAAATTCAACTAAATTATTATATTGAAAAAGAAATTATTTTATATGAATACATGTACTAATGGGTTTGTTTATTTATTTTTTTATTTATATTATTGCAATTTATTATCATCACACCATTTCAAAAAATTTCCATGTTGTTTTATGTGTTTATTGGGTCAACGGTGTGGGCGTAATGAAACTTTTGATTATGTGCCATTATAAAGATAATTTTTTATATATTAAAAGTTTTGTTTTTTCGTAAAATGGATACTTAGTAGAATTGTCCAATTTGTGATGTGATATTTATCTATTCAATGGTGGTGGAATAATTATCTAAAACTATAAATTGTATAGAATTTCAAATTTCATATAATTAAATCATTACCTATAACTCAAGATTATTTATTGTTTATGAATGGGTCATTATATCTGCTCTATTAGATTTCCTCATTTGAGATTTTAGTGTTATTGGAGTCTTGTCCGTAGTTTGTCAGTTCTCATCCTTCATCCATTGTGTTACCACTATAAAATCATAAAATACACAATGTTTTTTCAAATAATTTAGCATTTTCTACATCTCATTATGGAGATTCTATAAAGTCCCTAGACTTTTACCCATAATATTAAATGATTTTAACCATAATTAAACCTCAAATTACAAGCCAATGACCATAAAGTCTAGTTTCATGGAGATTAAGTACATAATTAAACATCATGGGACCAAAATAATAACATCTTTAATTTAATCATTGTAATGATATCATAACACCATTTAACCAGTATATCAACATAGGATAACATGGGGAAGACATGAACAAAATGGATGAGCTAAAAATCCTAGTAAGGGAATAAGTATAATAATAAAACATAGAAAATGGGTTAGAATACATTACATTATGACATAAAGGAATGTAACCTGAATATAAAATAATAATGAAATATAATAGTGGAATCATATGAATTTGGTAACATCATATAACATGACATATACATGATTCAAGGCTTGCTACCAAGACATGGTGGAAAAAGTCCCATTAAGGAACTAGGTTCACTTCATGTCTCAACATGACTTCTCATGAGGCTAAACATTACCCAGTGAATTATAGTACTATCTAAGTGCACCTATAACAAAATTTTCATCAATATGTATTCCACATTAAACACATACATAACTAATCAAACATAAACATATGGGTTACCCATGGAAAGAATTGTGTATCATAAACATGTCTAAAGGCATAAAAAATGGAATTTCATAATAGTGTCCATGAAAAAATTGATTTAAATCATACATGGATATTAATAAGAGATATTAGGAATAGAAAATGATAATTTTGGTCGAAATTTAGTGAAAACATGTAAAAAAGTTTTTAAGAAACAATATAAACAAAACATTTTATGCGGTTTAAGGAAAATATAAAAGAGTATTAAAATAAGAAAAGGCATACTAATTTTTATAAATAAAGAATTTAACAAAAATAGTTTTTCATGTTAAAGTGAGTGATTTTCGTGAAAATTAATGATGACTTAAATAGATTATGGACTGAATTTGAATATGGGAAATAAATCGGGAAGTTCCCTTCAATTGGTCTTGCTTATCTAGAATAATTAAGGAGGGAACCTTTTTAAGAAATGTATTTCCACCACAAAGAAATATGATATGGTATGTATACATGATTTTTTAGAATATAAACATAATTTATCATGATTAAAAAATTAAACAGGCATTACATTATGGTAAATAGAGGTAAAGAGTAACCTAATGAAAAAATGGGGTTTCCTATAGAATCCCTTACCTTATGTCTGAAATGGTTTTTCACCAGATATTAATTTCCAAAATTATCAAATTAAATTTATTAATTTATTAATTATGAAACTTTTATACATGTATTTTATTTATTATTATTTAATTATGTTAACTTTTGTTCCTTTTGATGCGTTATAAGATATAATTTTATCGTTTGGGTGTGTTTGTTTCCTTAGTTTTCATGATCCGTTTACTTGTATAGAAAATCATTTAATGTGGGGATAATTATCCATAATTGAAATTGAATTTTTTTAATTATATTCTAGATTTTCATATATTCTTATATATCATTTGGTTATATGAAATTGAGATTCATCATTAGAGAGATTGTTAAAGTTAATCGTTTGAGTTGATTTTGGAGGTTTTTGACCATAGTGAACTCATTTTGTTTTATCATTTAGTATTATGTAAATTTGTAAGTTAAAGAATATTAAAATGTTTATAACACATATTTAATACTATTTTTCAACCATTTTAATTTTTTTAAGAACATCCTTGAACGTAATAATGGAAAAATTAAAATTTATCGTCCTTGAAGGTGATAAATTAACCCATCATGAACGACGTTTTCATTTTTAGAATAGAAATAAGAAGAGAAGAAGTTTCATTATGGATTATTCCATTAAAATAAGAAAATTATAGTATATGTAAGTTATTGTAGTTATCATATCATTTTTATTAAGAGAGGTGAGGAGAGAATAAGAAAATAAAATTACATGAAATGAAATTAAGAGAAATGAAAGGGGATTTTACCTTTTGAATCCTTCATCTTAAGAACTTCCTTAGCTGGATTCGTGTGGAAATTTTGTTGATAAAAAGCCTCTTGGACATGGGTTAAGTTAATAGTATGATATTTGAGCAAAATTTAGACAATAATATAATTATGAGATGTTTGAGTAGAAGAGTCAGTGAGGGTGGTATTTATATTGTAGGAGAGGACTGTTTTCTCATTATTTTATTCATTAGTCTATTATTTTGCCTCAAGAAAAGAAATAGTGATTACTCCATGAATAAATATATTAAATTTATAAGGATAATTCTATATTTTTTTCTTATATCATTGATGACTCAAGGGATAGTGAATTGATCTTATAATGTATATATACGATAAATTATCATATTTTACTATTAAAAAAATAAACTATTTTTGGAAAATCCTAAAACATCAACACAACCATTTTTAGATGTGTTGAATTCAAAATAGAACTCAATATTATGAGGATAATATTTCAAATATGATAAATTTCATTATTAATTAAAATCATCATTTACATTGAAAATATCTAGTTTATAATTATGAAAGGTTTTGAAACACTTTAAAAAATCAATTAATGTCTCATAAAGTTATATTATATTCATAAGATGACAGAATATTAGTCTATGAAAAAATTTTAAGGTAATATTTTAATTTAATTTTATTAACTTCATCATAAAATTGTAATTAAATATTTATGACTTGTGAAAATACATACACTTAATTAATAAATTTTAAACCATTTATTTAGTTATACTATGATATAATTATATTATATTTTCACTTATAAGATGCAAAAATTTTATTTATACTTTTTGTGTGATTTTATTGTCATATTGGCTAGTTTACTATTTTTAAGTTTAGTATTACTATTCAAAGGTAATGTTACTATTTCATCAGTATAGGTTTCTTAACATTCAAAAATACAACTTATTTCATTCATTCATTATTTGAAAAGTTTTTACTCTATTATTAATGTTATTTTATGTAATTTATACTATATTAAATAATTAAAATAAGGGAATTTTAATTGATTTAATTTTGGGTCATTACATTCTACCCTCATATGAAATTTCTCCATCGAAATTTCATTTTACATTCTATGTTAAAAAGAGTTGTGGGTAGTTATCTTTCTTCTCTTTTTAAGGTCCCAATGTTTCCTCTTCGTACTCATGGTTTCCCCATATTACTTGGACTAGGTGTGTGGTATTTTTTGTGTATAAATTTATATCTATGATTCAAGATCTTTACTAGATGAACCTCATAAGTGATATCATTTTCCAAATATACCACCTGTAAATTTATTACATTTTAGGGAATACTATATACTTATTCAAGAAAGATACATGAAATACATCATATACTTGAGACATGGTAGGTGGATGTTCTAGTCTATAGTCCACGACTCTAAAATGTTTAAGAATCTAAAAAGGGTCGATGTACCCCGGACATAGCTTTCCTTTCATCCAAAATATCATGATCCTCTTCCATGGAGATGTGTGTAGGAATATTGTGTCTCTCGACTTAAACTCAAGGTCTCATCAGTGATTGTCTGCATATATATTTTTTCGACATTGTTATGACTTAATGTGTTGTCCAATTTTTTTCACCTAATTCACAATTTTTTTGACCATTTCAGGTCCTTGAAGCTTATGTTCACCGACTTCATCCCAAAATATTGTTGTTCTATATATTTTCCCATAAGGGGAATCATATAGATCCATTTGGATGATGGATTGGAAATTATTGAAGTAGGTGAATTCAACCTAGTACAAATGTTGGTCACGTCTTCCTTTGAATACCATAGAACACACTCTAAACATTCCTTCCAGTATCTAAAAACGTTTCTCAGATTTTCCATAAGATTGAGTATGATAAGCCATATTGAAGGTCATATCCATGTTTAGATAATTATGGAGACCATTCCAGAACATGGAGGTGATTATTGGATATCAATCATATAAAATTGATAGTATTACTCCATGAGCATTTCTAATTCTTTGATGTATATCAATGTGAGTTGATCTAAAATGAAGTCCTCTAAAATGTTGATAAAGTGAGTTTTATTTGTAAGATGATACACAACAACCCATAAATAATTTATTCTTCTAGAGGCATTCGGAGGTCGAGTGACAAAGTCCATGACGATGTTTTCCCATTTCCATGTTGGAATTGGAAATGGTTGTATTTTCACCTTATAATTTTTCATTTTATCCTTCACCTAATGACATGCCAGGAACTTTGACGTATATTCCGTGATATCCTTCTTCATGTTTTCCTACTAGTAGTTCTCTCAGATATCTTGATACATCATTGTGCTCCATGGGTAAATTGTGAAGGTTGGTCTTTGTGATTCATTCAAAAGATCCTTCTTTATCTATATATTATAAGGTACACATTATCCGAAAACAAATATTACAACTGCTTCCCCATCGATCTTGAACTAGGAGGATTTCCCATTTTAGATAGCCTCTAACATTTTCTGAATTTCCACTTCATAAATTTAAGAAACATTTATTTTATCTATATGGTATGGCTGAGAAATAATTAGAGAAAGGATTTATATGTTTTATTCCTTAATGATTCCTATGTAAATATTTTTAAATATAAGAAGATTGGATCCTATTCAACTCTCAGTATTGATAATTATACATGATCATTTCTACACAGAGCATCTTCCACCCTATTTTCTTTTCCAGGATGGTAGTGGATTGAGCAATCACAATATTTGATGATATTTAAGCATATTTTTTGGTTCATATTAAGATTCATTTGTGTGTATATATATTTTTGGACCTTATTATCAATATATATCTTGAACCTCCCCCCATATAGATAATGTCGCTAGATTTCCAATGCAAAAGATCACACCTACCTACTCTAGATCATGCATGGGATGGTTTTCTCATGAATTTTCAACTGACCTGATCCATAAGATATCAATTTAACATTTTTCATCATCACACAACCTAATACACTCATTGAAGTATTATTTTGAACCAAAACAATTTCCCAACTTATTGATAGTGGCACCACTGGGGTAGTGATAAATCCCGTCGCAAATAGTCCCGTTAAAAACTTATTTGCGACGGGGGTATTTACCCGTCGCAAATAATTAGGCTTTTGCGACGGGATTGCTTTCCCCGTCGCAAATAGTTTTCCCGCGATACGCGCCAAATCGCGGGAAAACTATTAGTGATGTGAAAATATTCCCGTCGCAAATAACCGGCGGCGGTAAAAGGTATTTGCGACGGGACCCGTCGCAAATAACTATTTACCCGTTGACCGTAATAAATGCGGACTAGGTATTTGCGACGGTACCCGTCGCAAATAATAGTATTTGCGACGGTACCCGTCGCAAATAATAGTATTTGCGACGGGATACCCGTCGCAACTAATCTAACCTATAAATACCCCATCCGTTTTTTTCAAATCATTCTCATTCTCTACATTCTCCTGCTCTCAAACTTGTGTTTCTAAAGTTGAGTTTTTCTTCAGTTTAATTTTTTTCTTCGGAGCTGATATTAAAGTTTTGAAGAACGATCAGAGCAGATCAATTTTCAAGGTATTTATGTTCATTTTAATTTATTATTTATTTTTAATTTTTTATTAGTTTCAATTATTCTTAATTAGTTGTAATTTAATTATGTTTATATTTTTTTCTTACTTAATAAATTTAAATTATTAGTATTGTTCATAGTTAATGGTAATTAGGAATAATTAGTAATAATTTTTAATAATTAAGAATAAATATTAATAATCTGTAATAAATATCAATAATTAGGAATAATAACATTATTACATTATTAGTATATTTTATTATTAATATTAAAATAATATAATTTTTCATATATATACAATTCTCTTTTCATCTGTGTGTTTACTGTCTTCACATGTATTATTTGTATGTGGAGATAGAAAATGCACAGATGAAAGGAGAATTGTATATAAATCAAGAAAATTATATTATTTTAATATTAATAATAAAATATACTAATAATGTTATTATTTGTAATTATTGGTAATTATTCCTAATTATTGGTAATTATTCATTTAATTACTAATAATTAGGAACAATTATCAATAATTATCAATTATTAAGAATATTTAGTAATAATTAGTAATAATTACCAATAATTAGTAATAATTACCAATAATTATCAATAATTAGTAATAATTAGTAATAATTACCAATAAGTAGTAATAATTAGTAAGAATTACCAATAAGTAGTAATAATTACCAATAAGTAGTAATAATTATCTATAATTTGGAATAATTACCAATAATTAACAATAATTAGTAATAATTAGTAATAATTACCAATAATTACCAATAATTAGTAATAATTAGTAATAATTACCAATAATTGCCAATAATTACCAATAATTACAAATAATTAGGAATAATTAGGAATAATTTGGAATAATTATGAATAATTAGGAATAATTAGGAATAATTAGGAATAATTAGGAATAATTAGGAATAATTATCAATAATTATCAATAATTAGTAATAATTAGGAATAATTAGGAATAATTAGGAACAATTATCAATAATTATCAATAATTAAGAATAATTAGTAATAATTAGTAATAATTACCAATAAATAGTAATAATTACCAATAATTAGTAATACATACCAATAATTTGGAATAATTACCAATAATTAACAATAATTTGTAATAATTTGTAATAATTACCAATAATTACCAATAATTAGTAATAATTAGTAATAATTACCAATAATTGTCAATAATTACCAATAATTACAAATAATTAGGAATAATTAGGAATAATTAGGAATAATTAGGAATAATTAGGAATAATTAGTAATAATTAGTAATAATTAGGAATAATTAGTAATAATTAGTAATAATTAGTAATAATTAGTAATAATTAGGAATAATTAGGAATAATTAGTAATAATTATTTATAATTAGTAATAATTAGGAATAATTACCAATAATTACCTATAATTACCAATAATTACCAATAATTACCAATAATTACCAATAATTACCAATAATTACCAATAATTACCAATAATTAACAATAATTTCCAATAATTACCAATAATTACCAATAATTACCAATAATTACCAATAATTACCAATAATTACCAATAATTTCCAATAATTACCAATAATTTGCAATAATTACCAATAATTTGCAATAATTAGTAATAATTTGCAATAACTACCAATATTTTGCAATAATTAGAAATAAATACCTAAAATTAGGAAAAATTAGAAAAAATTAAGAAAAATTAGGAAAAATTAGGAAAAATTAAGAAAAATTAGGAAAAATTAGGAAAAATTAAGAAAAATTAGGAAAAATTAGGAAAAATTCTCAATAATTAGTAATAATTACCAATAATTAGTATTAATTACCAATAATTAGTAATAATTACCTATAATTAGTATTAATTACCAATAATTAGTATTAATTACCAATAATTAGTAATAATTAGGAATAATTACCAATAATTAGTAATAATTACCAATAATTAGGAATAATTACCAATAATTAGTAATAATTACCAATAATTAACAATAATTAGTAATAATTAACAATAATTAGTAATAATTACCAATAATTACCAATATTTAGTAATAATTAACAATAATTACCAATAATTACCAATAATTGCCAATAATTACCAATAATTGCCAATAATTACCAATAATTAGTAATAATTATGAATAATAAGTAATAATTACGAATAATTAGTAATAATTACGAATAATTAGTAATAATTACGAATAATTAGTAATAATTACTAATAATTAGTAATAATTACCAATAATTAGTAATAATTACCAATAATTATCAATAATTACTAATAATTATCAATAATTACTAATAATTAGTAATAATTAATAATAATTAGCAATAATTAGTAATAATTAGCAATAATTACTAATAATTAGTAATAATTAGTAATAATTAGTAATAATTAGTAATAATTAGTAATAATTAGGAATAATTAGTAATAATTAGTAATAATTAACAATAATTAGTAATAATTAGTAATAATTAGGAATAATTAGTATTAATTAGGAATAATTAGTAATAATTACCAATAATTAGTAATAATTATTATTAATTACCAATAATTATTATTAATTACCAATAATTAGTATTAATTACCAATAATTAGTATTAATTACCAATAATTAGTATTAATTACCAATAATTAGTATTAATTACCAATAATAAGTATTAATTACCAATAATTAGTATTAATTACCAATAATTAGTAATAATTACCAATAATCACCAATAATTACCAATAATCACCAATAATTACCAATAATCACCAATATTTTCCAATATTTTCCAATATTTTCCAATAATTACCAATAATTTCCAATAATTACCAATAATTACCAATATTTTCCAATAATTACCAATATTTACCAATAATTACTAATATTTACCAATAATTAGGAATAATTACCAAAAATTATGAATAACTACCAATAATTTGGAATAATTACCAATAATTTGGAATAATTACCAATAATTTGGAATAATTACCAATAATTTGAAATAATTACCAATAATTTGGAATAATTACCTTATTACCTTATTTGTATATTTTATTATTAATATTAAAATAATATAATTTTCTATATTATATACAATTCTCTTTTCTTCTGTGTTTTTTCTGTCTCCACATGTAATATTGGCATTCTTTTTCAAAATTATCAACCTACTCGCCAATGGAGAGGTGAAAGTGAATGACAATATTACATGTGGAGACAGAATGTGAAACACACAGATGAAAGGAGAATTGTATATAATATAGAAAATTATATTATTTTTATATTAATAATAAAATATACTAATAATGTAATGATGTTATAATTATATAATTAATATTTATGAAAAAAATTATATTAGTATTATTAAAAAAAATAATAATCAATATAATATTAAAATTATCAATATTTGTAACAGGTTTTGCTTTATTCTCAATATATTCAATCCTTGCTTGAGTTTTTTTTCTAACAAATTATTCAAAACCAGTAATGCTTTTATATTTTATAGAAAAATATGGAACAACGAGGTCGTCAACAGTCATTATTAGATGACCGCATATGGATAAATCAACGTAGAAATCCAAATGGTTCTGGTTTAAATCCAGTATATATAGAGGGTGTGGGGATTTTTTTATCATTTGCGGCATCAAATCCAGAATTTGTTTCAGAAGGAAAGATAAAATGCCCTTGTAGAAAATGTGCATTGAGAACGTTTGACACGTCTGACAAAGTGGGGGAACATCTCTTGCATTTTGGTTTTCAAGCAGATTATGTTGTTTGGTATCAACACGGTGAACACAGTTCCAGAGCAGGTGATACCAACTTGATTCCGGATCCATCCCAGTTTCAAGATTTAGTAAATGATGTTGCAGGTTCATCTGTTCAACATACAGAAACTCCAGCTGATATAGCTTCAAATCCTGAGTTGGGACCGTCTGAATTTTATGAGTTGTTGAAGTCTGCTGAGGATGCATTATATCCTGGCTGCAAGATGAGCAAATTAGAAGCAGTTGCAAAATTTATGGCTATCAAATCAGATAAAGGAATGTCAAACACCTGTTTTGACCAGATATTTTCTTTGCTGAAAACACTGTTACCCGAAGGAAATGTTTTACCTGCAAATTACTTTGAAAGTAATAGGTTGGTTCGAAATTTGGGACTTACTTGTCAGAAGATTCATGCATGTTCAAATGACTGCATTATATATTCTGGGGAAAATGAGTCGTTGGATAGTTGTCCCACATGTGGGCAACTGAGATATAAAGAAGGACAACACGGGATGTCTGGTTTGATTCCTGTAAAACAGTTGAGATATTTTCCGCTTACATCCAGACTTCAGCGTTTATTCATGTCTAAGAATACAGTGAAAATGATGTCATGGCATAAAGAGAATATTTCAACCGATAAAAGCTTAAATCATCCAGCCGATGGTTATTCATGGAAACATTTTGATAGAGTGCATCCATCCTTTGCTTTAGAAGCTAGAAATGTTTGACTGGGCCTTTCCACTGATGGTTTCTGTCCGTTTGGATCTTATGGTAGTCAATATTCATGTTGGCCTATTTTTTAACTCCGTACAATTTACCTCCATGGATGTTGATGAAGGAGCCATATATCTTTTTGACTTTACTAATTCTAGGACATCCGAAGAAAAATATTGATGTTTATTTGAAGCCATTGATTGATGAATTAAATTTATTATGGAGTATTGGTGTCAGTACATATGATGTTGCAACGAAACAGAATTTCATACTGAGAGCAGCATTGATGTGGACAATAAGTGACTTCCTGGCTTATGGGATGTTATCTGGCTGGAGTACACATGGTCAGAAATCATGTCCTTACTGTATGGGAGAGAACAAAGCATTTATGCTCATTCATGGAAAGAAACCTTGTTATTTTGACTGTCATCGCAGATTTCTTCCAGCTGATCATCCTTTTCGCAGAAACAGATCTCATTTCAGAAAAGGAACAGTTGAAATGGATGGACCTCCAAAAATGCTATCAGGTTCGGAGTTAAAATCAGTTGTATTTTCATTACCTCCCATCACTTTTGGTCCCACAATAAACCAACAGAAAATTTCTGTTTTTGGGAAACAACACAATTGGATTAAACGTAGCATATTTTGGGATTTTCCATATTGGTCTGATTTGTTGGTCCGCCACATGTTAGATGTCATGCATATTGAGAAGAACTCTTTTGATAATTTGTTTCATACAGTTTTGGATACGCCAGGAAAGAGCAAAGACAATGTAAATGCACGTTTAGATCTTGCCCAAATTTGCAGGCGTCCAGAATTGGAACTATTTGAGAATGTCAGAACAGAAACGTTACTGAAACCAAAAGCAACTTATACACTGTCTAAAGAAAACCGTTTATTATTTTGTCAGTGGATTGCAGATTTGAGACGTCCAGATGGATGTGCTTCCAATTTGGGTAGATGTGTAAAGAAAGGTCATATTACTGGATTAAAAAGTCATGATTGTCATGTTATAATGGAGAGACTTCTACCCATTGGATTAAGAGGTCTATTGAATTCTGTGATTTGGGATTCCATAACAGACATGTCTCATTTTTTTCGGGAAATTTGTGCGGCTACGGCAGATTATGATTCTCTAAGAAAACTTGAAAAAGATGTTGTTGTAATTATATGTAAACTGGAAAAAATATTTCCACCGTCTTTCTTCGACTCAATGGAACATTTGATGTTACATTTTCCATATGAATCCAAATGTGGAGGTCCGGTACAGTTTCGATGGATGTACCCATTTGAAAGATGCATGCAAAAATTGAAAAGAAAAGTATGTAACAAAGCATCTGTTGAAGGATCTATTGCAGAAGCTTATTTGCAAGAGGAAATATCTTTTTTCTGCTCCCATTATTTTGAATCTGAGTATCCTTCAAAACACAACCGAATGGGACGGAACGAGAGGAATATTGATGAAATCGACAATCAATTATCTATTTTCAACCAGTCAGAGCTTGGTTTTGGTGGAGTTTATGAACGCTGGCTTTCAGATGATGAACATCAGAGAGCTCATACGTATGTTCTTCTCAACTGTGAAGAGATGACATCAGTTGTACTGTAAGTGTTTATATCACTTATTCTATCATTTATGTTACAATAAATAACTTTGGTTTTTATAGGTTGTATGATAATCATATCAAGAAACAAATTCCACAAATTACAGCAGCTGCTCTCGAAGAACGTCGACTGAAAAATTTCTCTCAGTGGTTTCAAAAACTGGTAACATAAATTCTTTATCTTTTAGCAACTCATTCAATGTATAGTTTACTATATTGATAATTATTTCACAAATTTTCAGGTGTCTCGACATGCTGATAAAATTGACAAATGACTGTGTGTATTGAGTAACCCACCTTCCAAACTTGTTAAAACTTATAATGCATATGTGGTGAATGGATTTCGATTCCACACACATGCATATGGGGAATCGAAAAAAATAATGAACAGTGGAGTTAGCTTGAGAGGATCTCATCATCAAGAAAATGATGTTGACTTTTATGGCATACTTGATGAAATCATTGAACTCTGTTATCTTGGACAACATTACATAACCATGTTCAAATGTCGGTGGTTGGATACAGAGAGAGGCGTGCGTGTTCATCCGACTCATGGAATCATCGATATTAAATGTAAAAGTGTTCTCGCAGTAAATGAACCATTCGTATTGGCTCAACAGGCATATCAAGTTTATTATGCAAAGTACTGTGCAACATCAAGAGACTTGACTGATTGGTGGAGTGTAATAAAAATCAAAATTCGAGACAATCAGTTTAGTCAAAGTGAATGTGCTTTCACTGATGTGCAAATAATTGAAGTTTTTCAAGAGAGTACTCAAAATCAATCTTTTTTACAAAGAGACATGAGTATCGATGACGAAACCCCACATTTAAGAGTCAGTGATGACGATGATGTTAATGATGTCACATATGAATTTGAAACGGTAAGAGATGAATCAACTGTAACTCGAATGGATATCGATGATGTTGAGGAGGAATATGAAGATGACATTGACATATATGAAGATGATGATGAAGATGAACACTGATAGCATTTCATGGTATTTATATACAATCCTAATATGTATATATGTATATATAATAGTAATTATCAATTATTTGCTAACATTAACATTTTATGTTTCAGATGGACGACGCCACATTTCGTGCGTTGGCGGATGCTGACCTGACTTTTGATGCGGATGAGTTGTTGACAGATGACCCTCAGCCTACAGGCGCTCCAGGGAGTACGCAGAGGGGGCGCGGTCTTGCACGATTGATGATTCCTGACCCCGTCCCCGAGCGACGTCCACGTCTTGGGTTTGATCCACGCACACGGAGGTGTGATAACCTGTGTGATAACCTGTGGATTTGATTAAGATTTCATTAATCTATTCACATAATAAATTTTTATTATTTTTTCAGTTTTCCGCATATAGCAGTCGGACAGGGCAGCGCTATTTTGCGCAACTATTTCTCTCAGCCGTGGACCACATGGGAGCAGATTCCCATTGATGTGCAGCAGGCCATGTTCGGCCATTGGTTGGTACGTACGTAAATAAATAATTTTTATTTTGAAAATTATTTCATTTCTAACTTGATATTTTGATTTATTTGTAGGGTTTATGGTATCCGATCGAGGATACCATGCGTGACGCCATCCACGAGTCATGGGAGGTGGCCATGCGTGATCGCCTTCGTCAGTTTTTGCACAATTTAAGAAAAGCTGCGATGAAGAAAGCAGGAGTGTCAGATTTTGAGGAGTCATGTAGAGCACACCGACTAGAGTATATTTCATCCCATGTATGGGATGGATTATGTGCGCACTGGTTGAGTGGTGCCTTTCAGAGGAGATCATCGGTGGGGAGGCAGAATCGGGGGAGACAGGAGGTGACTCATCGAGCTGGGAGTCGTTCTTTCAGTACTCACAGACAGCATCTGGTGCGTACATTATTTATAAATATTTTATATAACTATAAATATTAACAGTTTATTTTTTATTCTTATAGGCTGTCGAGCACCCCGATATTACAGAGTACGACGTATATCGGAGGATGTATAGTGATCCTGCTACTGGGGAGCTCAGAGGTGATCGTCATCATCACATCGTGGTCAGTATTATTTGTTTTCAAGTTTAAAAATTAACTGCATATAATATATTCACAATTTTAATTTTAAATTGCAACTATAGGAGTCATATGAGGCCGCAGCGGCACAGGCCCGGCCTGAGAGTCAGGCCGAGTCATCAGATCAGACCACTGTCTGTCAGTTTGATGAGGCAGCATAGATGCAGGCCACCCAGTATGCCTTCGAGAAGGGACGGGTAGTTGGTATCGGCTCTCGACTGACTCCCGGAGATTATTATGGCAGTGCTGCGATGTCGGTGTCCAGCTCGAGAAGAGCTCGTGCATCTTCTTCTACACAGTATGAGGATCAGTTGCGATCTCAGACTGCACAGATAGAGAGTCTCCGACAGGAGCAGGAGAAGATGCGTCAGCAGCATGAGGAGGAGCGTCGACGCCAGCAGCAGCTGTACGAGGAGCAGGCGAGTCGGTGGCAGCAGCAGCATCAGGAGCAGATGGAGTACATGCGCCGACTCACTCATGCTTTAGGGATGGAGTTTCCTCCACCACCATCTGCAGATCCCACACCCCCCCCCCTCCCCCCCTCCTTCAGATTAGAGTTTGTATTTCTGTTATAAAATTTGAGAAATCAAAATATTTTTTTTTCTATTTTTAGTTTCTGTCTCATTATAAAATATTAATAATATTATATTTTTAAATAACAATAATAATATGAATAATAATATTATTTATATTTTATAATATTAAAATTTATATATATATTAAAATTATATATATATATTAAAATTTTATAATATTATAATTTAATTATTTTTTTTGTAATACTTGAATTATTTTAATATTTGAATGTAAAATAATTCTATTATTTTTATATTAATTAAAATAACTTATTAATATTTTTTTTATTTATGAATTATAATTGTAATATTATTATATTAATTAAATCATTTATTAATATTCTATTATTTTTTATTTTTGAATTATAAATCTACTATTATTATAGTAATTAAAATAATTTATTATTTTCATTTGTAAATTATAATTCTATTATTATATTAATTAAAATAATTTATTAATAATTTATTTTTTTGATTTTTTTTATAGTATTTGCGACGGAACCGTCGCAAAAACTATTTTAAAAGTTTTTTTACAAAAATACGGAATACTATTTGCGACGGGGAGAATGTCCTTCGCAAAAAAAGGCTTTAGCAACGGGCCCGTCGCAAATAAGTGTAGTTGCGATGGCGTTTTCAGCAACGAGCTATTTGCAACGGGATCCCGTCGCAAATAGCCCGTCGCAAATACCTATTTTTCTAGTAGTGGATGGAACTTTGGTTTAAAGTAAATGAAAATGGGAATATATTATTTGGGAATGCCTACTGAGTTTTAATACTCATGCCATTAGTTTTACATTTTTTTAGCTTCTAGTGCTTTATATTGTATTGATTTGGTTACCATGTGGTGATGTTGGTTTAGTGGTCAGTGGTGAATGGTAAGGTCAAAGTGTGGAATGTGAAGTTTAATTTTTTAGCTACTTGTGTTTATTTATTTTTTGTTTAGTTTATTTTTTGTATATTTTTCTTTTGTTTATGGGTTAAATAAATACCAATTGATTTACATTATTTCTTGACACTAGTTGAAATCCCAAGAAGATCTGGAAAATTTCTTGGGGAATACCATCAATCAGCTCGGGTGACCAGCTCATGGTTTACTTTGGTTGGTTCGTGACATTTCACATCGGTCTTTTTGCCTCTTGCAGGCACTATGTGCCCCTACTGCCATTCTTGGTGGATTGAGTTTATCACCTAGGGATTGGTTGACCCATTGGGTCCCATATATAACCCAACAAGGTTCATATTGGATGCAATGTGTGGTTTCCCATAATAATATAAAATCCCATAAAAACATATAGTTAAAACAATGTATATATTGGAATACAATATCAAAATCATGGTCCCCTTTATACTTAGAAGTTTAATATATAATTATTCAAGACCTTCTCAATTTCTCTTCAAATATTATCCATCAAAATTTACTCTTTTTAATTCTACTTCTTCCCATCATTCAATATATGATATCATATTATTCATTTGAAATCATAATTATGTGTTATTAAATTCCTTTCTTCATAGCCATTACTTATAATAAAAAATTTCCACTACTCTTTAAAACTTATGTTTAATCATTAAAGATCATCTCAAAACTCATCTGATATACTAAGAGGATTATTTAACACATAAATCCAATTTCATCTGAGGGAACCATAACAATTTGCCATTAATCACCATGAAACTCAAAGTCTTAGACAAATAATTTTTAATACTAAGGACATCTTCCAAGATCCAATAACCCTGGAAATTGTTAATCATGTTCACATTATTGAAATACAACTTTTTCATTGATTACTATTGTAAACTAATGGCAATTATTGACAAAACAATTACACTCATATACAATGCGGGATCTTAAAAAGTGTATTTTTCTCAAGAATGTTTTTAATAATATTATAATGGTGTTTCAATTCATTAAAGTCAACAACCCTTGATATTACATACACTCTACTGGGGTTATTTTTCTATTTTACCATCTTAATTCATTATCTATATTGAAAATTATTATTTTAAAGATACTATAATATAACTCATTTTTTACTTGGGTTAATTAATTTATGAATGGAATAATGATTGATTCTATGAGTTTTTATGATTAAATTCATGATTTATGTGCTTCATTAATGTTATGGTTCTTGGAAATATTTTATGGTGATTGCTGGTTTCGTTATAAACCAAGGATGGGTATTTTTATAATAAACCAAAGATAAGTTTTTATGTTAAAAACCAAGGATGGGTGAGTGCATTATAGAACTCTAATGAATTAGGTATGGAAGTTGACCACAAGGTAGTTCCAATTGTAAGTATTATATAAGGGTTTTATGAAGATTATGTTCCATGATTTTAACATGTTTTCTTTATAATTTATATGAATTTTAATGATTCATTTTATCAAAATTAACATCATATTGATCTTGATTATTGATTCATATTACTCTTTCTAATAAAAAAACATTATGCAATGTCTTATGCTTTATGATCTTGGTATTTTTGGGTATAAAATATATTTTGTTATTAACAATAATGTTTATTAAGTCAACATACCATTATTTAAATAGTATTCTTATTAAGGATACTCAACTGTTAATTATTATGTTTACCCCTACTAAACATTTGAGATCACCCTCCTTGTGATTAATTTCCCTATGTTATGAGGAGTGATAATAATTTATTAGAGTCTATAATGGTTTCATATGTGAAAAATTTTATTAGAGATGTCGGGGACTTAATACAGAAAAAGAAAATATGGGAAAAATGGGAAAAATAATCTCATTATATTATCAGAAAGTTTTATGTAATATTTTTTCATAATTAATTAAACAAATAAACCAAAAAGGTCATAGGGTATGTAATTGACCCAATATTTCCTTTTTATTATGTTAGTTTTGATAACAAAAATTGAGTCACATTTATCATTATCAAATCCATAAATATAATTTTTAGGTTTTCAGTGCTATATTTAGGATTATGGATTCATAGATATTATAGATCTTGATCCTAGATTCGTGTCTAATTTTGGAAAAGGACTACATAATTAATTGGGTATTGAATTTAATTTTTGATCAACTTTATATACATAATATAACAGTCAGTTAGGGGGAATGACTCAATAATTGAAGGATATTTCTAGAGATTGTCTAATGGATTCTTCAGTAAGTTGGGGAAAACTTCTAACTTCGGTTCAGTTTTTTTATAATATCATTTTTATTATAATATATAGGTGGAACCTTTTAAATCATTATATAAGAAGAGGTGTTGGATTCATCTCATGGTTTGAGACTAGAATTAGTTCTGTTGGATGTGAAACACTCATAAGAGGGATATGCTATTTAGATTCTTGACCATAGAGAACAGGTGGTATAGAATTATTTAATTCACCAGGTAATGGTTTTTTGTGAAAGCCATATGATTAAATAAGTAACATGGGAACAAAAATATGCAATGATGGAAAAATATCAAAACTTCTTTATATAGTTAATAAGATTATGATTATTCATTTTCTAAAAAGGAGGAAGATTTTAATAACCTTAGTAATGTTATAAAAAATCATTTTCACATATTATTAATTTTCATTAACTATATTTTATATAGATACATTCACTATAATAACATTAAATAGTTTTCTAATAAAAATGAATTAGCTTAATTCTTAAAAAATTTCAGTTTTTTTAAAGGTTGAGTTTTTTATTTTATAAGTTTATTTTTAAAATTTTTTAAAAAATCAATTAAACAAAAGAAAAATATCATTGGTTGAATTGTTTAGAATTTTTTGAAATGTTTGATTTTTCTAATGAATCATGAAAACACTTCTTTTTTTGGGAATTGTAATTTATTTTCAAGAATTTACAAATTAAAATTTGATTTTGTATTAGCTTTAATATTTAGAAAGTTAATTTTGAATAAAAAACAAATTATGGCCTTTATAATGTGTTTTATAAATGAATTGGGTATAAAAAAATATTATAAGTAAAAATGAATTTTTCTTAAAAAATAATCATTCATCGCATTTTATGGGATTAATTTTAAATTAAATTATGTTAATTCTATAAATTTATCCTTAAAATGATTTTATATTTAGAATCATGAGTTCAAATAAATTTAATAATTCCCCTTTTATTTTTTGTTACTATGAATAGTACCCATGGTTAACTTTTGTTACAATGATAAGGTTAACACTCATAATTATGGTTAACATAATAATATGATGTGTACTAAAAATGAGACTAATAGTTGTATTTATAAAATAGGATGGGTTTATTTCATCTATAACCATCAAAAATTTCAAAATATGATCTTTTTACCATTTAGTCGTAATTTTGACCTTTATAATATTTACGTAAATGATGAAATCAAATATGTCACTCCCTTGATTTTAATATCAATAATATGTTGTGAGATAGATGAATGAAACATATGTTCTATTCTAAATAGTTATTTAAAATATGAATTATTTTTTATCTTTGTAATTTTTTTCCGATTTTTAGTGGTGAAATAATTACCATTAATGATTACATAATAATGACACGCTATTCATTAAATTAATAGAGAAAATAAAATAAATAATTTTCAAACATTTAAAAGTGATATAATTTGAATTAATTGTTGGCTTCCTAGAATTGTTTAGATAAATATAACATTTTTGGTGTCTTAATTTATTATATTCAAATTAATTTTTTGTAATTTTTTTTAAATGACAAATTAATTAAATAATTCCAAAAATAAGATCAATGACATTTTATGTTAAATAATATTCTATTAAATGATATAAAATTACAAAAAATATTATTTTCATTAAAATTAATAGGATGTGGTTTAAAATATAAACCATGTTCTATTTATTAACTAGTATTTATTTTATACTAATTTTCATGACCCCTTTATTGTAAAAAAATTAGATACCACAGTAATAGGAAAAATGATTAAAGGTTGTTAAAACCAAAATATAATAGTTAAAACATAAACTAAACATTTCAAAATTTTATTGGATGGGAATATTTTTGTTTATCCTCATACTATATTCTTAATATATCATTTGTGATCTATTATTTAGTGAGAAGTAATTTATACTAATTTTTTACAATAAGAAATTCACATAATTCCCCTCCCATCTCTTATAAATGGAACCCTCCTATCTTATTTATCGCACAATTTAAAAGCCTTTTGGTTCATAAAATACCTACCAAAATAACTTAACTATATACCACAACTTATTATAGAGGTCGTGGTTTTCTCACAAAACCAGTCAATAAAGTCTTTTGATATAATCCTATAGTGGTTTTATGAAGTAGAAGTATAGTTATTAACCTAGAGTTTTCATTTTATTTCTTCATATACCTTCTTAATATATTATTCATAAAATATGAAATAATAAAAATGGTAAATTCCATATACAGAAATATTTTATGTCAATTTGAGAACCTATATCCATATCATTCTTCAATAAAATTTAAAATGAAACCATCGTTCGTATGTATGGTGGAATACCATCTCATGAACCGATGTAATTCATTTTCCATAACCATATCTAACGTATAATTATAATGATTAATTAATTATTTATTTATATATATTATATTCATTAAATATTTATTTTTTTTTGAATATAATATATCATCTACTTTCATACCATTCGATCCATTGAAAAATGATAACGCCATTTGTGTGTACGTGTGGATTAACACCTCTACAAAGCGATATTTCATCACTCCATCACGTGGAAGGTATATACAAGTGTATTTAAATATATAAATTATATTTATTATATTATTATAATTATTTAAAGGTAAAACAATAATTACCATCTTCCCACCATTATCATTGGAAAATTAAAATGTTACTCATGCGTACGTACGACCTACCATCTCTATGAGTGAAACACGGTTCATTTTTCATTACCAAATTTAATGGTTGGTTTTAAAATAACAATTGATATATAAAAATTATAATTATTTTATGATTATGATTATTTTATATTATTTAATAACGATATCATTGACCATATTTGACTTATTAATGTGATTTTAGACGTATTAGTAGAATATCCTAAAAATATCTAATGTGAACATAATTTATTAAGTAATTTTATATAACAGGGTAATAAGTAAAATAAAAATAATAATAAACTTTTAAAAAGTTATTAAACAGTTAAATAATTACCATATTTTTATTATTAAACATTATAAGGAATGAACGTGATGATTCAGACTCGAGGTAAGGGACACATTTCCATAAAATCCTTTTTTAAAATGTTTTAAAGATTTATTTACTAAATATTTATCTTCTATATCCATATTCTAAAAATTATTTTATATAAGTATTTATATTGATATAAATTAATTATAATGAATATTTTATGTATCATTTGACATAATTTCAAATTTCTTCAAAATGTATCTTTTTACTTATTTTATACAGAACTTTTTAACCTTCTTTATAAAAGAGAAATAGAGTGTTTTATTTTTTTCATAAAAGACATCAATATTTTTTCCACCTCTATAACCATTATTTTATCATTTGATTCATTTTACAATATTCCATGTCTTATTCACAGAATAACCCTCCCTACCTATGTTCTATGTATTTTCAAAAATGGGTTTAAATGGAATGGACATTTTGATATCATGAAATGTATTCCATGTGGGTGTAAGAAATATTTTAATAAGTACCCATGTTTTCTTGTGTTATGATTTTATTATAGTTATGGATGATTTTTATGATGATGGTTGGTTCCATTTTAAACCATTAATTTTTAGTTCCATTATAAACTATGAGTGATTGGATCTGTTATAAGTGAAAGATGGGTTTGTACACTATTAACCAAAGACATTTCGGTCTGTTATAGCCCTCCAATACATTAGTTTCTTCATATAATTATTATTAAAGTTGAAGATATTTCTTATTCCATTTGTTAGAGTGATATTAAAAATTATATCACAAGTTACATACATAATTTATTTTGGTTTTATTTGGTTTTTATTTAAATCGTAAGAATTCATGATTTAAACTATTAGCTTATGTTTAAGGGATAGTATATGTTACTTCTTATGGGAGAAAATGTAAAACTTTTTTAGACAGTTTTAATTATTATTATTTTTATTACAATAATCCCTTATGAGTATTATTTTTTCCTGTAATATTTATAATAAATTTTTTTATCATAATATTTGGACATGTAAGATAATTTTTAGGTATGAAATTGTTTAAATTCAACTAAATTATTATTTTTAAAAAGAAATTATTTTATATGAATACATGTACTAATGGGTTTCTTTATTAATTTTCATATTTATATTATTGCTATTTATTATCACCACACCATTTCAAAAAATTTGCATGTTGTTTTATGTGTTTATTGGGTCAACGGTGTGGTCGTAATGAAACTTTTGATTATGTGCCATTATAAATATAATTTTTTATATATTAAAAGTTTTGTTTTTTCGTAAAATGGATACTTAGTAGAATTGTCCAATTTGTGATGTGATATTTATCTATTCAATGGTGGTGGAATAATTATCTAAAACTATAAATTGTATAGAATTTCAAATTTCATATAATTAAATCATTACCTATAACTCAAGATTATTTATTGTCTATGAATGGGTCATTATATCTGCTCTATTAGATTTCCTCATTTGAGATTTTAGTGTTATTGGAGTCTTGTCCGTAGTTTGTCAGTTCTCATCCTTCATCCATTGTGTTACCACTATAAAATCATAAAATACACAATGTTTTTTCAAATAATTTAGCATTTTCTGCATCTCATTATGGAGATTATATAAAGTCCCTAGACTTTTACCCATAATATTAAATGATTTTAACCATAATTAAACCTCAAATTACAAGCCAATGATCATAAAGTCTAGTTTCATGGAGATTAGGTACATAATTAAACATCATGGGACCAAAATAATAACATCTTTAATTTAATCATTGTAATGATATCATAACACCATTTAACCATTATATCAACATAGGATAACATGGGGAAGACATGAACAAAATGGATGAGCTAAAAATCCTAGTAAGGGAATAAGTATAATAATAAAACATAGAAAATGGGTTAGAATACATTACATTATGACATAAAGGAATTTAACCTGAATATAAAATAATAATGAAATATAATAGTGGAATCATATGAATTTGGTAACATCATATAACATGACATATACATGATTCAAGGCTTGCTACCAAGGCATGGTGGAAAAAGTCCCATTAAAGAACTAGGTTCACTTCATGTCTCAACATGACTTCTCATGAGGCTAAACATTACCCAGTGAATTATAGTACTATCTAGGTGCACCTATAACAAAATTTTCATGAATATGTATTCCACATTAAACACATACATAACTAATCAAACATAAACATATGGGTTACCCATGGAAAGAATTGTGTATCATAAACATGTCTAAAGGCATAAAAAAATGGAATTTCATAATAGTGTCCATGAAAAAATTGATCTAAATCATACATGGATATTAATAAGAGATATTAGGAATAGAAAATGATAATTTTGGTCGAAATTTAGTGAAAACATGTTAAAAAGTTTTTAAGAAACAATATAAACAAAACATTTTATGCGGTTTAAGGAAAATATTAAAGAGTATTAAAATAAGAAAAGGCATACTAATTTTTATAAATAAAGAATTTAACCAAAATAGTTTTTCATGTTAAAGTGAGTGATTTTCGTGAAAATTAATGATGACTTAAATAGATTATGGACTGAATTTGAATATGGGAAATAAATCGGGAAGTTCCCTTCAATTGGTCTTGCTTATCTAGAATAATTAAGGAGGGAACCTTTTTAAGAAATGTATTTCCACCACAAATAAATATCATATGGTATGTATACATGATTTTTTAGAATATAAATATAATTTATCATGATTAAAAAATCAAACAGGCATTACATTATGGTAAAAGGAGGTAAAGAGTAACCTAATGAAAAAATGGGGTTTCCTATAGAATCCCTTACCTTATGTCTGAAATGGTTTTTCACCAGATATTAATTTCCCAAATTATCAAATTAAATTTATTAATTTATTAATTATGAAACTTTTATACATGTATTTTATTTATTATTATTTAATTATGTTAACTTTTGTTCCTTTTGATGCATTATAAGATATAATTTTATCGTTTGGGTGTGTTTGTTTCCTTAGTTTTCATGATCCGTTTACTTGTATAGAAAATCATTTAATGTGGGGATAATTATCCATAATTGAAATTGAATTTTTTTAATTAGATTCTAGATTTTCATATATTCTTATATATCATTTGGTTATATAAAATGAAGATTCATCATTAGAGAGATTGTTAAAGTTAATCGTTTGAGTTGATTTTGGAGGTTTTTGACCATAGTGAACTCATTTTGTTTTATCATTTAGTATTATGTAAATTTGTAAGTTAAAGAATATTAAAATGTTTATAATACATATTTAATACTATTTTTCAACCATTTTAATTTTTTTAAGAACATCCTTGAACGTAATAATGGAAAAATTAAAATTTATCGTCCTTGAAGGTGATAAATTAACCCATCATGAACGACGTTTTCATTTTTAGAATAGAAATAAGAAGAGAAGAAGTTTCATTATGGATTATTCCATTAAAATAAGAAAATTATAGTATATGTAAGTTATTGTAGTTATCATATCATTTTTATTAAGAGAGGCGAGGAGAGAACAAGAAAATAAAATTACATGAAATGAAATTAAGAGAAAAGAAAGGGGATTTTACCTTTTGAATCCTTCATCTTAAGAACTTCCTTAGCTGGATTCGTGTGGAAATTTTTTTGATAAAAAGCCTCTTGGACATGGGTTAGGTTAATAGTATGATATTTGAGCAAAATTTAGACAATAATATAATTATGAGATGTTTGAGTAGAAGAGTCAGTGAGGGTGGTATTTATATTGTAGGAGAGGACTATTTTCTCATTATTTTATTCATTAGTCTATTATTTTGCCTCAAGAAAAGAAATAGTGATTACTCCATGAATAAATATATTAAATTTATAAGGATAATTCTATATTTTTTTTCTTATATCATTGATGACTCAAGGGATAGTGAATTGATCTTATAATGTATATATACGATAAATTATCATATTTTACTATTAAAAAAATAAACTATTTTTGGAAAATCCTAAAACATAAACACAACCATTTTTAGATGTGTTGAATTCAAAATAGAACTCAATATTATGAGGATAATATTTCAAATATGATAAATTTCAATATTAATTAAAATCATCATTTACATTGAAAATATCTATTTTATAATTATGAAAGGTTTTGAAACACTTTAAAAAATTAATTAATGTCTCATAATGTTATATTATATTCATAAGATAACAGAATATTAGTCTATGAAAAAAATTTAAGGTAATATTTTAATTTAATTTTATTAACTTCATCATAAAATTGTAATTAAATATTTATGACTTGTGAAAATACATACACTTAATTAATAAATTTTAAACCATTTATTTAGTTATACTATGATATAATTATATTATATTTTCACTTATAAGATGCAAAAAATTTATTTATACTTTTTGTGTGATGTTATTGTCATATTGGCTAGTTTACTATTTTTAAGTTTAGTATTACTATTCAAAGGTAATGTTACTATTTCATCAGTATAGGTTTCTTAACTTTCAAAAATATCACTTATTTCATTAATTCATTATTTGAAAAGTTTTTACTCTATTATTAATGTTATTTTATGTAATTTATACTATATTAAATAATTAAAATAAGGGAATTTTAATTGATTTAATTTTGGGTCATTAAATTCTACCCTCATATGAAATTTCTCCATCGAATTTTCATTTTACATTCTATGTTAAAAAGAGTTGTGGGTAGTTATCTTTCATCTCTTTTTAAGGTCCCAATGTTTCCTCTTCGTACTCATGGTTTCCCCATATTACTTGGACTAGGTGTGTGGTATTTTTTGTGTATAAATTTATATCTATGATTCAAGATCTTTACTAGATAAACCTCATAAGTGATATCATTTTCCAAATATACCACCTGTAAATTTATTACATTTGAGGGAATACTATATACTTATTCTAGAAAGATACATGAAATACATCATATACTTGAGACATGGTAGGTGGATGTTCTAGTCTATAGTCCACGACTCTAAAATGTTTAAGAATCTAAAAATGGTTGATGTACCCCGGACATAGCTTTCCTTTCATCCAAAATATCATGATCCTCTTCCATGGAGATGTGTGTAGGAATATTGTGTCTCTCGACTTAAACTCAAGGTCTCATCAGTGATTGTCTGCATATATATGTTTTCGACATTGTTATGACTTAATGTGTTGTACAATGTCTTTCACCTTATCCACAATTGTTTTGACCATTTCAGGTCCTTGAAGCTTATGTTCAGCGACTTCATCCCAAAATATTGTTGTTCTATATATTTTCCCATAAGGGGAATCATATAGATCCATTTGGATGATGGATTGGAAATTATTGAAGTAGGTGAATTCAACCTAGTACAAATGTTGGTCACGTCTTCCTTTGAATACCATAGAACACACTCTAAACATTCCTTCCAGTATCTAAAAACTTTTCTCAGATTTTCCATAAGATTGAGTACGATAAGCCATATTTAAGGTCATATCCATGTTTAGATAATTATGGAGACCATTCCAGAACATGGAGGTGATTATTGGATATCAATCATATAAAATTGATAGTATTACTCCATGAGCATTTCCAATTCTTTGATGTATATCAATGTGAGTTGATCTAAAATGAAGTCCTCTAAAATGTTGATAAAGTGAGTTTTATTTGTAAGATGATACACAACAACCCATAAATAATTTATTCTTCTAGAGGCATTCGGAGGTCGAGTGACAAAGTCCATGACGATGTTTTCCCATTTCCATGTTGGAATTGGAAATGGTTGTATTTTCACCTTATAATTTTTCATTTTATCCTTCACCTAATGACATGCCAGGAACTTTGACGTATATTCCGGGATATCCTTCTTCATGTTTTCCTACTTGTAGTTCTCTCAGATATCTTGATACATCATTGTGCTCCATGGGTAAATTGTGAAGGTTGGTCTTTGTGATTCATTCATAAGATCATTCTTTATCTCTATATTATAAGGTACACATTATCCGAAAACAAATATTACAACTCCTTCCCCATCGATCTTGAACTAGGAGGATTTCCCATTTTAGATAGCCTCTAACATTTTCTGAATTTCCACTTCATAAATTTAAGAAACATTTATTTTATCTATATGGTATGGCTGAGAAATAATTAGAGAAAGGATTTATATGTTTTATTCCTTAATGATTCCTATGTAAATATTTTTAAATATAAGAAGATTGGATCTTATTCAACTCTCAGTATTGATAATTATACATGATCATTTCTACACAGAGCATCTTCCACCCTATTTTCTTTTCCAGGATGGTAGTGGATTGAGCAATCATAATATTTGATGATATTAAAGCATATTTTTTGGTTCATATTAAGATTCATTTGTGTGTATATATATTTTTGGAATTTATTATCAATATATATCTTGAACCTCCCCCCATATAGATAATGTCGCTAGATTTCCAATGCAAAAGATCACACCTACCAACTCTAGATCATGCATGGGAGGGTTTTCTCATGAATTTTCAACTGACCTGAGCCATAAGATATCAATTTAACATTTTTCATCATCACACAACCTAATACACTCATTGAAGTATTATTTTGAACCAAAACAATTTCCCAACTTATTGATAGTGGCACCACTGGGGTAGTGATAAGCCACTTTTTTCAACTCTTGAATGTAGTATTCACATTCATTGGTCTACAATAAAATTTCTCCCTTCTAAGTAATCTTAGTTAGTGGGTTCGAAAATTATGAGAAGTTATTTAAAAAAATTTGGCAATAAATATCTAGACCCAGGAGAATATGAATCTATATTTCAGATATTTTCATAGGCCACTCTTATATTTCCTTTATCTTCGAAGAGTCAATAGATATCCATTTTCTAGTGATTATATTCCCCCAAAATTATAACTTCTCCATCTAGAACTCATACTTGTACTGAATTACATATTGTTTCTACCCTTTGAAAGATTTTATCATTGTATTAAAATTATCATCATTTTCCTCCGTACTCTTGGATTATATCTGAATATCATGCATAAATACTATCATAAATTTTTTGTGGTAATCACTAAATACACTATTCCCAAAGTTTGTGAAAATTGTTTGAGTGTAAATGATTCTAAATAAAATCACTATGAACTAATAGTTTCCATATATCAATTGAATGCTAGTATTGGGAACATATTACATATACACCTTTAATTGGTGATATCCCGACCAAATGTCCAATTTAGAAAAAAAATGGCTCCGTTTAGCTAATAAAATATGTCATATATTTTTGGCATAGGATACATGTTTTTTATAGTGATTTTTTTGAGCTCATGATAATAAATGAAGAGGCACATTCATCTATCATTCTTCTTAATGAAGGGGATTGGAACACCCTGTGGTGAAACACTCAGGAATAAAAAACCCTTGAAATGATTCTATAGTAACTAATTCTTTAGTTCTTACACCTCACTAGTGTACATTCTATAAGTTTTATTTGATAAAGTCATAAATCCATGAATAAGTTCAATTAAAACTCAACTTCTTAATAAGAGGGAATATCAGGATACTCTTCGATGAACATGTCATTGGGGTCCCTCAAAATGGGAATGTCTTTGAGATTGATTCTCTTGTTTGTCTCAATAATTTTGAGCTACATATTCTTAGTTATAAAGAAACAATACCCACAATTGAGATGATTATTTTGAAAGATATTTATCCTTCTCTATACAGTTGTAATGAATTGGAGTTTTCTTTAGGAGGTGAAGATTGATCTCCCTTTCCTAGAATTCAATGTTGGATTTGTATAAAGACAGTCAATCCATTCCCAATATATAATAAAATGATACCAAAGGGAGTATGACAAGATTTTATGGGAGGTTCAGTCCAAAAACATTAACTAGGGAGGAGTTATAAACTTTGAATGAATTAATTTCCACATATTCTATTCTCACAATTATCTTAACCGCCAAATTTTTAGGTGGTGATTAAATAGTTATACTATACTCACAATATATTTATGAAAGGATAGAACCAAATTCAAATAGTACATTCACTACTCTTGAATGAATAACTAGTGTATATATCACCATATCAATGTCAGGTTCCACCTCAATAGTAGTGATAGTATATTCAATTCATTGTTCCCTTGGGGGATGTTGTTGTTTATTGACTCCAACAACACTTTCTTAGTTAAATGGATCATATAATCCCCATGTTGCTTACAGTTGAAACATTATACTGCAGGCTGAGTTTTTATTTGAACCTTACATTCCTCTTCTAAATTAGGGGGATTTTTCTTATCCTTTCTATATTTATTTTCCACATACCCCTCTCTTCCACATTTGAGGTAGCTCTTGGTCCCCTTTATATAGTTTCTAGCATTCTTCTTCCCACACTTTAGATATCTGGGATGTTGAGTCTTATTTCCATAATAGGATTTATCTATTTATCCACCCATATTAAACTCAATTTTCTAATTTCTTTTATTAGGACCATGACACCACTGAGAGTCTCTAATCTCAATTTCAACCTTAAGGGCACAACCGATAATATCACCTTAACTGTCAAAGCCTCAAATCCCCAATACATTTTATAGACTCGTCTTTATTAAACTAAATAAGTGATTCACCTTATTTTGGTGTTTATGAAAAATATTGAGGCATATCTTGAAATCCTTGTGATATTTTCATCATGCACCCTGATAGACTCATCTTCTATCTACTTCAGTCCTAGGAATTTCTTTCTATACTGAGATAGAGGGTTTGAGAAAAATATTTATTGAAAGATATTTTCTTGAAATCTTCACATTAGATGGAACCAATTTCCTCCTTATACATTGTGTTCTTGATCAGTTTCCACCACTAATTAGTTTCCCCATATAAACAATAAACATCCCGAACAACTTTCTCTTCTTCTGAGCCTTAGAGGATAGATAATATCTTCTCAATAGAGTTAATCCATTATTCAGTGACGAGGGTATCAATATATCGAAAAATCAAGGGAGGTGTTTTACACATGAACGATTCGACAACAACATGGTCTTTATTGGGATATTTAGGTTGTTCCACATGATTAATTTTATAATTAATAACATGATCCAGTGAGAAAGTAGTACCATAATGTTTTGATCACCCATTACCATCATATGTGGCATTTAATTATTGAAATAATCACATTTCCAATGAAATTGATTGTTGGAATTTGTTCTTCTATATCCCACCATAATATAAGAAAAATAAAGTGAAAATTAGGGCTTCAATACATAGCTAATAATCATGTAAAAACGAAACATTGAACATAAAAGGATACACATTTAAGGAATAGTATATACTAAACTGTGATTTATTGGTTTCAATATAGGTTATCAAAGATCTATTTCCAAATTTATTCTCATATGGGGATTTTTCTCCCTTATAAATTGTTCTTAATGATATTATTAATTTACTAATCCATATCCCCTGGGAGTGTCAAACCAAGTGTGCAGTAAGGGTCATTATTGGCGACCACGTTACCCTAAGTTAGGGCAAAGACACCTTGTTAGAGTTGTTACCCCAAGGTATATCTATTCCAAAGCCACATCCAATTTTATTATCCAGATGGTGATTCATTTTCTATATAACCCACTTACTCTACACCTACCAAAATTTATGGAAGTTTTCTTATACATAGTTTCTATCCCTAAGGTTTTTGTTATAGTTTTCTAATCCTAACCACGAAAATAACTAAATTTTTTCTTTGATTTAAACTATAGTGACCCTGTCATTTTACACATATTATTTCATGGTTTTAAGAATAATCAATTAACAAATTATATTCCAAATATCATAAAGTCTAGGGTCTTGGACATTGGGTACATAATTAGACATCATGAATAAAAAATAAAAAAAACATTATTTAATATTCATAATGAGATCGTAACTTTTTTTATCCCTTTTATCAGCTTAAGGTAACCTAGGTAATACATGAACAAAAAGGATAAGATAAAAAACCCAGTAAGGAAATAAACATAGGAATAAGACATAACGCATAGATTAGAAGACATAACATGGTGACAAAAATGGAATGCAACATGAATATAAAAAATAAATAATAACATGTATAACAAGGGAATATATAATAATGGCATAATAGGAATTTGGCACTCAAATATAACATGATAAAAACATGATTCAACACTATCTTCCAAGACATAATGGACAAAGTCCCATAAAAGAATGAGGTTCACTACTTGTCCCAATATAGAGTCTCATGAGACTGAACATTATCCAATAAATTGTAGAACTATCTTGGTTCAACCATCATAACATGTTCATTAATATGTATTCCACATTAATAATCACTAATAAGTAATCAAAAATAAACATAAGGGTAACCCCTAGAAAGAATTGAGTATCATAACCTTGTCTAAAGGCATAAAAAAGAAAATATCAAAATGGTGTCCATGAGACAATGGATTTAAATCATAAATGGACATTAATAAGGGAAAATATTCATATATCACAATAATTTATTTCATACTTGAGTGAAAACATCTAATGATAGTGTTTAAGAAACCTTTTAATTAAAACATTTTAGTGAGGGTTAAGAAAAATATTCAAGTGCATTTAAAGAGGAAAAAAATAATATTGTATATAAAGCCATAATTAAACCAAAATAGTTTTTCATAGTAAAATGATAAATTCTAGAAAAATTAATATGGATTAAAATATATTAGGGAGTTCACTAGAAAATGGGTAAGAAATTGGGAAATTCCCTTTAATCGGGCTTGCTTATTGGGAAGAATTGAGAAGAGAACCTTTTTAAAACATGTATTTCCCTATAAAAGCGGGATAATATGGTATGTATACATAAATTTGAATATATAAAGATAATTTAGGAGTAAAAATGGAAATATTATTTACCTTGGGGTAAATATAGGGAAATAGTAATCCGAAAATAAAATTGTGGTTCATATAGAATACCTTACATTATATTTGAAACAGTTCTATACTAGATCTTAATATCCTGAATAATCAAATTAAATACATTAATTAATTAATTAAGAACATTTTATACATGTATTGTATTTATTATAATTTTATTAAGTTCATTTATGTCTGTTTTGATGCATTATTTGATATAATTTCGTCATTTGGGAGAGCTTGTTTCATTTTTTTCATGATAGATTGACTTGTTTATTTTTATGGAAAATCTTATAAAGTGTAGATAATTATAAATAATTCAAATTATATGTTATTAATGATCTTTAATAGTTTTAATTTTCCTTATATATCATTTCTTTATATGAAAAGACTATGAATAATTAGATAGACATTTAAAGATAATCGTCTTGGTTGATTTTGGAGATTTCTGACGATAACGAACTCATTCTATTTTATCATTGATTATTATGTAAATATACTAGGTATAGAACATAAAAAGAGTTATAAAACAAATTTTAAAATATTTTTCAACCTTAACAATTTTTTAAGTCCATCCTTGAATTTGGTAATGGAAAAACAAAAATTTTCATCCTTGAAGGTGATAAATTAACACCACACATTTGGAGTTTTAATTTTTCAAATAAAAGAAGTAACGGAAGAGGTTTTATTATATTTTTTTCATTATAATACTAAAATTACTCTATATTTAAGATAATTGAGTTATTATACCATTTGTAGGAGGGGAGGTGAGGATATAATAAGAAAAGAAAAGAAGATACAAAGAAATTAAAAGAAAAGAAAGAGGATTTTACATCTTGAATCTTTCTTCTTGATAACCTCCTTTTTGGGATTGGTTTTGGTCTCTTTTCTAAGAAAGGATATTATAGGTGGGGGAGGGGATTTTATAGATATTTTAGAATTATTTTTTCAGGAACCAAAGCTTGATATGTGTGAGGGTAAGAGGTGGTGAGGGGTGCTATTTATAGTTAAGGAGAGAAGTGGTTTCTCATTATTTTCTTTATTAGTTTAGTTTTTTTCTCAACAAGATAAATATTGATGATTACATGAATAAAAAAAATAAATATATAACGATAATTCAATATTATTCTACTTACATAATTTATGACTCAATTTAACTGAGAAATTATATGTACCTTAAATTATCGTATTTTACTACTCTCCAAAAATTCAACTATTTTAGAAAAATCCCAAAAACATCACCCTAACCATTTCATGATGTGTATAATTAGAAATGTTAATCAATTTTATGAAAATAAGTTTCTGAAGATGATAAATTAAATTTTTAATTAAAATCATCATTTACATGGAAAATACCATTTATAAAAGTATTAATGACTTTTTAACACATTAAAAAAATAATTCAGGTCACATAAAATTATCATATAATCATAAGATAACAAAATGTAAATTTTTTAATACATTTAATTGAAAGAATGTTTCTTTTAAATTATTAACTTAATCATAAAATTTTAATTAAAATTATATAACTTAAAAAATAATTACACTTAATTAATAACTTTAAATCCATTTATTTACTTACACTCTGATATAACTATATCATATTTTCATTTATAATATGCCTAAATTTTATTTATACTTTAATGGGTGAGGTTATAATTATATTTGTTAGTTTACTATTCATAAGTTCAATATTAGTATTAAAAATTCCATGTTAAGATTTCAATGGTATAGGTTCCTTAACATCTATAAATACCTCTTATTTCATTCATTATTTATTTATGGTGATGGCTGGTTTTGTTATAAACCAAGATGGGTATTTTTATTATAAACCAAAGATAAGTTTTTATGTTAAAAACCAAGGATGGTTGAGTCCATTATAGAAATCTAATGCATTGGGTACAGAATTTGACCACAAGGTAGTTCTAATTGTAAGGATTATATTAGGGCTTTATGAAGATTATGTTCCATGATTTTAACATGTTTTCTTTATAATTTATATGAATTTTAATGATTCATTTTATCAAAATTAACATCATATTGATCTTGATTATTGATTCATATTACTCTTTCCGATAAATAAACATTATGCATTGTCTTATGCTTTATGATCTTGGTATTGTTGGGTATAAAATATATTTTGTTATTAACAAGAACGTTTATTAAGTCAACATACCATTATTTAAATAGTATTCTTATTAAAGAAAACTCAACTGTTAATTATCATGTTTACCCCTACTAAACATTTGATATCACCCTCCTTGTGATTAATTTCCCTATGCTATGAGGAGGGATAACAATTTATTAGAGTCTATAATGGTTTCATATGTGAAAAATTTTATTAGATATGTCAGGGACTTAATACAGAAAAAGAAAATATGGATATAATGGGAAAAATAATCTCTTTATATTATCTGAAATGTTTATGTAAGATTTTTTTCAAAATTCATTAAAAATATAAACCAAAAATTTATTAGGGTATATAATTGATCCAATATTTCATTTTTATTTTGTAAGTTTTGATAACAAAAATTGAGTCACATTTATCATTATCAAATCTATAAATATAATTTTTAGGTTTTCAGTGATATATTTGGGATTATGGATTCATAGATATTATAGATCTTGATCCTACATTCACCTATAATTTTTCAAAAGGACTAAATAATTCCTTGAGTTCTGAATTTAATTTTTGATCAACTTTATATACATAATATAACAGTCAGTTAGGGAGAATGACTCAATAATTGGAGGATATTTCTAGAGATTGTCCAATGGATTATTCAGTATGTTGGGAAAAACATCTAACTTCGGTTCAGTTTTTTTATAATATCATTTTCTATTCTAATATATAGGTGGAACCTTTTAAATCATTATATGAGAAGAGGTGTTGGATTCATCTCATGGTTTGAGAGTAGAATTAGTTCAGTTGGATGTGAAACATTCATAAGAGGGATATGCTATTTAGATTCTTGACCATAGAGAACATGTGGTATATAATTATTTAATTCACCACGTTATGGTTTTTTGTGAAAACCATATGATTAAATAAGTAAGATGGGAATAAAAATATGCAATGATGGAAAAATATCAAAACTTTTTTATATACTTAATAATATTATGATTATTCATTTTCTAAAAAGGAGGATGATTTTAATAACCTTAGTAATGTTATAAAAAATCATTTTCACATATTATTAATATTCATTAACTATATTTTATGTAGATACATTCACTATAATAATATTAAATAGTTTTCTAATAAAAAATGAAATAGTTTAATTCTTAAAAAAATAGTTTTTTTAAAGGTTGAGTTTTTTATTTTATAATTTTATTTTTTAAAATTAAAAAAAATCAATTCAACATAAGAAAAATATCATTGGTTGAATTCTATAGAATTTGTTGAAATGTTTTATTTTTCTAATGAATCGTGATAACCCTTATTTTTTTGGGAATTTTAATTTTTTTTCAAGAATTTACAAATTAAAATTTGATTTTGGATTAGATTTAATATTTAGAAAGTTGATTTTGAATAAAAAACAAATTATGGCCTTTATAATGTGTTTTATACATGAATTGGGTATAAAACATTTTTATAAGTAAAAATGAATTTTTCTTAAGAAATAATATTTCATCGCATTTTATGGGATTAAGTTTAAATTAAATTATGTTATTTCTATTAATTTATCCTTAAAATGATTTTATATTTAGAATCATGAGTTCAAATAAATTTAATAATTCCCCTTTTATTTTTTGTTACTATGAATAGTACCCATGGTTATCTTTTGTTATAATGATAAGGTTAACACTCATAATTATGGTTAACATAATAATATGATGAGGACTAAAAATGAGACTAATAGTTGTATTTATAAAATAGGATGAGTTTATTTCATCTATAAAAATAAAAAAATTCAAAATATGATCTTTTTACCATTTAGTCTTTATTTTGACCTTTATAATATTTAAGTAAATGATGAAGTCAAATATGTCACTCTATTGATTTTATTATCAATAATATGTTGTGAGATAGATGAATGAAACATATGTTCCATTCTAAATGGTTATTTAAAATATGAATTATTTTTTATCTTTGTAATTTTTTCCTATTTTTAGTGGTGAAATAATTACCATTAATGATTACATAACAATGACACACTATTCATTCAATTTATAGAGAAAATAAAATAAAGGATTTTCAAACATTTAAATGTGATATAATTTAAATTAATTATTGTGTTCCCAGAATTGTTTAGATAAATATAACATTTTTGGGTGTCTTAATTTATTATATTCAAATTAATTTTTTGTAATGTTTTTTAAATGTCAAATTAATTAAATAATTCCAAAAATAAAATCAATGACATTTTATGTTAAATAATATTCTATTAAATGATATAAAATTACTAAAAATATTATTTTCATTAAAATTAATAGGATGTGGTTTAAAATATAAACCATGTTCTATTTATTAACAAGTATTTATTTTATAGTAATTTTCATGACCCCTTTATTGTAAAACAAAATTAGATACCACAGTTATAGGAAAAACAATTAAAGTTTCTTAAAACCAAAAGATAATAGTTAAAACATAAACTAAACATTTCAAAATTTTATTAGATGGGAATATTTTTATTTATCCTCATACTATATTATTAATATATCATTTTTGATCTATTATTTAGTGATAAGTAATTTATATTAATTCATTACAATAAGAAATTCACATAATTCCCCTCCAATCGCTTATAAATGAAACCCTCCTATCTTATTTATCGCACACTTTAAAATCCGTTTGGTTCATAAAATACCTACCAAAATAACTTAATTATCTACCTCAACTTATCATAGAGGCCTTGGTTTTTTCACGAAACCAATCTATAAAGTCTTTTGATATAATCTTATAGTGGTTTTCTGAAGTAGAAGTATAGTTATTAACCTAGAGTTTTCATTTTATTTATTTTTATACCTTCTTAAAATATTATTCATACAATATGAAATAATAAAAATGGTAAATTCCATATACAAAAAAATTTTATTTCAATTTCAGAACCTATATCCATATCATTCTTCCATAAAATTTAAAATGAAATCATCGTTTGTATGTATGGTGGAATACCATCTCATGAAACGATGTAATTGGTTTTCCATAACAATATCTCATGTATAATTATAATGATTAATTTATTATATATTAATATATATTATATTCATTAAATATTTATTATTTTTGGAATATAATATATCATCCACTTTCTTACCATTCAATCCATTGAAAAATGATAACGCCATTTTTGTGTACGTGTGGATTACCACCTCCACAAAGTGATATTTCATCACTGCATCACATGGAAGGTATGTATAAGTGTATTTAAATATATAAATTATATTTATTATATTATTATAGTTATTTAAAGGTAAAATAATAATTACAATCTCCACACCATTATCATTGGAAGATTAAATTGTTACTCATGTGTACATACGACCTACCGTGTCTACGAGTGAAACACGGTTCTTTTTTCATTACCAAATTTAATGGTTGGTTTTAAAATAACAATTGATATATAAAAAGTATAATTATTTTATGATTATCATTATTTTATATTATTTAATAATGATATCATTGACCATATTTGACTTATTAATGTGATTTTAGACGTATTAGTAGAATATCCTAAAAATATCTAATGTGAACATAATTTATTAAGTAATTGTATATAACATGGTAATAAGTAAAATAAAAATAATAATAAACTTTTAAAAAGATATTTAACAGTTAAATAATGAACATATTCTTATTATTAAACATTATAAGGAATGAACATGATGATTCAGACTCGAGGTAAAGGACACATTTCTTTAAAATCCTAGTTTTAAATGTTTTAAAGATTTATTTACTAAATATTTATCTTCTACATCCATATTCTAAAAATTATTTTATATATGTATTTATATTGATACAAATTAATTATAATGAATATTGTATGTATCATTGGACATAATTTCAATTTTTTTCAAAAGGAATCTTTTTACTTATTTTATACAGAACTTTTTAACCTTCTTTATAAAAGAGAAATAGAATGTTTTATTTTTACATAAAAGACATCAATATTTTTTCCACCTCCATAACCATTACTTTATCATTTGATTCATTTTACAATATTCCATGTCTTATTCAAAGAATAATCCTCCCTACCTATGTTCTAGGTATTTTCAAAAATGGGTTTAAATGGAATGGACATTTTGATATCATGAAATGTATTCCTTATGGGTGTAAGAAATATTTTAATAAGTACCCATGTTTTCTTGTGTTATGATTTTATTATAGTTATGGATGACTTTTTATGATGATGGGTGGTTCCATTGTAAACCATTAATTTTTAGTTCCATTATAAACGGTTGGTGATTGGATCTGTTATAAGCGAAGGATGGGTGTGTACACTATTAACCAGGGACATTTTGGTCTGTTATAGCCCTCCAATACATTAGTTTCTTCATATAATTATTATTAAAGTTGAAGATATTTATTATTCCATTTGTTAGAGTGATATTAAAAATTTTATCACAAGTTACATACATAATTTATTTATGGTTCATTTGGTTTTTATTTAAATCGTAAGAATTAATGATTTAATCTATTAAGATTATGTTTAAGGGATAGTATATTTTACTTCTTATGGGAGAAAATGTAAAACTTTTTGAGACAGTTTTAATTATTATTATTTTTATTACAATAATCCATTATGAGTTTTATTTTTTCCCGTAATATTTATATTGAATTTTTTTATCATAATATTTGGACATGTAAGTTAATTTCTTGGGTATGAAATTGTTTACATTCAACTAAATTATTATTTTGGAAAAGGAATTATTTTATATGAATACATGTACTAATGGGTTTCTTTATTTATTTTCATATTTATATTATTTCTATTTATTATCATCACACCATTTCCAAAAATTTCCATGTTGTTTTATGTATTTATTGGGTCAACGGTGTGGTCATGATGACAATTTTGAATATGTGCCATTATAAAGATAATTTTTTATATATTAAAAGTTTTGTTTTGTTGGAAAATGGATACTTAGTAGAATTGTCCAATTTGTGATGTGATATTTATTTATTCAATGGTGGTGGCATAATTATCTAAAACTATAAATTTTATAGAATGTCAAATTTCAGATAATTAAATCATTACTTATAACTCAATATTATATATTGTTTAAGAATGGGTCCTTATATCTGCTCTATTAGATTTACTCATTTGAGATTTCAGTGTTATTAGAGTCTTGTCCTTAGTTTTTCAGATCTCATCCTTCATCCATTGTGTTACCACTATAAAATCATAAAATACACAATGTTTTTTCAAATAATGTAGCATTTTCTGCATCTTATTATAGAGATTCTATAAATACCCTAGACTTTTACCCATAATATTAAATTATTTTAACCATAACTAAACCTCAAAATACAAGCCAATGACCATAAAGTCTAGTTTCATGGAGATTAGGTACATAATTAAACATCATGGGACCAAAATACTAACATCTTTAATTTAATCTTTGTAATGATATCATAAAACAATTTAACCATTATATCGGCACAGGATAACATGGGGAAGACATGAACAAAAGGGATGAGCTAAAAATCCTAATAATGGAATAAGTATAGTAATAAAACAAAGGAAATGGGTTAGAATACATTATATTATGACATAAAGAAATGTAACTTGAATATAAAATAATAATGAAATATAATAGTGGAATCATATGAATTTGGTAACATCATATAACATGACATATACATGATTCAAGGCTAGCTACCAAGACATGGTGGAAAAAGTTCCATTAAGGAACTAGGTTCACTTCATGTCTCAACACGACTTCTCATGAGGCTAACCATTACCCAATGAATTAGAGTACTATCTAGGTGCACCTATAACAAAATGTTCATGAATATGTATTCCAAATTAAAAACATACATAAGTAATCAAACATAAACATATGGGTTACCAATGGAAAGAATTGTGTATCATAAACATGTCTAAAGGCATAACAAAAATGGAATATTATAATGGTGTACATGAAAAAAATGATTTAAATCATACATAGATATTAATAAGAGATATTAGTAATAGAAAATGATAATTTTTGTCAAAATTTAGTGAAAAAATGTAAAAAAGTGTTTAAGAAACATTATAATCAAAACATTTTAGTGCGGTTTAAGGTAAATATTAAATAGTATTTGAATAAGAAAAGGAATAATAAGTTTTATAAATAAAGAATTTAACAAAAATAGTTTTTCATGTTAATGTGAGTTATTTTCGTGAAAATTAATGATGACTTAAATAGATTATGGACTGAATTTGAATATGGGAAATAAATCGGTAAGTTCCCTTCAATCGGTCTTGATTATCTAGAATAATTAAGCAGGGAACCTTTTTAAGAAATGTATTTCCACCTCAAAGAAATATGATATGGTATGTATACATGATTTTTTAGAATATAAACATAATTTATCATGTGTAAAAAATTAAACAGGCATTACATTAGGGTAAATAGAAGTAAAGAGTAACTTGATGAAAAAATGGGGTTTCCCATAGAATCCCTTACCTTATGTCTGAAAAGGTTTTTCACCTGATATTAATTTCCCAAATTATCAAATTAAATTTATTAATTTATTAATTTATTAATTATGAAACTTTTATATATGTATTTTATTTATTATTATTTAATTATGTTATTTTATATTCCTTTTGATGCGTTATAAGATATAATTTTATCGTTTGGGTGTGTTTGTTTCCTTAGTTTTCTTGATCGGTTTACTTGTATGGAAAGTCATTTAATGTGGGGATATTTATCCAGAATTGAAATTGAATTTTTTAATTAGAATCTTTATTTTAAAATATTATTAAATATCATTTGGTTATATGAAATGAGGATTCATCATTAGAGAGATTGTTAAAGTTAATCGTTTGGGTTGATTTTGGAGGTTTCTGACCATAGTGAACTCGTTTTGTTTTATCATTTTGTATTATGTAAATTTGTTAGTTAAATAATATTAAAATGTTTATAACACATATTTAATAATATTTTTCAACCATTTTAATTTTTTTAAGAACATCCTTGAACGTAATATTGGAAAAATGAAAATTTATCGTCCTTGAAGGTGATAAATTAACCCATCATGAACGACGTTTTCATTTTTAGAATAGAAATAAGAAGAGAAGAAATTTCATTATGGATTATTCCATTAAAATAATAAAATTACAGTATATGTAAGTTATTGTAGTTATCATATCATTTTATTAAGAGAAGTGAGGAGAGAATAAGAAAATAAAATTATATGAAATGAAATTAAGAGAAAAGAAAGAGGATTTTACCGTTTGAATCCTTCATCTTAAGTACTTCCTTGGCGGGATTAATGTGGAAATTTTGTTGATAAAAAGGATCTTGGACATGCGTTAGGGTAATAGTATGATTTTTGAGAAAAATTTATACAATAATATAATTATGAGATGTTTGAGGAGAAGAGTCAGTGAGGGTGGTATTTATATTGTAGGAGAGGACCGTTTTCTCATTATTTTATTCATTAGTCTATTATTTTGCCTCAAGAAAAGAAATAGTGATGAATCCATGAAGAAATATATTAAATTTATAAGGATAATTCTATATTGTGTTTCTTTTATCATTGATTACTCAAGGGATAGTGAATTCATCTTATAATGTATATATACGGTAAATTATCATATTTTACTATTAAAAAAATCAACTATTTTTGGAAAATCCCAAAACATCACCCTAACCATTTTTAGATGTGTTGAATTGAAAATAAAACTCAATCTTATGAAGATAATTTTTCAAATATGATAAATTTCATTATTAATTAAAATAATCATTTACATTGAAAATATCAATTTTAAAATTATGAAAGTTTTTTAAACACTTTAAAAATTAATTAATGTCTCATAAAGTTATATTATATTCATAAGATAACATAATATTAGTCTATGAATAAATTTTAAGGTAATATTTCAACTTTATGTTATTAACTTCATCATAAAATTGTAATTAAATATTTATGACTTGTGAAAAATACATACACTTAATTAATAAATTTTAATCCATTTATTTAGTTATACTATGATATAATTATATCATATGTTCATTTATAAGATGCAAAAATTTTATTTATACTTTTTTTGTGATGTTATTGTCATATTGGCTAGTTTACTATTTATAGGTTTTGTATTACTATTCAAAGGTAATGTTGCTATTTCATCAGTATAGTTTTCTTAACTTTCACAAATACCACTTATTTCATTCATTAATTATTTGAAAAGTTTTTACTCTATTATTAATGTTATTTTATGTAATTTATACTATATTAAATAATTAAAATAAGGGTATTTCAATTGATATAATTTTGGTTCATTACATTCTTCCCTCATATGAAATTTCTCCATCGAAATTTCATTTTACATTCTATGTTTAAAAGAGTTGTGTGTAGTTATCTTTCATCACTTTTTAAGGTCCCAATGTTTCCTCTTTGTACTCATGGTTTCTCCATATTACTTGGACAAGGTGTGTGATATTTTTTGTGTATAAATTTATATCTATGATTTAATATCTTTACTAGATGAACCTCATAAGTGATATCATTTTCCAAATATACCACCTCTAAATTTATTACATTTGACGGATCTAGTATATACTTATTCTAGAAAGATACATGAAATACATAATATACATGAGACATGGTAGGTGGATGTTCTAGTCTATAGTCCACAACTCTAAAATGTTTAAGAATCTAAAAAGGGTCGATGTACCCCAGAAATAGCTTTTCTTTCATCCAAAATATCATGATCCTCTTCCATGGAGATGTGTGTAGGAATATCGTGTCTCTCGACTTAAACTCAAGGTCTCATCAGTGATTGTCTTCATATATATTTTTTCGACATTGGTATGACTTAATGTGTTGTCCAATGTTTTTCACCTTATCCACAATTTTTTGACCATTTTATGTCCTAGAAGCTTATGTTCACCGAATTCATCCCAACATATTATTGTTCTATATATTTTCCCATAAGGGGAATCATATAGATCCATTTGGATGATGTATTGGAAAATATTGATGTAGGTGAATTCAACCTAGGAAAAATGTTGGTTATGTCTTCCTTTGAATACCATAGAACACGCTCTAAACTTTCCTACCAGTATCTAAATAGTTTGCTCAGATTGTCTATAATATTGAGTATGATAATCCATATTGAAGGTCATATCCATGTTTAGATCATTATGGAGACCATTCCAGAACATGGAGGTGATTATTAGATCTCGATCATAAACAATTGATAGTATTACTCCATGAGCCATGCCAATTCTTTGATGTATATCTATGTGAGTTGATCTAATATGAAGTCCTCTAAAATTTTGATAAAGTGAGTTTTATTTGTAAGATGATACACAACAACCCATATTGAATTTATTCTTCTAGATGCATTCAGAGGTCGAGTGACAAAGTCCATGACGATGTTTTCCCATTTCCATGTTGGCATTGGAAATGGTTGTATTGTCACCTTATAATTTTTCATTTTATCCTTTACCTAATGACATTCCAGGAACTTTGAGGTATATTCTGGGATATCCTTCTTCATGTTGTCCTACTAGTAGTTCTCTCAGATATCTTGATACATCATTGTGCTCCATGGGTAAATTGTGAAGGTTGGTCTTTGTGATTCATTCATAAGATCCTCCTTTTTCACTATATTATAAGGTATATATTATCCGAAAACAAATATTAAAACTCCTTCCCCATCGATCTTGAACTAGGATGATTTCCCATTTTATATAGCTTCCAACTTTTTCTGAATTTCCACTTCATAAATTTAAGAAACATTTATTTTATCTATAAGGTATGGATGAGAAATAATTAGAGAAAGGATTTATATTTTTTATTTCTTAATGATTCCTATGTCAATATTTTTAAATATATGATGATTGGATCCTATTAAATTCTCAGTATTGATAATTATACATGATCGTTTCTACACAGACCATCTTCCACCCTATTTTCTTTTCTAGGATGGTAGTGGATTGAGAAATCAGAATCTTTGATGATATTGAAGCATATTTTTTCGTTCATATTAAGATTCATTTGTGTGAATATATATTTTAGAAATTTATTATCAATATATATCTTGAACCTCCCCCCATATAAATAATGTCGCTAGATTTCCAATGAAAAATATCACACCTACCAACTCTAGATCATGCATTGGATGGTTTTCTCATGAATGTTCAACTGACCTAAGTCATAAGATATCAATTTAACATTTTTCATCATCACACAACCTAATACACTCATTGAAGCATTGTTGTACACTAAAACAATTTCCCAACTTGTTGATAGTGGCACCACTGGGGCAGTGATAAGACACTTTTTTCAACTCTTCAATGTAGTATTCACATTCATTGGTCTACAATAAAATTTCTCCCTTCTACGTAAGATTGGTTAGTGGGTTCGAAAATTATGAGAATTTATTTAAAAAAAATTGGCAATAAATATCTAGACCCAAGAGAATATGAATCTATATTTCAGATATTGTCATAGGCTACTCTTATATTGCCTTTATCTTGGAAGAGTCAATAGATATCCATTTTCTAGTGATTATATGCCCCCAAAATTATAAATTCTCCATCTAGAACTCATAATTGTAGTGAATTACATATAGTATATCCCTTTTGAAAGACTTTATCATTGTATTAAAATTATCAACATTTTCCTCCGTACTCTTGGAGTATATCTGAATATCATGCATAAATACTATCATAAATTTTTTGAGGTAATCACTAAATACACTATTCAAAATGTCTATGAAATTTTTTTGAGTATAAATGATTCTAAATAGAATCACTATGAACTAATAGTTTCCATATATCAATTGAATGGTAGTATTGGGAACATATTCCATATACACCTTTAATTGGTGATATCCCGACCAAAGGTCCAATTTAGAAAAAAACAATTGGCCCCCTGTAGCTAATAAAATATGTCATATATTTTTGGCATAGGATACATGTTTTTTATAGTGATTTTTTTGAGCTCATGATAATAAATGAAGAGGCACATTCATATATCATTCTTCTTAATGAAGGGGACTAGAACACCCTGTGGTGAAACACTCAGGAATAAAAAACCCCTGAACTGATTCTATTGTAACTAATTCTTTAGTTCTTCCACCTCACTAGTGGACATTCCATAAGATGTATTTGATAAATTCAGAGATCCTTGAATAAGTTCAATTAAAACTCAACTTCTTAATAAGAAGAAATATCAGGATACTCATCGATGAACATGTCAGTGGGGTCCCTTAAAATGGGACTATCTTTGAGATTGATTCTCTAATTTGTCTCAATAAATTTGAGATATATATGCTTAGTTATAAGGAAACAATACCCACAATTGAGATGATTATTTTGAAGGTTATTTATTGTCCTCTATACAGTTGTAAACAATTGGAGTTTTCTATAGGAGGTGAAGATTGATCTCCCTTTCCTATAATTCAATGTTGGATTTTTATAAAGACAGTCAATCCATTCCCAATATATAATAAAATGATACCAAATAGAGTATGACAAGATTTTATGGGAGGTTCAGTCCAAAAACATTAACTAGGGAGGAGTTATAAACTTTGGATGAATTAATTTCCACGTATTCTATTCTCACAATTATCTTAATCTCCAAATTTTTAGGTGGTGATTAAATAGTTATACTATACTCACAATATTTTAATGAAAGGATAGAAACAATGTCAAATAGTACATTCACTACTCTTGAATGAATAAATAGTGTACATATCACCACATCAATGTCAGGTTCCACCTGAATAGTAGTGATAGTATATTCAATTCTTTGTTTCCTTGGGGGATGTTGTTGTTTATTGACTCCAACAACACTTTATTGGTTAAATGGCTCATATAATACCCATGTTTCTTGCAGTTGAAACATTATACTATAGGCTGAGTTTTTATTTTAACCTTCCATTCTTCTTCTGAATTAGGGGGATTTTTCTTATCCTTTCTATTTTTATTTTCCATATACCCTTCTCTTCAACATTTGAGGTAGCTCTTGGTCCCCTTTATATAGTTTCTAGGATGCTTAATCCCACACTTTAAATATCTGGGATGTTGAGTCTTATTTCCATAATAGGATTTATCTATTTATCCACCCATATTAAACTTCATTTTATAATTTTTTTTCATTAGGACCACGACACCACTGAGATTCTCTAATCTCAATTTCAACCTTTAGGGCACAACCGATAATATCACCTTAACTGTCAAAGCCTCAAATCCCCAATACATTTTATAGACTCTTCTTTATTAAACTAAATAAGTGATTCACCTTATTTTGGTGTTTATGAAAAATATTGATGCATATCTTGAAAGCCTTGTTATATTTTCATCATACACTCTAATAGACTCATCTTCTATCAACTTCAGTCCTAGGAATTTCTTTCTATACTGAGATAGAGGGTTTGAGGAAAATATTTATTGAATGATATTTTCGTGAAATCTTCGCATTCGATGGAGTCAATTTCCTACTTAAACATTGTGTTGTTGATCAGTTTCCACCACTAATTAGTTTCCACATATAAACAATAAACATCCCGAACAACTTTGTCTTCTTTTGTGCCTTAGAGGATAGATAATATCTTCTCAATAGAGTTAATCCATTATTCAGTGACGTGGGTATCAATATATCTAAAAATCAAGGGATGTTTTTTACACATGAACAATTCGACAACAACATGGTCTTTATTGGGATATTTAGGTTGTTCCACAAGATTCATTTTATAATTCATAACATGATCCAGTTGAGAAAGTAGTACGATAATGTCTTAATCACCCATTACCATCATATGTGGCATTTAATTATGGAAATAATCACATTTCCAATAAAATTGATTGTTGGAATTTGTTCTTCTATATCCCACCGTAAAATATGAAAAATTAAGTGAAAATTGGGGCTTCAATACATATCTAATAAGCATGTAAAAATGAAACATTAAACATAAAAGGATACACTTTTAAGGAATAGTATATACAAAACTATGATTTATTGGTTTCAATATAGGTTATCAAATATCTATTTCCTAATTCATTCTCATATGGGGATTTTTCTCCCTTATCAACGGTTCTTAATGAGATTATTAATTTACCAAACCATATCCTCTAGGAGTGTCAAACCAAGTGTGCAGTAAGGGTCATTATTGGGGACCACATTTCCCTAATTTAGGGCCAAGACACCTTGTTAGAGTTGTTACCCCAAGGTATATCTATTCCAAATCCACATCCACTTTTAGTATCCTGATGGTGATTCATTTTTTATATAACCCACTTACTCTACACCTACCAAAATTTATGGCAGTTTTCTTATACATAGTCATATCCCTAAGGGTTTTGTTATAGTTTTCTACTCCTAACCACAAAAATAACTAAATTTTTTCTTTGATTTAAACTACAGTGACCCTGTCATTTTACACATATTATTTCATGGTTTTAAGAATAATAAATCAACAAATTACATTCCAAATATCATAAAGTCTAGGGTCTTGGGAATTAGGTACATAATTAGACATCATGAATCAAAAATAAAAAAATCATTATTTAATATTCATAATGAGATCGTAACTCTATTTATCCCTTATATCAGCTTAACATAACCTAGGTAATACATGAACAAAATGGATAAGATAAAAAACCCAGTAAGGAAATAAGTATAGGAATAAGACATAACGCATAGATTAGAAGACATAACATGATGAAAAAAGGGAATGAAATATGAATATAAAAAATAAATAATAACATGTATAACAAGGGAACATATAATCATTGCATCATAGGAATTTGGCACCCAAATATAACATGATAAAAACAAGAGTCAACACTATCATCCAAGACATAATGGACAAAGTCCGATAAAAGAATGAGGTTCACTACTTATCCCAATATAGAGTCTCATGAGACTGAACATTATCCAATGAATTGTAGAACTATCTTGGTTCAACCATCCTAACATGTTAATTAATATGTGTTCCACATTAATAATCACTAATAAGTAATCAAACATAAACATAAGGGTAACCCCTAGAAAGAATTGAGTATCATAACCTTGTCTAAAGGCATAAAAAAGAAAATATCAAAATGGTGACCATGAGAGAATGGATTTAAATCATAAATGGACATTAATAAGGGAAAATATTCATATATCACAATAATTTATTTCATACTTGAGTGAATACATCTAATGATAGTGTTTAAGAAACCATTTTATTAAAACATTTTAGTGAGGGTTAAGAAAAATATTAAAGTGCATTTAAAGAGGAAAAGGAATAATATTGTATATAAAGCCATAATTAAACCAAAATATTTTTTCATATTAAAATGATAAATAGTAGAAAATTGATTATGGATTAAAATATATTAGGGATTTCACTTGAAAATGGGTAAGAAATTGGGAAATTCTATTTAATCGGGCTTACTTATTGGGAAGAATTGAGAAGAGAACCTTTTTAAAACAAGTATTTCCCTATAAAAGCAGGATAATATGGTATGTATACATAAATTTGAAACATATAAAAATAATTTAGGAGTAAAAAAGGAAATATGAATTAACTTGGGGTAAATATAGTGAAAGAGTTACCCGAAAAAAATGAGGTTTATGTAGAATACGTTACATTATGTTTGAAAAAGTTCTGTAATAGATCTTAATATCCTGAATAATCAAATTAAATACATTAATTAATTAATTAATAACATTTTATACATGTATTGTATTTATTATAATTTTATTAAGTTCATTTATGTCAGTTTTGATGCATTATATGATATAATTTCGTCATTTGGGAGAGCTCGCTTCCTTTGTTTTCATCTTAGATTGACTTGTTTACTTTTATGGAAATCATATAAAGTGGGGATAATTATAAATAATTCAAATTATATGTTATTAATGATCTTTAATAGGTTTAATTTTCCTTATATATCATTTCTTTATATGACATGACTATGAATAATTAGATAGACATTTAAAGATAATCGTCTTTGTTTATTTTGGAGATTTCTGACCATAAAGAACTCATTCTCTTTTATCATTGAGTATTATGTAAATATTCTAGTTATAGAACATAAAAAGAGTTATAAAATAAATTTTAAAATATTTTTCAACCATAAGAATTTTTTAAGACCATCCTTGAATGTGGTAATGGAAAAATAAAAATTTTCATCCTTGAAGGTGATAAATTAACACCACACATTTGGCGTTTTCGTTTTTCAAATAAAAGAAATAAGAGAAGAGGTTTTATTATATTTTTTCATTAGAATACTAATATTACACTATATTTAAGATAATTGAGTTATTATACCATTTTTAAGAGGAGAGGTGAGGATATAATAAGAAAATAAAAGAAGATACAAATAAATTAAAAGAAAAGAAAGAGGATTTTACATCTTGAATCTTTCTTCTTGATAACCTCCTTTTTGGGATTGGTTTTGGTCTTTTTTCTAAGAAAGGATCTTATAGGTGAGGGAGGGGATTTTATAGATATTTTAGAATTATTTTTTCAGGAACTCAAGCTTGATATGTGTGAGGGTAAGAGGTGGTGAGGAGTGCTATTTATAGTGAAGGAGAGAAGTGTTTCTCATTATTATCTTTATTAGTTTAGTTTTTTTTTCTCAACAAGATAAATATTGATGATTACATGAATAAATAAAATAAATATATAATGATAATTAAATATTATTCTACTTACATAATTGATGACTCAATTTAACTACGAAATTATATGTACCTTAAATTATCGTATTTTACTACTCACCAAAAATTCAACTATTTTAGAAAAATCCCAAAAACATCACCCTAACCATTTCATGATGTGTATAATTAAAAATGTAAATCAATTTTTTTAAAATAAGTTTCTAAATATGATAAATTAAATTTTTAATTAAAATCATCATTTACATGGAAAATACCATTTATAAAAGTAATGATTAGTTTGTAACACGTTAAAAAATTAATTCAGGTCACATAAAATTATCATATAATCATAAGATAACAAAATGTAAATTTTTTAATACATTTTATTGAAATAATTTTTCTTTTAAATTATTAACTTAATCATAAAAGTTTAGTTAAATTTTTATTACTTAAAAAATACTTACACTTAAATAATAATTTTTAATCCATTTATTTACTTACACTATGATGTAACTATATCAAATTTTCATTTATAATATGCCTATATTTTATTTATTCTTTAATGGGTGAGGTTACAATTATATTTGTTAGTTTACTATTCATAAGTTCCATATTAGTATTAAAAATTCCATGTTAATATTTCAATTGTATAGGTTACTTAACATCTATAAATACATCTAATTTCATTGATTATTCATTTATGAAGTTTTTATTGTGTTATTAATGGGATTTAGGTCATTTATACTATATAAAATAATTATAATAAGGGAATTTCCATTGATATAATTTTGGGACATTACATATTGTCTTTGAAAATACCTAATAGAAGATCTTAAGGTGGTTGAATATTTAAAGAGTAGGTTTTTCCCTTCCATATGGTTATGAAGTCTATGAACATTTAATTTTCACAATGTTTATAGCTTTATAGGTTGAGGACATTTTTATTCTTCAGTTTCAAGATAACTTGATAGAGTATATATCACCATAGATCTTCTAAGTTATAAACAGGTCCTATTATAGGACTATTATACTAGATAAATACATTTCCTTCCATGGTTTGTAAAAAGCATCTAATATTTTTTACTATTATTTCTCTAACATCCCAATCAATGCGGGAAAAAGGATCAAATTTTATGAGATACTACTCTCTGTGACCCATATAATTAAATATGGTGAAGATGGTATTTTCAATGTTGGGTGGGAGAGGAGTATCATCCACCCAATATGGATATAACATTCTCTCTAGCTATACTTTCATGCACTTTTCACTCCATTTCATTCATTCAAGTGGAAAGAAACTCGATGGAGTTAAGGAGTTTTAGAATTAATGTTTCCTAGGATGATTATCTATAGAAAGCGAAATGAAGAATCAAAAATGATCAAATCACCTACACTAACTATAGATATTCATATTAAGAAATCATGGGGTGTCCAATATGAAATAGAGGTTGTTATTCCCCCAATAGAGAAAACTCTTGATACTCTTCAGACACTAGGATTAAATAAACTGATAGTCTAGACAAAAACATGGATAGGTGATTGGAATCTTTTATTAATGAATAAGTAATTAATTCTTATGGTATATATATTAGAGGGGAGATATTTTTCTCAACATAGGAATTGTACAAAACATGAGTATTTCCTTTGATTAATTCAGTGTTGAGATGTCTCTTCTCCTCCATAACTTCTTCACATTGGTAGATACATTTCTCAATAGAGAAAAGGTCCCTCCTCATCATGTGGTGGGGTCTTTTCAAATATATACATGACTTTACCCATATCCTTGTTTAAAGATGTTCGAGTGGGTAGTAGATGAGTATTGGAAGAAAATATCATACATGGAACCTTTTTTTTTTCTAGGTACACACAATTACTTCATGTACTTCATTGTGGACTATATTTTGAGTGTAAATATATCAATCACACCCTTCCATTCCATAGTCATTTTCTAGGTTAATAATGATGTTGATGGAAATTACAATTACTGAAACATACAACATAATGTAAATCTTGTCCTCATAAGATTATTAGGGTGATATAGTACCCTTTTAATATCCATTTATGGAAAAATCATGATTCTCCTTGACATTATCTTCATGGGTAGACCATTTTGGTTTACATCCCTAGAAAGGATTTATCTTCCCATGTCGATATAAATTAAACTTGAGAGAGACTCCAATATATTTTATTGAATCCAATCCTACTAATATATGTGAATCATGTAGTGGGGGAATCTAAAATGGATTGCCCTGTGAATTTGACCTCAATCTAGAGAATGTATATTTCCTTAGAGGAGTAGGGGTAATTGAAGGAACCTAGGAATTGTGAATGTTTTGTCATCTAATATTAAAAAAATGTGTTTAGATTCATGATAAAACACTATATCTATTATATCAATTACCATATTCTCTCATGGATCATGTTAAATTAAATTTAAATATGATGGAAACAAATAAATGGTACCTTGGAAGACAACACAGTCCTGGTGTACTCTGCTCGCTTATAGATTACCATAGCATTAAATAACTAGTCGGCGTGTCCACAAAATCATCCACACATGTCACACAAAAAAAATAGTGTGTTTTTAATTTATTTATAGGTTATATCATTGAAAATCTATAATAATTATCATATAGCTTCAATCATGATAAGAACATGAAATCAGTTTAAGGAGATGGGATGGAACTAATCTTGTAATTAATTTGAATTCTCTCTCTAGGAATTAATCTAAATGAAGGTAGATATCAAAAATTCATTAAAATATAATTTCTTTTATATTCACGGCTCAAAATGAGATTAAATACTTAGATTTTTCTCAAAACAAATCACTCAAAACAATAAAAATATTCAACCACTTAAAGTATCAAAAAATTAAATGAATAATTAAGTAAAAATGTTTTTTATTTCATGAATATTTCCACACTTTCTTAGGATAATATTAAATTGGATTGATAAATTATGAGCATTAACAAATATCATTTCTATTATAATTATTTAATTAAAATTTGATATGTGCTATTTATTAAAATTATTTTATTTTATAATATTAAATTTTATAATTAAATAACTTGTTAATACCATGATAAATAAATTCAATTCTCATTAATTTTGTCTTCAATGATATAATTTAATTAATTTTCTTTTTATCAATCACATTAAGACATTCACTATCCCTCGCATGTGGGGATCACTTCATCCTAAACACTAATTCATATTAATTATTCCACCTTCTAAATAAACATTTTTGTATTCCCCTTTATGAAATTATTCTGATAGTAGTGAGTCAAACTCATAAAAAAGTAAAGATGTTAAGAAACACATCATGGACTCTAAGGATTATAGTATAAGTCATAACCATGAAAAGAACTTACACGATTGATTTGTATAATATAATCTATTTTTCTCATGATATATAATAAAGATGAATATATAATTTGGTTCATAATAAATTAATGGTATATATATATATATATATATATATTATTTATTGTTATCAGATTGACTTGTGTTTATAGAATATGGGCATGAATTTTTTCAAGTCACTATTATCCTAATAAAATTTCTAACTATATATTATTCCATTTGGAAATGATAATTCTAGTGTTCATTATTCAATAAATGGCATGACACAAATGATGACCATAATATAAGATACCTCACCACAAAGTAAATATCAGGGTTGTTATATGGAATCAATGTACATGATAAAATAATATGCACTAATAATGATCACAATTTTAGAGACTAATACACATGCTCTTAGATAGGAATACATAATGACATCCAAAGCATTTTTGTTCCTAATGGAAAGACACTCCTCATGAAATCCTCTACTCAAGATCCCCAAGATTGAAACTCAATAGATGAAATATAAATAATTATAATCCCCAAACACATGAAAGTGAGACACTATCTTGGTCCCATCAGAATGATGTATCTAGACTATAGGACATATATTTATGATTTCTTTCATAGTATTTATAGGTTCTAATTATAGTTTGGAACTTTAATAACATTTTTTTGTGAAAAATATTCCAAAGAACTTTCCATGTATATAGTGTATGAAATATTGAAAATGCTATTATAATATGAACACATAAAGCATAACTCTCTATATATATTATGTAGAAATAAAAAAATTAATACAAATGTTGGGTCCAAGGAACCCACTTTTTCAACACTCCTAGTTACAGTAGGGAAATCTCTCTAACCATCCGTTTTTTGTCTCTCACATTTTAAGATCATTATTTTTCTGAGTTATGGATTTATTCATTGGACCTACCATATTTTATTACATTTCTACTCTATTATATGTGAATTCACCTCCTTGACTAAAAAACCCCAAGAGATTATATCCTCTGGTATACACATTTTTTCCTCTATCATAATCTTAACACTTTATCATGTTCAATTATTTTATGCTTATCATACATTATATTATGATAATAAATTACATTATATGTATGATTCTGAGAATAAAACAATAATTTAATATTATATACAAAATCTTTAGGAATATTAAAATCAGTAACATACTCGGTATTTGTACATATGTATACCATTGGATTTAATGATTTTATATTGATCATTTTCATTATCTTAACTATGATACTATTTCAAATTAATCTATAGAAAGATAATTTTTTCACCTTAATAATATTTTTTCCAAATTCTCTAAGCACTTGGTATAAATGCCATACACTCTTTCAAGTACTATTGGATAGTTCAATATATAACATTATCTATTATCCAAGATTTATTTTATATTTTCCTACCAAAATGTATTTATTGTAAATATAATAAATAGTATATAAAATGGAACATGTGATAGATCTATAATTAAAGTGTATGGAATTATAATCATCATTTTAATCTCCTCACATGTCTTGTACATGTCTTATTCATGATATTTATTCCACATGTAATTAAAAATAATTCTCACTAAAATTGTTCTAACTTATATTTTTTAATACATAGTATAGATACTTTTACTTGGTCTTTGAGTCCCATATATCCATATCTTTTGATATTATTCCATAGAACCTAGTTCACTTTTTTTATTCGATATTTAGAGATTTATATTAAATATAGTCATAAATAACTATAATACTAATAATTATTTCTTAAATTTATTAATATATTTGACTTGGAAAAATATGGTTCTCTCACTAAAAACATATATAAAAATGAAAAATCAATTATTCATTGGTTCAATTCCTACCTTGTTCCCTAAATGGGTCTATGAATCATTAAAATAATAATCATGGTCATTACTATGATAACTCAAATAGATTTAAGTATCATTTTTGGTGAAAATCCTTCAATATAGTGATCACTTTGATGGATCCTAATCCTTTAACAACCAATGTATATTTAGAGGTAATATATTTATCATTGAATTCATTCTCTCCCTTGAATACCCATTCTAACTATATAGGATTGACATTAACTAGATAAATTAACCAAATTTAGACTTGATTTTGGAACATGGGATCAACTATTTCTAATTCATAACCACTTAACGTTTAAGATTATTTATATTTACTAGATACATTTAAGATATGGATTTATTTATCTTAATATATAACCTAATGTGATGATCATAAAATAATACATCTTGGTCTTATAATTTCATATATAGACTGTGTCTCTAGAACATTCATTGTTTATTGATATATTGATGAACTTGTGCCTATGACAACTATTTTTGAACCATGAGCCTTGAATTTATTTTTAAGTCCATATTTCACTCACTATATAAAATAGATATGTTTACCCTGTTTCTAAATATATTCTTTCACTTGAATATAAATTTTTTATCATATGGTTTTATTTAATTTCCATGACACCTTTTATCTTATTACATAATAATCACTTCGTGTTTTTATTGATGCAATTTTATTTATTAACATTTCCTTTACAAAATATTTTAATATGATAACATAATTTATGAAATAATAGGTTGATTTGATATTATAACTCATTTGAAATAAAATTTTCATTATATTTTGTATACAGTTAAGGGTTAATGACACTATTGTTTTAATTATGTCACAAAAAGTATAATGGAATAATTGAATGTATTATATAACTCATCATTGATCTTCATTTTAATCACATAATGATTTTTATGTGTTTAAGGAAATGTGATTTTGGTAATAAATAAACTATGCATTTTAATGATCAATATATTATTAGTTGAGATATTCTTCACCTAGATATCCCAAAGCATCTCCTATCATCTAACAAATCATGTATATATCTTCAAATTTACATTCGTTAAATTTTTTTAATGGAATATTTTAAAGTACATAAATTTAACTTTATCTTCTACTTAAAATTATTTACACATATCTTTTTGAATGAGTTATATAAAATTTTTATTTGTATTTCCTATAATGTTAAAATATTTCTTTGAAAAATTAATCTGATTAACAAATCACGTCTAGAACATATGCTCTATAGCTCAAGATGCTTTTAATCACCCTTGTTGTTATTTTATTGAACATTTCCACTATATTTACCTGACCAAAATTATATTGAAAAAACTAGGTATAATTTTAGTATTTTATCATATATTCATCATTAAATATTATTATAGTACATATCTGATTCATGTATTATTAAACTACTATGTTATCATAGTAAACCATTAAAAAAATTACTTAAAACATGGAATAAAATCACATTTTGTGTTAAGTAAACACCGATAATTTTTTTTGGAAACACACATTACATAATAATAGTTTACAAATACTCAAATATTCCTACTAGGAATTATAATGTGGTTATATTATATGACTAATGTTAGAGTCGATCTCTATTATCAACATGAAAACCCACTTAACTCTTGTGATCTTTTTAAAAAACCTTGGTACCATTATTTTGAGATAATTTTTGAGTCTCGTATTTAATATACTACACATAAAATATGATATAATTTATTCATGAAATTATGAATATAACAGACGTTGAATCCCTAGTTTCCTTATTATTCAATTCATAAAAATATCTCATCCAGTGACCTTTCTTCATATGTGAAGTGAAAAAAACCTCTTGTTCAATCCTCTCCATCACTACCTTTAGTTTCTCAAAGGAATGGTTCAAAGGTTCATTTGGTTTCTATCTTTACATTGCCTTTTTCAACTTTTCTTTATTATTATTTACTAAAATAACTAAAAAACTAACTTGTATTACTAAATCAATTATAGTAATACATAAAAATATTTTTAATATAAAATATGTACTATAGGTCAAAGGCATAATTTTTTTGATATTTCAAAAAATGATAATGAAAAATAGACAAACATAAATAATACATGTAAAATTTATATGTATTCTTGAATATATTCTACAACGAACATCACGACTATAAGAATAATAGTAAAATAGAATAGGGTAATCCGTGGAATTGACATTTTGATATAACTAAAACTGAGAATTATTATGTATGGTATTAGTTTAAATGAATTATTAATAATTCAATATATCCATTTTATTATAAAAATATTCTATTATGAATGGTGGACATTATGACCATTGGTAATATAGTTATTATAATGTAACCATTAGAATTGTTATATAAAAAGGTAATGATGAGAGTTAATTAATATGGAAAGGGGAAACCATATACCCAACTAGTAGGAAAATATCTTAGTATAAATCAATAATAGAATAATTTTGGATGAACTACACCATGAAATTTACTATAATTCACACATTATCATTAGGGATTATGCTAGTGTGATAAATGGTTTATATCTGGGGGTTATGTAATAGTGAAGCACAAATTTTTTATGAAATGAACAGTTGTTTACTCTGATTCTATATTTTTACCAAATATGAAAAGATTATAGATATGATACAATGTACATAATTAGATAATTATTTTAATAAAAATAATCTATTATTTTGAATCAGGACTTTCAAATTTTCCAACATTGAATTTTTCATAATTTTCTTAGATAGTCAAATTTTAGGGTTAAAAGGTAAATTATGGTACAAATATACTATAAGTATTATTATATCATAAAGACTAAAAATTTTGTAATAAATAATAAAAATGATTACAATAAAAATATTGGGTTCATTCATTAAAATAGACTTTTATTAAAGTAATAATGTTAATTATCCAATACTATAATGATTCTTCCAAATCCTAGAGTATAATTTAATGATTTTAACTGCGGTTCTTTATGAACAATAATATTTTTCACAAAAAATATAATATATTTTAATGTGGTTTTAGTTATTAAAGAATTAAAATCCATGAACAAGTCCTTATGTGTCAAATACCATGTTCTAAAACCATGGTAAGAATAATGGTTTTATATTTTCCATAACCTAGAGTCTAATTCCCATGGTTTGAAGTTAATAAATGAATCCCACCCATTTTCTTAAATACCCACATATTCTCCCATTCCTCTCCACTCCAAATATGTTGAGCATGAAATCTATCTCATTTTCCACCTCAATATCTCTCTAAGGAGTTTCTAATATTCTAAGGAATTACTATCATTATTTAGGAAGCTTCCTAGAAATATAAGTGTTCCTAACATAGGTTATGACGAATAAACTTACATGTAAGGAAAAATATGTTTCTCCAAAACATAGAGTAATAATATTAGACCACATCATCATATAAGAACCCCCATCCTTCAATGGAACTGTGAATCCATTAGTATCTAAATAATGGTTCATGTCTTTAGAAAGGATATTCATTTCTTTGGGATGTAGTAGAAACTAGAAGCCATCGTGAAAAAATATTATATAAACGGTGATGTTGACTAATGGTGTTCAATGATTCAATGAACTAAAAATTAATTAGAGATTTAAATATAGAACTGAATCATTTTATGGTGGTATTATTTGAAATTAATTTCCTTATGAATTATGATCTTATATGGGAAATGAACTCCTAAATTTATGAAAAAAATAGGAAATTATTATTGATTACAAGGCTAAATTAACAAGATGACCAAAATATGATATGGAATATATACACACAACTGATTGAAATATTGATCAATTATTTTATAGGTTAAATCTAAACCTTTTTAAAGAAAACTATTCTCTCAATCGTTATTCTATTATAAGGAGTGGGTGAAAAGTACCATCAAGATTGAGAAAGAGTTCTCTTGGACATAATTTTATCTGTAAGAAATATATGAAAAGGGTATTTCACTTCTATATTGAATAAAATATTTCAAAAGAGAATAAGGTAATGGTATAATTTTTTATATTAAATAATTGTAGGATGAAACACCCTAAGGATTCTTTAAATATAATGGTAATTTAATACAAGTTTTAATATAAATTCAATAAATCATATAAATTTAAAGAAACTAAAATAGAATCCTCCAATATATATTTATTTAATTATAAAGAGATAGACACTATTTAAAAAAATACCCCATGATTCAAAGGAATCATCCCCAAAAATTTATGTCCCAAAAGATTTTATAGTAGGAATTTTGATTATAAAATAAAGTTTAGCTAATTTATTATATGAGTCTAGATCTATGAATACATTCATAAATTTAATGTTTACTAAGAACATTGAATCATACCCTGATGTACTAATGATGGATTTTTTAGTTAAAAATCCATGTGAAAATATTATAGTAATGGAATTATATTGCAAAATCTATATTAAAATTCATAATGGTTCCTTAGTTGCAAAGCAGTTTTTATAACTATAGTTGACATTGACATAATCCTTGGTATGGATTATCTCTCAGTGTATTTATTATGAAAAAGATATTATGATCTCTAAGGACAGAATAGAACCCATAGTTTCAATAAAAGACTATTAATTATCTAATTCATGTTTGGAACTACCTCCAATGGCTCATATAACTGATATTCTGGGAGAAGATGAATTAAAAAATAAGAACAATACCCTTAAAATAGATGATGCATATATTATGAGGGATTATTTTGATATATTTCATAAGAAAATAATTGTATATCGACCTGGTCATTAAGTTGAGTTCTTTATTGACAATATCACCCTTATAAAACATGCATCTATAAATCCCTATAGAATGGATCTAGTGGAATTTGCAGAATTAAATAAACAACTAAATGATTTTGTGTGATAAGTGATTTATTCACCATGGTATTTTACCTTAGGGATCACTTGTATTATTTATGAAAAATAAGGATGGGTCTATGTTGTTTTCTATTGGTTATAGAAAAGAACAATTTTGTTCCTTTAATGAGAACGTATCTTTTTTCTCACATTAAGGATCTATTTTATCAAGTTCGAGGATCTCATAATTTCTGAAATAATTATCCTTTTTTGGTCATAATCAATAAATAGTTAAGAACAATGATATACCATAAAATGCATTTTGAACAATATATAAGCATTATGAATTCTTAGTAATTATCTATAGGTTAACAAATTCATTATCTATATTTATAAATATAATAAATAGATTATTGAAGGACTATGTTGATAATATTTTTTACTTTTTATTGATGAAAAATTAATATACTATAAGTTATGTGATTTTATGAAGACCACATATGGATTTTACTTGAGACTCTAATGGAGATAGAGCTATATGGGTAATTTTGTAATTGTGAATTTTAGCTTCATTAGGTTTCTTTATGTGTGTATATTATCTCTAATGATGGAATACTAGTTCATCCTGTAATGAAAAAGGTTGTTAAAAATGGATCATACCAGTGAAAATAATTGAGATACAATGTTTCCTGGCCTTATCTGGTTACTATAGGTGATTTGTTAAAAAAATATTTTTGGCTAATCCTTTAACCATGTTGAATAGTAAATGGGTCAAATTCAAATGGAAAAAGGAATGTGAAGAAATATTTAATGAGATACAAAAGATATTTATAAACGCATAGGCATTGACATTACCATATCAAAAAAGAAGGATTAATTATGTATATCTATGCATGGAATAATTGAATAGGGTGTCTTATTGTGTAAAATGGCATACTTTTTTCTTATATTTCATGGATATTAAAATCCCATGAACCAACTATCTAACTCAGGATCATGAGTTACCATCCATATTCTTTACTTTAAAGAGATGAAGACATTATCTTTATAGTGAAATATGTTACATATATATGGATCACAAAGGATTTAAGTATATATTAACTCAAAAATTATTTAATATGAGGAAAATAAGATTGATGGGACTACTCACGAACTATAAATGTGAAATATAATACCACCTTGGAAAGGAAAACAATGTTCCATACGTGTTGAATAGGAAAGACCATAGAGTCATATATGTGATGAGGATCAACATTGATCCAATGTTTATTAATTTAGTAAAGGTATACATTGTAATTACCATGGAATGGGAAACATAATTCCTTTTTTAAGTAATTTTATATTAATTTTTACTATATAAGATAAATATGTCTCAAATATGATAACAAAGGTTTATAAAATCAGATTAATCCCATGAAATATGGGATATTGGTATAACTCATAAATAATAAGGGTGTGTTGAAATTTAAAATGAGACTATGTGTACCATAATTACCTAAGATAAAGTGGTAATTTTTTGATGAATCATATTGATCAAAATTCTTCATACACCCCAACAGTACTAAGATGTACATAGACATAAAAGATGACTTATAGTGGTAAAACATTAAGTGAGAAATTACTAATATGTGTCAAGATTATTGGTATGCCAAAAATTAAAAGATGACATAAAATACCAAAAGTTTGTCATTAAACCTCTCTAAATAACAATATGGAAGTGGGATAATATAATAAAGGACATTCTTACTAGGATTCCTAAGACACCTAATAAGAATGATGTTTTATAGATCATTTTGGATCACATTACAAGGTCTGAACAATTACATGTGACAAATGAGGATATACAGCTTTAAAATCGTGCATAAATATATATCAATGAATTTGTGAGACCTCACAGAGAACCTCTATATATTGTACCAGGTTATGAACCTCATTTCACAGTCACATTTTGGATGCATCTTCAAATGGATTTGAATACCAATATACATTTCAGAACCACCTATTATACATAAACGAATAAGAATTCTAAAAGGACCATCCATACTTTAGAGGACATGTTGGTATCATGGTCACTTTACTTCCATGTAATGTGGGACCAGTACCAACCCCTAGTGTAATTCAAAAACATCAATATCAACCATTCAAGAATACAAATGTAACCATATGAGGCCCTACATGGGAAAATATGTTATACTCAAACCTTATGGGATGATGTTGGGGAAATAAGGCTAGATTGTATTGATATTTTTTATGAAACAACTTATATGGTACTAAATCTATACAATCATATAAAACTCTTAAAGTAGATTGAAAATATTTTCTGATAATCAGTCGAAGGAAATGTATTTCCAAGTAGGAGGTCATGTCTTCTTGATAGTATCACGGAAAAAGGGAGTTATAAGGTTTGGTAAGAAAATGAAATTAATCCATGGTAGATTAGAACCTTTTAAATTTTATATAGAATTGGATTTTTGTATTATTCTTTGGATTTTCCACCCAACCTATCTAAAGTTCATGGATTCTTTCATGCCTGAATATTAAGGAATTACATGCCTAATCCAACACATATACTAGCCATAACTGAAATAGTGTTCGATCATGAGTTTTTATATATTGAAGAGCCTATATATATTCTTTAAACTAGAGGGAAAGATTTATATAATGTGAAAAAACTATTTGGTGAAATTAATTTTGAGGAATCACAAGTTAGAAGTGTAAATATAAGAGCCTGATGAAGTAGTAAGGAAGAATTTCACTCATTTGTTCCTGGATTGATGTATTCACCACATTTCAAGGACAAAATAATTATAAGGGGGAGAATATAATAGATGATAAATTATGTTAATAAAAACATATTTTTATTAAAGAAATATGTACTATATATGAAATGTACAAATTTACTATGATTATTTAAAATAATAATTGACAATTGAAAAACATAAATAATCCAAGTAAAATTTAAATGTATCTTGGATCATATTATCTAATAAACATAATATTTATACCTAGAATATTATAAAATAATAACCATATAGGTCACTAAATTGAAATATTAAGAAAATAAAAATGAGAATTGGTATTTATTGTATTTCATTTAATAAATATATTTGATGTAAATATTAGTACCATTGGGAATAATGATTGTTGGTAATATAGTTGTTATATTGTAACCATTATAATTAGTGTATATTAAAAGTAATAATGAGAGTTAATTAATGTATATTTTATAAACCATGACCTCAAATAATCGAAAAATCCCTTATGAATCCCATTTATTTGATCTTTGGATGGAGGTAACCTCACTGGGGATTTCCCTTGACCAAGCCTAAGTAAAACATTTATAACAAATTTTGGAACGAAATATTATAAGGGAGAAGTTCAGGTTACAATAAATCAATACCAGATTAATTTATGTTAGATAACACCATGAATTTTACTCCATTTCACATTATACCCTTATATATTATGATGGTGTTATAAAGGGTTATGTATCTTGGGGTTAAGTAGTAATGAGCGGTAAATTATTTTACAAGTGAAATGGTGTTTCCTTTGATACTTCATTTCATCAAAATGTAACACTTTTATATAAAACATAAAATTTACATGAAAATATGATGAATTCCATAAAATGGATTTCATATTTATAATAAATACATCAAAATTAGACAATGGTGAATTTTACCTGCTTTTCTAGGACATTCGAATTTTTTGGGTAAAATGTAAAAAATAGTATGAATATAAAATAACTATTATGATCTCATAATGACTTCAAATAATGTTCTAAATAAAAGAAATTCATTCTCAATAAAAAACATACTTTTTAATAAAAAAATATTCATTTTAATATAATAAAATTAATTATCCCAAACTATAAAGAATATTCCATGACCTAATGTATATTTTAAGATTTTAAAAGCAATTTTTTATGAACAAGAATCACTTATACATCAAACATAATATATTTTAAAGGGAGTTTTATTTTAAAAAAATTAAAATCCAAAAAACAACCACCACATTTCTAATACTATGGTATAATACCATGACAAGGCTAATGGTTTTCTATTTTTTATAACCTAGATTCCATAGCCCATGATTTGAAAGTAATAAACAAATCTCTATCATTTAGATAAATAACCACAAATAGTCACATCCATCTCTACTCTAATGAAATTCATCCCATTGTTTAACCAAAGAGTCTCTTAAATGAGTTTTTAAAATCATTCCATTTCATTTTCTTTTAATTGAGAAATGTTATTAAGCTTCATTATTATAAATTCATTATTAAATTATCAATGATATATCCTTATTATATATCATTATACTACATTCATAAACTATTATAATGTTGAAACATTCCAATATCTATAAACTATCCTAAAATTTGGGTAAAGAGTGTTTGGTTTCCTAATAATGAAATCCTTGTTTGGATATTGACATTTAGATGAAGACTATAACATAGATTCAATTAGAAGTATTAACCCTAAAAATGTTGGTTATGTATTAACACGATCTTCATTGGGTGCTCAACTAATGGGCCTAACATCACACATGGTTTTACACTACAAAGGGTTATAATTTAGATTATTCATAAGATCTTTACCAACCATAATTAATGATTATTTCCTATTGATATTTTTACACCATAAAATTATTATTCACTACAACTTTATTATCATTCCTATTATAAGGGTGATTTTCATTAAATTTTAAATGTCTTATTAGTTATATGATTATTTTGAGATATTCAAATATATATCCATATTGTTCCATTGTATATAGAATTATTAACATTACATATATTAATATTTGTATAAGAAAAAATATTGATTAATTAGTCATAATATGTATGTGGTTTTGTGTTGAACATTATGATATTTATGTTTTAGCCATTCTCTTCATACTATGAATTCATTGGAATTATATTTCCCCTAAATGCATTAGTAGGTCTCATGAGAAAAACCATTTGTGTATTTTTATAATTTTTACCATTTTATATTGGATGTCTTGGCATGAGTCCTTGAAAATTTATTTAAGATATATGACTATACAAATTCCATCACTACGAGATAATTAATTCATATCTATACATTTATTTATTATTAAACAATCCTTGGATATTCTATTTTTTTTGATTTAATTGTTCCTAACATATTACTGATCTCAGGGTTATGTATGATAACATTCTATTGTAAACTACCCCTTACTGAACATTTCAACTCACCCCTTTATATATTTTTTTATTTTTCTAGTAAACCACAAAGATTACAATGTAAAACATATGGATTTTCAATGAAAAATAATAATTTTTCATTTATTCTATGTTTTTATGTTTTCAATGTAAGGTAATGTCCATACATATATCATGTTTCTTCAGTCTATTGAACTATTGGATATTAGGTATTGGGATCAATTTATTCTATAACTTTGTAATAAAATAAACATTGTATCTAGGGTATTGGAGTCGGGGTGTTACATAAAATTATTTTAGCTATTCTATTCCTGGAAAACATTAACTAACAGATATATTAATCTGTTTATTTATAATATTCTTTTTATAAATCTAAATTAAATTATAGTAACTGAGTGATATGGTTGAAAAAATGGGAATTATTTAATGATTATGATTCAATTTGAATGCCAGTTTTATTAATAAATCAATTTACACTATCATATAAAGTATATAAAAACCACCTTAATTTTCATAATTCCATTTAAACATGATTAATGTAACAATAATATCATTCATTTATTACTTCACATTTTCCTTGAAAACACCTCATAGATGAGAAAACATGGTATAACAATTCATGGAATCATATTTTTTTCATAGCTCATCAGACATCGATTATAATATTATGATGTAAACATAAAATTAATTGTCCATGATTCTTCTATAAGACTCTTTTTCACCCACACATTCTCCTATGGTGGCTCATCAAAAAACAGGGATTCTAACACTTATAATTTTATTTCATAATATAGAACTATACATAAGAAAGTATATGAAAATTTAAAATTAGTTTCATTAATGATGTGTTCACTGTCTAATATTGATTTTAATTTATATCTAGTGTTAATTTATATTTTTCTACAAAATTAAACTTATCATATTCATACTTTTATCTTGATTACTACTTACTGTAAATTATAGATTTCTTAATATTCATTGTATTTCACAACTTTATTCAAAACATAGTATCCTTCAAATACTATATTCAAAATCCGTAGTCTCTTAGGTATTCTAGGGTAAAATTATCCTTAAACCTCTCTTCATATCCTTGTCTATGGTCTCAACCCTACTCCAGGATTTTAAGGTAGGATTTTTGCTAGCTAACTACATTAACTCATAGTTCTGTAACATGTTGACTGGGGTCTCATATATTTTTAATCCTTAACTTGGATTTTATCAATAATTTCTTTTAAAATTGAACCAAATTAGATATGGGTTTTTCTTTGATCCCAATATTAGTTATGTCGACCCACCACTCCTATTAGAAATTCCCAATAAGAGGAAGTTCCCTAAACTATTTATGAAAGTATCCATGAACTATGGTTTCTTTCTAACATAAGTATTTTATAGTATTTGAAACTTAATATTTTTTATTCCTCTTGGTGAATGAAATAAAAGTGGTCGGAATAGACTGAATGCTTTCATTTTTTATTATTTTTGATAATCAACCTTTCAAGGGGTTAGCGGGAACCCTTACAAGACCTGAATGGTTAGAGACAATTACCTGACATGTAGGTCTTAGAGGGAATCACCCAGTCAAGAAAACTTAGAACTGCTCCTCCCTAGCATATGTCATAATATCATCACTCAGCCTTCGCAGGGCTGGTTGGTTAGCTATCAAATACATGGTTTCACAGTCCATGTACGGATGGCAAATCCATACCCTCTCTTTCTTCTAATTCTTGTTAGCTCTACTCTAGTGAATGTGCCTACCCTGATCCTCATCTAAAGCCTTGTCCCTTGTAGTCTGACCGGTACATCTGCATCATGTGGCATGAAGGCCTTGGGGTGGCTCTATAGCCATAAGGTGTCTTGAAGGCCTGGAGAAGCAACTACCCTGAAGGTCTTGGGTGTCCTGAAAGGCTTACAGGATTCGAGTACAAAATTGGTGGGTCATAGGCCTAGTAGGTTGAACAGTTCCGACTTCTACAGTACCAAACAGTGGATGCTATAGTACTCCTATAGTACCTGAAAATATATCTCCACTAGGATTTGATCCTGTATTTCTTGGATGCACCCTCCAATTCCTCATATATTCATCTTTTATTTATTTATTTTTACCTTTTCATGGTTTCTAACAATCCATTGTGAACATATAACTACCACATATTCACAAAATAATATAATTTACCAAGTAAGAGAAAAATAAAAAAAATAATGGAATGATCAAGATAAGTATTCTATTAGTTGATCCATATAGTGGTTGATAGATTAGATTAAATCATAGTGGAAACTCATTATGTTGTATCGAAATTGAGTTTCATCCCTCACCCCACCAATTCTTCAAAATTCCAACTGGTGTATCACCAAATCTTTGTGAATATTTCATCTTCATTCATCATTCTTATTGTACAATAATACTAACTCATGGGTGAAGCGGTCTTGGGAATATGGGATATATATATATATATTATAATACTTTTTCTTACGAAGACCAAAATACATAAAATAAGGTGAATGGTAAATATGAAAACAACTATTTATTAATTAATTATTACAGACATCACAGAATATAATAATTAAAAAGAATAAATAATAAATATCGGGCGTAATTTAGCTGGTCTCGCTCATGATTAGTCAAAATGAATTCACATAATAAAATATATCATGAAATATAATTCTAATTGAGATAAATAATTATGAATTATAATATATTAAAATAATTTAACTCACAATTTACTTATCTCACAATACCAAAAATAATTTTATAAAATTCCATATAATTTTTAAATATTTGTAGAATGTTTCATATTTTTTAGGAACCTAGGTCTTAAATGACATATTAGTCATGTTTTCAAACCTTTACTGGGATCAAACAAACTGGGTGGGTTTTCTAGAGCTCAACTCGGCTCGGATCAGGTTTGTGGGGAATATAAGGTAGAAAACTAAATCTTACATATTGTCTCCATCTCTTTTGTATAATAGTTAAAAAAGTTATTGGACAAAAATTTTACCCTAATAATTGTGAAATTATCTACATCTCACCCCAATTAGTGGGGGGGTCTTATCATTGTTATCCACCACTTGATGTATTTTTTCTTATTTTCTTTATTTTTTTTAAGGTGGAAATCTCTCTCAACACTTTTAGTACCAGTGAGACAGGTCATCACTTGTGACCCTCTATCAAAAAAGTGATCAACTCCATGCTAGTTATCCTCCACCCACTCATATAAATAACTATTTTTCTATGTTTTGTTTATTTATTATAAAAAATTATTTTTCCAATCATTATATGGCTATATCTTAGCCATCTCACCACAAATAGATGTAACCTCAATCTATTTGGGAATGTATAAAATCCCTATATCTTAATTTTATCAAATATAATAAGACATTTGACATAAATGTTGGAATGACCTATCTGATAAAAAATCAAGGTACATTAATATTTATGAAATCATTCATAACTATTATTTAAAATATGTTTTGGATTCCAATTCATCCTAAAACACTAAATCTATAATACAAGTTCCCAAATTCTCTAATATAATGTGTGAAAATAAATTTATGTTAAGGAACAAAAATTAATGATATCATCATGGATGTAGAGATATCAATGTACTCTGAGCACATATGGATTGTCATAGCATAATGTAACCAAGTAGGGTTCCCTCTATATCATCTACACATGTTACAAAAATCTTTCGGTGCTTCTTTTTTTTAACATTGAGTGTTATCATAGAGAATCTATGACACATATGATGTACCACCGATCATGGAAAGAATATTAAATCTATTAGAGGATATAGGATTGATCTAATATGGTTCTTATTTTGACTTCTCCTTATAACAATCAACTTAATGGAAAGGATAACTCCTGGAATCATGAAAATGGTAGGTCATAAAATTTATGTCTTAAAATTGATCTTAAATAGTTATATTTAACTTTTAAAAATTCCACCTAAGACTTTTGATATGTCAAAACTATTAAACTATCCAAATATGACATGGAAATTTAAGTAACCATGTCATGTATATCATGAATATTCCATCACTAAATTTTCACAGTATTAAATTTCATGTGATAAACTACGACCCATGAAATTAGTCTAGTACATACATAATTATTTAATGAACCATAAACCCATAAATCCCATTTGAAATAAATATTTTCTAATATTAAATTTTATAATTAAACATGTTCTGAAAACAATGATAAATAAATTAAATTATTTTAATTCTTAACTTGAAAAAAATAATTGTATTAATTTAATTTTGATTTGTCACACTCAATCATTCACCATACCCCACACATATGGGACACTTAATCATAAACTCAAACTCATTTGAATAGAAACAACATTCTTATGCATGTTATATGTGACACTATAGGACCTTATCCAAATTTTAGTGAGTGATACACATAGAAAAATAGTGGTATCTAGTAGCATATTGTTACCCGAAAAGAGATAATGATAAGTCGTGGATACTAATATCACTTATGAACACACTCAATGTAATATAATCACTTTTTATTTTGATATCCCATAAAGTAAAATTTATACTCTGTGTAATAATACTTTAAATATTTATTTATATTAATAAAATTTTATATGTGATTGTTCAACCCATTATGACCATTACACTGTGAGTTTATTGTCTTCTACACTTTGAAATGAGATTGAGAAAGGGAGAAAATGGTCTAGAGTCAAATCTATAACTACATGGGATTATTGACATAGAAAATCACATATTTATATAGTATAATGTTTCACAAGATGGATTTAAAACATTTTTTATAATTTTTTCTTAGTCTACTTTATTTAATTAAATTTAATTTTTGTCATGATTTTAAGTGGTATATTTTTTTGTGGTTTATTCTTGAATAATTTTCCATCATAAAAGGATATACTCATAATGTGAAAATCCTTTAATTTTGATATATTGAGAACCTCTTTTTGTATATAGAAACTATGTGAGGTTGATATTGTGAAATAGTAAATTACACCTTAAATGTGTAGATTTATAGGACATATATAAATCCCATCATTCATCCAATATCCCTAATTATCCATTAATTTATCTCAAATTTCTAGCAATTCCTAAAATATTTTGGGAGCCCTAACTACCTCATATTATTGGCATTCATCATCAGATTCTATTGGTTTGATATTAGTCTTTCTAGGTAAGTTTCACTTTTATTTCTCTCTATTTCTTCCATTTTTATTTATTGGATTAATAATGGATACCTTTTTTGGAATAGGGTTTATTTTTGGATTAAAAGTTTCAAGATACATCAATTTTTTGTTTTATTTGATGATTCCTCATGTGGTTGTAGCTTCATGGTTCAACCTCTCTTACATTATATTAAATATAAATTCATAAATATTTCACTAAGGTAGGTTGTTTTATTTCTCTACCTTTTATGTTCATTTGTGTGATTACTATGATTTGTTTCGCATGGGTGAGTGGTATGAATAGTCATAATAATGATAATATACTAGACTAATGAAATTGAAAGTGAATGGTGTGAAATGTTTCTGGTTACCAATTTTACTTTATATTATTGTTATTATTTTTGTTGTTTTATGATATATGATTAATATAGAATTATTCTTTTTAGTAATGAATCAATTTGATAATTCCCATTAAATTATTAAATAATTAATTATGGTAATTGAAATTACTAAGTTGGGTATTCTTATTTTATGCTTGATTTGTTATTGTAGAATTTTGGCATTAGTTATTGTGGATTAGAGAATATAGTTATTATGTCTTTGTGGCCTTTGTTGTTGCATCTTGTAAGCCATAGTTATTGTCTCCTGTCAACCTTGGGTGTTTTTTAATTGGTGACCTTGGTTTTGATATGTTAGTTCGGCATGGTAGTTTCTTGATAGGTATTCGGTAGATATGGAATAATAAAAATTCTGAAATATATAAATGTGGATATAGATAAATAAAACATTAATGTAGATTTATTCTAATAACCTAATTAATAATGCATGGTGGATTATTATTCAATTGAAGATGGAAAATGAAACATGGGTTGTGGACCATTTGTGCGATTATTTTAGATTCTTTCAGCATTTGAGGCAGTTCTTGGTGTGTGATATTAGTAGTGTGATGATTATGGTTTTTAGATACTACTTGTGTGAACCAATAGGTGTGGGATTGTGAGATATTATTATATACCTATAGATTTCTTTTTTTTCCTTCACACACCACCCATGTTGGGTAACCTGAATGACACCGAGAGACATTGGGCGGTTTTTTCTCCTACCATCCCAGGACGAATGATAAATATGGATGAATACCCCTTGTCCATCGGTCCCCATTAAACAATATAATTTTCTGATACTGGTGGTGGATGATGAGATATATATTGGGGTTCATGTATGGTAGGGAGAGGGAAGGAGGTTTATTTCCTAAGTGTTCATGATACCCAACCTCCTTGGTTAAATGATATGATATTTTTGGTTGGTTCCATGTGATATGATATATGGATGGTGTAGCATGATATCCTATATTATTTGTGTTTTCACTGGAGGATATATAAGATATGGGGGAAAATGATGTCATTATATTGGGTGAGATAATTAAAATAGTGGGAAATTTGTTTTAGGGAACAATTATCTTGTTTCATATGATATTATATTACTACTATTGGATGTTTTATTTGGTGATAGGGCCTTGGTGAAGCTATGTGGAAGCTCATTGACCTATATAGGTGTTTTTTTCTCTTATTCTTTCTCCCATATTATTAGAATCCTCCTTCTACTTTATTTATGAGAGATTTTTTATATGATACTAATAAGTAAACATGTTATTTTAACCCTATATATATATTTAAACTTATTTTTAGGTAACTTGGAAGGATATGGTGATCAGGGTGGATATTAATAGCTCAGATCTAGGGTTGTTATGGTTGATGAAACCTGATTTTCTTTAGGTGTTGTTTTCTTATGGTGGTGTTTATATCAATTTTATATTCATTAATTGTGGTATGTTTCATTTATTAGATTTTGTGATATTTATTTTATTTTATTGTGGATTTTTTTATGGTTTAATATTATGATTTATGGATATTTTTTGAAATTCATCCAATTTCAGTGTTTTATACCCTCGGCGCTAGTCACCAACCTAGGGCCTACTAGAGTTGGAATGTGGGGGTCAATAATTCTCTTCACTCTCAGGCTAGCAGGGGAACTAGTGGAGTGGGTATCATGATAGAATGATATTAGATGTGTTAGGTAAGATAAATGGTGGAGTTTATAGTTTGTCACTATTGGGGACTACATTGGTTGGTAAGGTAACAGTGTTGGAAAAACATAGTATATAACAATAAAAATGGAGACCGATTAAGAAGCTTGATTTTAGGGCCCCTTGTGATCAAATGGAAGGAATTTAATGTACAAGTTAAAGTAAAGGTTATTATATAGTAGAGACATAGAATATGTAAATTCATCATACATTCTTGAGTTCAATTATTGAATAGAGTGGTTCTGGGAATGATTATATGAATTAATTAAATGAGTATAGCTAAATCCATTTCAAATAGAATTATTTATCCCTAAATTATTTGTATAGATAATATTTGATCATCAACCATGTGTGGTTTGAGTGGGGGAGGTTCATAATACATTCCCTTTTGACCGTTAGAGAGTCAATCTTGATCATGAGGATGAGCAGTGGCAAGAGACATTCTGTTGATTTCAACATCAGAGTATGAAAAAGTATTATATAAGAATTTATGATCTAGATAATTAATGTTATATACAAAATTTGGAGACAACTCTTGGCTTAATTGTATCTTGATATAAGTTTTGTGTTCCCCTAACCATAATCCAATAGAGGGGATATGTGTGTCCATGGTGGATATACCTCTCAGGGAGTGGAAGGAGATTGATGTATCTTCTTTAAATTTATATAAGGAGTTCATATTCCTTAAATAAACATGTATGTGTGTTTAGAAGATGGAAATTATATTTCAGGACCTTCTATATTATTCTATTTTCATCTTTCCTGATGAGTAGTACAGAGCACGGTGTTTGGTGGAGTCATTATGCCCCACCCTTTATTATTTAGTCACATCATTTACATTACATATGTATATAGTGGTTTAGAATATGTAAGAAGATTTATAGTGGGTGAATAAGTGAGTTGGAAGTCCCCTAGTTGATATTTAAAAGAGAACTCCAAACACTGAGATGTCAGATGGACTCTTTAGGATAGTGGGTCAGTTGAGGTTCTGATTAGCATGGAAATAGCCCTAGTAGTCTACATCACATTTCATAAGAGTTGTTTGTTTTTTCATGTCTATTAGGAGCTCTCTATTTTTTCTATGTTGAGGTCGTGGTCATTATCAGTGGTAGTTACCTTCATCTTCAGAGAGTTAGTATGGATTGGGGGATTAGGCCTCCTTCCAGTAGCTATGGAAGTTTCCATTGAGGAAATTTCATCAGTATGACCTTCTAGATTATGTTCAATAGACTGTTATTTAGTCTAATAATCATCCCTGAAGAGGTGATGTTCTCATAGGGTAGATTAAATATTTTTCTCACCATCAGGGACCCAAATTAGATTATGGACAAGGGGGGAATCTACAGTGAGGTAAAAGAGTTGAACAAGGTTAAATGAATGTGATATAAGAACTAGTTACAAAGGGGAAATATGTTTTTTATAGTATGATTATTTTATCTTCTATTCTATTTTGTTGTTTTTTTATTCTAGATCTTCTCAGTCCTTTGTTTACATAACCTTGGTTAGTGCAATTGAGTTATATGTGGAGAGGGTTTTCACACCCCCTATGTTATCCAAAATAGTTAGAGGTTAGGCTAGTTTTTTTTATGTATATTGGGGAATCAGACTGATGATGGAGAAAAATTATTCATTAACATATTTATTTTTATTAAATATATAACCATATGATTTCATTCTCATCGTGGATTAGTTTTATTTTATTTTCATTGTGTTTGGTTATTTCCACAATATTGTTTATTATTATATTCTTCAAGGATGAAGTGAGTTGGTATTTAGGTTATATGATCCCCTTATTTACTTGATGTCTTAAACATTTTATGAACCTGTTAGGTATCAAGTGGTGGATAGTTTCGTGATTTTTTACCTAAGGAGTTTGAGAGACATCCACTTTGATATGATGTCTATTTTAGAATAGAGTTCATCTAAAATATACACCAATTTGATGGACCCTTATCAGGTATAACTTTTAGAGTTTTGGGAGCTAAGTATCCAAATAGATGACTAGTTAATGAAAGGATTTATCTATCCTCATTTATCAGTATGGGGAGATTAGTTTATTTTTCTAAAAAGGTGGATTGTTGTTTGAGGTTGTGTACAGACTACAAGAGGATGAATTAGATGATGATCAAGAATAATTAAACTATTTTAATAATTGATAATCTCTTTTAATTATTGAGGGATGATAGATGGTTTTCAAATATTTATATGTTGTTTGGATATCTTTAGTTGTGGGTAAATGTGGTAGATATTCTATATATAGGTGTCTACGACCTATATGAACACATTGAGTTCATGTTCATATAGTTCAGTGTCATGAATAAACCAATTGTCTTCATATTTAAGACACTTGAACACCATCAGTTGTATAGGTAATTGTCTAAAATGTATGTATTGGACATGAGAGGTTAATTTTCTTAAACATGACATTTATTAGTAGGGATGATCGTTTGATTTAGAAAATTTTGATATAGTTTTTTCTTATGCAGAACCTAGGAACATGGAATAGGTCCATAGCTTTATTTGTGTTTTCGGATATTATTGGAGGTTTTTTTATTTATCCCAGATTATTGTCCAATTAATAAACCTTAACCAAAAGGACAAGTATTTCATTTGGAGTGAAAAAGTTTTCTCATTATTAGACTACTATAAGGGGAATATGATTAACACCTCGGTTCTTCAGCTACCTAAGGAGGGTGTGATGTTTTAAGTGTTATTCAATTCTTCCTGTTTATGTTTTGGATGAATTTAGATATAAAAGTGGGTGGTAATCACTTATGCATGTCAGATTTTTTTCCCCCATGACTATAATTATACCACCCATAATATTTAGATGGAAGTGATGGTGTTTTAACTTTATCTATGTCGATTTTACCTCATTATGGAACACTTTTTGGTCTTTACACGTCACTAAATCCTAAGGTATATCATTTATTTCATTGATATTAATCTATGATAGTGTCAGAGGATATAGTTTCTCTATAACTATAATTGTGTGATATATTATAAATTAGGAAAGGGAAACTTAATTATAAACATGTTTAGAAAATATTCTTGGGGTTTTATTTGAGAATCTAAGGATTCATGGAAGGAGATGGAGGTGTTAGAAACTTTTTATCTAAGAGTGGAATAGGTTGCCGGATGATGATAGAAATTATTGATAAAAATATAAATAACATTGTTGTATCATGTGGAGGATTATTTTTTGGGATACTCATAGGTATAGGTGAATCATGATCGGTATATTCTTGGAGATCCCCATGTGGAATGTTATGAGGATGGACAACACTGGGTTATTTTTAGGGAAGGATGTTCATCCCCATGGTAATACACGAGGGATTCTTCCATGGATTTCATATCTCATCCCTAGTTACATGACTCAATGTGTATAATATATATCATTTATTGAGAAGGTAATTTGGAATTCCAGGGTTGAAATCCTCAGTGGAGGAGTTTGTGGTGTGATTCCTGTTATTCTAGTAGGTAATGGAAGAACATCATGTGCTTGGTGGTTTTTTTAGGCATTAGATATCCTTGAGTGGATGTGGGAAGATGTCTCATTGTATTTCCTTACCAGGATACCCTAGAATCAAGGATTACATAGTTAAATCTTGGAGATCATGTACCAAATGAAAAGGTATTCTATCTTTCTAGTGATTTGGTAATCCAAGTACTATGGATTTTCTAGTTATATAGTATGTTGATGACATGATATGTCTTCATGGAGCCCTGAGGAACATCATTTTTTTTAATGTGTTCCTTGGTTTAATTTGTGATTATAGAGGGGATTTAATCATTCTTTTTTCTCTCAGTTACACATTATCACTAATCTCCACCCCTAGATAGAAAAGTAAATGGAGAAGACTGTCCAAATGCTATAGGATATATGGCATACACGCATATTGGATTTTAGTGGGACATGGGTATGAACCTAAATTTGTTTTTGTTTAATTATAATTAAATATCGAACTCATCCATTCATATTTCCCCCTTTTAGGTGTTTTAAATGATGAAGTTTTGATCCATGTTGAGTTAGATTGAGATTAGATATGTAGTAGTTTTTTGTCCCAACATGGTGTAGAGCATAACAGAGAAGATACATGTTGTGTGCGAGAGGTTAAAGGCTCTACAATACTGTCATAATTCTTATGTCAATTAGTAGAGGATTATTTTGGTTTCTGATGTTATAGATCATATTCTCTTGAATGACTCCCCTCAGTACAAGCAGTGGAGGGTTTGATAGGGAAGTAAGATATGAGCCCTATTTATTGGAACCTTTGTGGTGTTAGGGATAATTTTTTATGTGGATTATTAGTTAGAACTACATTTATAGTGAGATATAATTCATGTTGTATTCCATGTGTCCTTGATCAATTGATATATTCACAATGATTCTTATATCATCGACTAGGTGGAGATGGATATCTATAGAAACATGAAGTTCAAAAAACAACTGATTAAGATTTAGAACTATCAAGAGAAGTTTTTTCAAGGGTGAATTATCCCCTTGTATTGAGTTCTATAGTTGATGGTTCTTTGTAGAAGATTACATGGGATTGGAAGTCACATATTCATTCCCAATACCCAATTTCTTCTATTCTATGATGATTTATATATTTGGATTTTATACTCTTTTAATGGTGGTTTTAGTTTATTCTATTAGGTTTTGAGATCCTCGTATTATGTTTTGAGGCAATATTTGATCCATGTTTTAGAGGTATCTCCAAGGTAAGTGTTCAGTGGTTTTTGAAAATTGGTGTTTCCTCTCCTTTTCTGGTTAGTTTTTACTCTTGAAGATGAGATTCATTTGAGAGGTATCTAATGTAATAGAAAAGATCCTTCTTGACAATTTATTGGCCATTATTTATTTTGGGAGATTTGAGATGGGTTTGAGTAAGGGAGTGGAAGAAATATTATCAAATCCACAGTTATATGTGGTGATTCAAGCCATGAGTCACTAATGAATAGTGTTTAATGCTTCACATGGTTGATTCATCAACTGTTCTAGGATATCTACTTGGTTTGATTCACAAAATAAATTTTTATCCATGTCTTAAATTATAATGGTTTTCTTGGTTCGGCCTTTTAGGGTTTCACTATATGAAAGGATATACTAATGATGTGGAATTATTATAGAATTATTGGATTATGTTACAGGTTTTTTGTGGATGAAAACTACATGAGGTTGATGAGATAAATCATAAATTCAGGACATCAACTATGTTATTTTTTGGGTGTCTATAAATCCCAATCTCCTTATTATCTCCCTTTTTATCAATTCATTTATCTCTAATTTTAAGGTATTACTAATTGAATTTTAGATCCCTAATAGCCTCGCATATTTTTCATTCATATTTGGATAATGTAGGTTTGATATAAGTTATTGTAGTTGAGTTCTTTTTATCTTTCTCTCTAGGTTATCATTTTTTCTTCATAGGATTAAAAATGGATATGTTTTTTTAGAGTTATGATATTTTTTTATGTAATTTTTATGATATAATTCCACATTTAAAATTAATTCACGGATTCCTTATGTGGCTGTAGATCAATAGTTCATCATGTCTTACTTTATATTATATAGAAAATAAAAAATATTCCTCTAATTTATGAGATTCATGTTCTCATCCTTTTATGTTAAAATGTGGTATTTTCATTATTTTTCTTCCCATTGGGATAGTTCTATTAATTTTCATAATAAATATAATAAACTGGATAAATGAAATCTAAATGGAATGGTGAGATATGCATGTGGTTACTGATTTTCCTTGATATTGATGTTATTTTTATTGTTCTTTTTGATTTATGAGAAATTATTGATATGGATTTATGACTTGTATTAATATCTATATGTGATAATATGAGTTCAAATACTTAAATCCATTAAATGAAAATACTAGGTTGAGTATTATTATTTTATACTTGTTTGTTTATTGAAACTTTTTGGCCTTGATATTTGTTTATTAGTATGCTTGTTTGTTGTTTCTTTGTGGACGTGGTTATTATAGATTAGTGGCCTTGGTTTTTGTGTGTTTTAGGCCATGGATTTTTTTGGATATATTTCCTTGGTTGTCAGGTAGTGTTTCAGTGTGGTGGTTTCTTAATAGAGATTCTGTTGAAATGGTATAATATTTATTTTGATTTACATAAATTTGTTTATGATTAATGAATTCATATATTATAATTTATATTAATAACCAAATGAATAAATAATGGTGGAAGATCCTTAATTTAAAAATAGGAAATGGAATTGGAGTTGCTACCCCGTTTTGTGATGTTTTTTTATTGTTGTTCTATATTAGAGGTAGTACTTAATGTCACAATATTAAAAGTGATATTAAGTTGGTTCTATTAGTGTTCCTATGTGGATCCATAGGTGTGGGATTATATAAGATTATTATATAACAATTTTTTATTGTGTTTTCTTATGCCCCCCATCAAGGTCGAGTAACCTAACCAGCACCCAGAGACACTAGGGGTGTTTTTCACTATCATCTTGGATGGTTATACTATACATGGATGAATAACCCCACTCATTTTCTCTTCCTTGATCATCATCTTTGAGTCATTAAAGTGTTGGATGGTGAGATATTTAGTTGGGGTTATGAACAATATGGGAGAGAATGAGGTTTATTACCTACACGTTCAGGAAAATATATTTATCAGGTCATGTGGTACATGATGTGTGGTTGGTGTCATAGAATGTTATATGTAGTTTGGAAAATATTATATGATATACAGTTAGTGTCATTGTTAGTAGATATAGAATAGTTTTGAGAAAATGATTTCATCAAATTGGGTGTTAGCAGAAATCCAGTGGGAAAGTGGTTACATGTAACCTTTATCTTCATTTATATGATATTACTTTATTACTCATGGATGTGTTATTTAGTGAGATATACATATTAAGGTTGAGTGGAAAGTTGTTGACCTGTGTAGGTTCTATTTGGATCAACTATTTATTCACAGATGCATTAGTATTCTCCTCTAACTTTTTCATAAGAGGCAGTCAGTATGATCCTACATAGTATATAAGTTATCATCATCCTATATATATATAAATGATTTTTTAGGTTTCCAGAATGGATTTGGTGATCAAGTTGGATAATACTAGATTAAATATTAAGTTGTGGTGGTTTCTACCACATCATTTTATTTTGATATTTATTCTCTTTGATATATTTGTATGTTTTTTCTATTTATTCATTGTGAGATATTTAATATATGGTATTTTATTTATGTATTTTATAATCTAGTAGATTGGATGGTGTTTTTATTTTATTATATAGTGATATTGAGGGTAATACCTCTCATTTAAGTGTTTTATACTCTCATAATTTGTGGCCAACCTAGGGTTTGAAATGGAAAGTATCAAGGGGTCACACCTTATCTTAACTATTATCCCAACAGGGGTATAAGTGGAGTGGTTCATGACATTATCGAATGTACATACATTCATCTACCATGGAAATGGATTTGTCTCGGAACTATCATTACAATCATGTTTCCAGATTTTTGTGCTTCATTTTAGAGGTGGAAAATATTTCCTTAATCATTCGATCAATTCTATACCACTAATGATTCACCTAACACAAGCAACCTCAACACAACATTATATTCATAGTTTTAATCCTATATAAAAGTATGAAATCAAATGATACACACTAATAATGATCTCAACTAGAGAGACCAACAAAAATTTTTATAGATAGTAATCACCAATGATCCCCTAACCTATGGTGATCATATTTGAAATCCAGTCTTCATGATATCCTCTACCTGATATCATTTAGTGAGAACTTTATGATGAGAAGTGTTAATTCTTATTATCCCCTAACACTTGATAGTCCAACATAATCTATGACCCATTAGTATGATGTATATAAACCATTGTACTTATATTTCATATCACTATCATAGTATCTCTAGGTTGTAATTATAGCTAAGAAATATTATAACACTTTCTTGTGATAAATAATCTATGTACATTACCATGTAAATAATGTATGAAGAAGTAAAAAACGCAATTATGGTAATAATATATCATGCATAACGCTTTGTATACATAATATAGTAATTGAAAGGTACAATTGAAGTTGTGTATAGGGATCCGTTTTTTTTAACATAATAATCCTTTTATCCCTTTGGGTTGCGTTGACTAGGCTCTCCCAGTACTAAGTTCTGGAGCCTCTATAGATTTTATGATCCATGGGGTGGTGGTTGTGAAACAAATACCCCCATATTAATGGGATAATGTTTCTTCAGTACTATTGTGGAGGTAGCTACTATCATGGTCAACTGAATATTCTAGTACTCTAATCAGTCCTGAGTTTGATGCAATAACTCTGTAGGGAAATAGTTTCTTTCCATTAGAGAAACTCCATGGTTTTATAATTTTATTTACTTAATTGGAATTATTGATAGAATTTCTTAGTATCTTGATATATGATTTGGTTAGTGGATAAATCCTACTCAATATCCCACTTCTAGGTCATAGGAGTAGTAGGGTTTCATTGGATTGAATTACTAAAAATGTATATCCCAATCCTGGTACCTAGCTTGAAGTGATGTCATTATATATTGTTCTTCCTGATGAGATAGGTTGATCAATGGGTGGGGTGTAGTGTATAGACTTGTAATCTCCCCAACCCCAAATATTCATGTTAGGTGAGGCCTCTATGATTATTTGATAGAGCGTATTTATGTTATTAATGAAATACTATTAGAGTATATCATACTAATTTACCACCTTGGGGTTTCATTCTATGGATAAGGCAGTGAAATTAATTTGATGTCATATTTCACTCATCACCTTGATGTTTCTATTGAACTCACAGTAAGACAAATGTTATACCTTCATATGTCAGAGAGTATTTCATGGGTTCAATCATAAATATGGTATGAATTATTATTTTAATTACTCTTGAATATCATGTCAAGAAGTTTCCATGGGAAATATTTCAATGGTATATTGGCCTCATATAGTTATTTATACATAACCATGATGTTCACCACATGATTAATGAGGTAATACTATTCCTAATCTGAGCATAGTGGTTGTTTCCACCTTAATTGTTTCATTACAAATAGGATCTTTTGGGATCCCCTTTATTGAATCAAAGGGTAAGTGGTCTGATAGAGGTATTTGAGATGACTTGATCATATTATACATATATATTTAATCATTTTACAAAAAAACATTATATATTAAACTAATAAAAATTAAAAAATGATAACATTTTAGTGTACATAGAGAGTAGATATATAATCATAATTTTTCATGAAATATATTCAACATATACCACAATGTAATTCTCATATATTAACATTTTTAAACATATCTTACTTATTTCATTTTTTCATAACCTAGTTTAAATAGTATCATAAGAAGGGGTGAGTTCAGATTCTCTGAATGAATGAAATTTGGAGACATCAATAAAATATTATAAGTGAACATAGTTAATCATACATGTATGAGAGTATTATAAAAACTTATTAAATTATTACCTAATTATCTCTAGATCATAAATCATGGTTTGTGGAATAAAACATTTTTTTAAAAAGGGGTGAGTTATAACAGTGTGGAATAGTTAAAAATAAATCATAAGAAATGAGCTAATATTGTAAGAATAAGAACATGTAATATAATTTTGGAACAATAAAAAGCCTATAAAATCATTTCATTAGGCAATTTTCACTATTAATACCATCATAACATAATGGGTGGTGTCCTATAATGGATTGGGTTCACTCCCCCATTCCCTTTTAATTTGTGGTGGAATATCTCAAATTAGATTGGGTTCACTCTCCATTCCCTTTTCATATTATCCCAGGATATATAAATCAACACAAAATCCATTAGATATCTAAATAATTCCATGTCCATCCATCCAACAATAAAAACCATACATTTGTGTGTTACCAAATCACAAAAACATTCAACATAGAACAATTATCCCATAAGAAACAAAAGTTTTTCATAAATATATCATTAAAACATCATCACCGTAATCTATATGGATTATTAAAGTGTAAGTTATAATTATATTATATCATTAGGGAAGCGTAATATTCCTTAAAATATGTTATCATGGATGAAAAATACTTTATTTAATCAATTTTAAATATCTATTGAAAAATAAGAGATATTCATTTTTATTTTAGTAAATATTTAAAAAACAAATAAGAATTGTTTTAACTTTGTAAAAATAAAATAAACATTAAAATTAATCATTGTAACATATAATAGACATGACAGTAGGAAAAGTAATTCATTTGGTAAATTTTTAAAATGATTCTTTTCAGACTTTTGTAAAAAAGTAAAATATAATCCATATATAAAAACTTATAGAATTTACTTTTAAAAAAATTCGAATAATGTAAAATATAATTGAAAATTAATTTATAATATCATTGGATGGTATAAATGAACATTATTGAAACATTTTAAATAATATTGACATGAAAAATATTATGTATCCGAAAGTAAAAAATAAATTTTCCATTACATAAAAAAATTATCTTTTGGAGTACCAAAAAGGGGGAAATAGAATGAATACTTGAGAAAACACAAAAATAACTATAGGTGAATAAAATAAATTGGATTTAATAGAGAACTATTATACAATTTCCTTAATGAACATTTATACATGAAAAACCTCGATTAAAATGAGATGGAAATATAAACCATTGCCTAAAGTCCTGAATTAATTTGTACATGCCCTAAAATATTTTATAATAAATTTTGATATATTATTAATCAATATAAGAACATAATTTATACATATATTACTTGATATTATTCATTCATAATTTCTAATCACTCATTTATTAATATTTCTCCTCCAAAATCAATATTATGGGTGGATACTGTTTCATTTTTTATGAATTTTTTTGTTTAGAAATAATTGTCTTACCACCTTTTTCACAGTTTCATCATATAAAAAATATTAATAATTTATTTACTACTATAGTTATTCATTATATATACTTTTATAATAATCCTTATAAGTTAGTGACAGAAAATAAATTCCACCACTTTGTGGAGGTGGTAGTCGGCACATATGTATGAGTGATCATTCATTTTTCAATGAATAAAATGAAATGAATTTAAATAAACATTTATCTTTATATAATAATAATTATATCATAATAAAAAATTTTATTCATTAAATACATAAACATAACCATCCATGTGATGTCGTGATGATAAATGGTACACATCTCTTCATGGAGATGAGGGTTTGAACATATACACGAGAAGTACTTTCATTATCCATTAAATGAAAAGAAGATATAAAATGGTTATAAAATTAAAATAAGTAAAATTTATTCATGTGATTATACTGATTTATTTATACTAATATTGTTGTATAATATTTTTAAGAGTTTTAAAAAGTAATAAAAATGAAATAACATGGCTAAACTGATTTCCTCTTCATGTGTATCTTCCTTCAACCTAAACATTGAGACTTCATAGGATGGTCTTTTGGTGATACCATAACATAAAAGTAGTGGTGAGGCAATTTGGTAATATATTTCTATATTTAATGGATGAGATACATTTCCCATAGTGTTTGGATATCTTTAAATAGAAGATTCCCTTTTATAAGTGAAGAGAGTGGCACCCTTGTAAATAATCAATGTTTTAAAATAATATGAAGTAATTTTTTGGTGGAGGTGACACTAAATTACAAAATATTTACACATATGATAATATATGTTCTAAAAAAACTCATCTTTTCAATTTCGTAAAAGATTTAAAGATATTTGAATCTTTATAGATTAGTTTAACTTCCTCATTAACCCTTTTAACTCTTATCGTCGTGACAAGATTTTTTGCCCTGTTAATTATTCATAATGGATAAATATTTAGTCACCCTTATTAAAAGAATATTTTTTTAATCCAAAAATGGAGTTAATTTTACAGTATGATATTCCTAGAGTTGTTAAAAATTAATTTTAAAGATTTTCTAACAATCCACGTAAAAACTATTTTGATAAAGTAATTTTATCATTGATAATTAAAAATGTTTTATTCCCATTATATACCTAGTAAAATAAAATATATGAATGATAATTTATATGATTAAATATATTATATGTACATTTCATCAAAATTATTCATTAATAGTGATAAATTTAATTTATTAAAATAAAACCACATTGTTCACATAAAAATAGTTTTAGGAAAAAAAATTCTTTTTGACTTCATATTATTTTAAATTTATTTATAAATAATTGATAAAAATATATGAATGATCACCAATTTTTATACATGTGTAGTAAATATTTTTCCATAAAATTAATTTTTAAAAATAAATATATATATCCTAAATAAAACATATATTATAAAAATAATGTTGGTAAGAAAAACATTTCCATTTAGCCAATAATTACTAGAATAAAATTCCATATATTTTCTTAACCATTTAATTAATTAAATTTATTTATTTTATTAGTTTAATTTTATCAATAATGTTTTCTATACAATTCCGATAAATTAATATATTTTAAAAAATTAACAATTAAAAAAATAGTTCACAATAGTATCTCTAGGATCAAGGGTATTTTCTTAAGTGACTTTGACCCAATTTAAAAAAAATCATTTAATTATAATTTTCATTTAACTATATATTATTTTATTTAATATTCAATTTTTAATAAGAATATATTCACTTATGTTTGATTTTTGTTGGATCAGAATCTTGCAAACATCTTAAATTTATTGATGATAAATATATTCTAAAAACATAAGGTGTTACATCTTACTCGGTTATAAAAATTTAACCATAGGGATTCCATTACACCATTAAAAATGAGAAAAAATATACCTCATTACCTCCTTAGGTTCCTACATAACTTCAAAAAATATAAGATTCCTCCAGAGAACATTTATCATGTTTTTGGTCTTTTCCATGTTACTTTATCTCAACAATCAAATAATTTTATTTGTTATTTTAGATAAGAAAGATCATGTTACTATGGTATGACCATTCAGTTAATTTCTTGTGAATCATCACATTTTACTTCCTCAAAATATTTATAAATAGAACACATCATGATTTTTATTGAGGTTATATAGAAGTTAAAATTGATAAGATATAATCCCTTGTTGATCAATAATATTTAAGGCACTAATTCATATGGGGACAAGCTTCCACTTCCTTACAAATCTCATAAACTTTTTCTAAGAATATATTAGAAAGAATACCTTTTATCGAATATAAAACCCTAGATCTCATTTATGTTTATCATTATAATTCATCATTCTAATCTTCTATTACATGATATTTTTTTAAATAGATCTAACTTTCTCTACCATTTAGCTCAATTACTAATTGTTTTCATTGTCCCATATCATCCTAGAATGTTGGAGTTCAACATTTAATATAATAGATGGATTCATCATGATCCATATGAATTCTTGAGAGAAATATATTTTTTTAATAACATTATACTATAGGAATGTATTGATCCCAACCTCTTTTAAAAGCCCTAGATAAATATCTCAATATATTTTCTAGGGTTTGAATAGTTCTCTCACAGAGACCATTTATCTACAAATGATATATAGTGTTGAATATCAACATTAAATTCAATTTTTTCTGAATAATTCTATATAACATCAATGAAACCCTAATATCTCAATTTTATAAGATTTAATGTCATAATGTATGAAACATTACCACCTCATTCTGTATATCCTATAATGTTAGTCGGTAGATAAATATTATCTCATAGTAATGAAATGTGTATAATTTTTAAGGTGATCAACTTTAACCTAAATGGAGATATATCATTAATATGTCTTCTGGAGTCCTATGATGATATCCTTGGTTATGTTTTCCTAGTTCTATACAAATATAAGAAATTTTTTCAATATCTTTTTAAACTTTTCGCATTCCTCTTTACCTTGATAAAATACCAAGTATAAAGATAAATTTTGGGCAATATCCATCATCATGTTTTCCCACTATAAATTCTCCTAGATATCTCAATAAATCCTCATAATCATAGGATGTATATAATGTGATGATTCATGTGCTTCACCCTATATATGTTTCCTTAACTATGGTATTAATTTTTTATATGATTGGTTTCTAAACCAAATCATTCCATCACTTTCATAGTTGAACTCATGGGATTTCCATTACCTTCTTCAGTAACTATAAATCTTCCTTTTTCACCGCTTTAATCATCACATAAAATTGATTTTTTTATCATTCATCTATGAAATATTGAATTTATCTCCTCCCTTCATTATTTCAAGGTATATCCTTGGAAAATACAAGAATATTAGTTATCTTTCAATCCTCAGGATGGAAAAGCAATTGTATCCATTTTGACTCAATGTATCAAGCACCTTGGTTTCATTCCAACAGTGTTAATGAAATGAGAAGTCATAATAATTAATCTAGTACAATAATATCATTTAGAACATATTCAATTATTTATCTATGAATATATTATTAATTATTTTATGATCAGTTATGGTATCAGGTGGTGAATCGGAAGAAGATATGTTATGAAAATAAAATTTTATAGCTGATCGGTGTAACTAAGTCATCTCTGGTGATGCACAAAACTATATAAAAACAAGAGGATGTCATGTGAATTTATTAATAAAAAAATTAAAAACAAATAAATTAACCTATTTTCTTTAATGGCATGTTTTAAAACCACTCATCACCCATAATCGTTACTCGAAGGAACTAAGGTCTGATCCCTCTAGATCAACCACATGCATTTTTTTAATTTGGTGAGAATGATAATTGTTGAAATATGTGTTCTATAATGGGGATTTGATGAATTATTCAATGTCCAGAACACCACCTCTATGTCGATCCTTTGGTCTGAGATGAATTTAGATAAAAATTTTGGATCATCCACTCATCTCTTTGGGATTCTGTAGATATGAGAGAGAGATTCTCAAATTTTTTCATTGAATATAAATCTAAATGGGAGCCTCCTATCACTTGTATAGAGAGACAAAACATACTTAAAAATGGATCCTTGACCCCTGAATTTGTTTTACCTATAATATAATTCATAAATGATATCTTATGACTATTTTACTAAGTCATAAATATCATTTATTTTTATTTCAATTTCTTGTAATATAATAAAAATATTACATGATAAAAGTGATTCATTATCTCAACTCATTATTCCAACAAATATTAAAAGAAACTTGAATATTAAAATAATTTTAATTCATTAATTATTATCCTACGTATTAACTTAATATATTGTAAATAATTTTAATAAATAAAGTTAATACAAATTATTCTAAACATATATAATATTATTTAATGTATTTCATGAAATCATTGAAACTCAAACATTACTCAGACACTATGGTGTGCTCCACCATGTCATATACTTCTATTTATTATAATATTCCAAACTATTAAATATTCTTTGCATGAAACCCTCTAGGCCCTTATCTCGATGGTATTTAATACTATTTATAGACTAAGAGTATATTTCATTACCCCATGAAGTACCCAAAAGAGATATGGAATAGTCATAATAGTGAAAACCACCTATGATCAAACTCTGTGTAATATAATCACTTTGTTTCATGATATCTCATAAAGTGGGATGCTCACTTTGTGTGATCATCCTTTTTTTTATTATATATTGACTGAACTAGATGTACTTGCCTTCCTCATCCATGGTAATGGATTCAGTGATGGTACTACTATTATAATCAACTAGGCCAAAGTTATTACATCCTATCAGAAGTGATAAATTATATCTTGATTATTCGATTAGTGTCTGACCACTAATGATACACCCAACGCAAGCTACCTCACCCTGATATAAATTTCATGGTTTCATATTTCATTAAAGTATGTAATCAAATGGTATAAATTGTTAATAATCTCAAGTAATGAGACCAATATGTGTGATTGTAAATACGAATAAGCAATAGCACCCTAAACATTTGGTGTTTCTATTGGAAGGTATGTCCTCATGATCTCACATAATCAAGATCACTAAGGGAAAACGTCAAGAGAATATGTCTCAATGCATATGATCCCCCAACTTCTAATAGTCGTACATCATTTGTGCTCAGTCAATATGATGCATTGGACCATAGGAAATATTTTTATGATTACTATAATGGTATCCCTACATTCTAATTATATCATGAGAAGTTAAATAACATCTTTATAGGATATGTAATCTATGAACATTACCATTTAAATATTGGATATCTAAATATAAACACTCTTATGGAAATAATATATCATGTATAACTCACCATATACATGATATGGTAATCAAAAAGTAATGTTTAAGATGGTTTTATGGAACACACTCTTAAAAAGCTCCCACATTCACTAGTTACAACATTCTAACAAACCTTTTTAACTCTGATATGATAACATCAATATTCTACTAAGTTTTGGATTTATTTTCCAGGCGTATCGCATCTCCACTATATAGCTAATATACTATATATTACTTCCCCTCCATGAGTAAGACTCCTCATGTAATTATATCCTTGTGTATATTTATGTTTTACTCTATCATAACATTACATCTTGGACAGTTCCATTATATTAAGTTTATCATAATTTATATTATGATAATACCTTATTTACTAGGTGAGATTCCAATATCTAGATTAAATTATTGAATATTTTTCACTACTTCTTTAGCTACATTAGAATCCACAACACACTTAGTATTTTTATATATCGCTACCACTAGGTTGAATGATCATATATTTCTCATTACATTATCCTGAGTGTTGTAATGTATCAAATGTTTCATGTATTTTTTTTAATATTATATGGAATTATTTTGAGACCATACCTTTTGACGGCGTACAATTCCAAGGCTCGAAGTTCCCAGAATAAATGTTTGAAATAAATTAAAATTTTAAACAGTGCGCATGAGCATTTTTCCGGTAAAAGAGGAATATCTTTTAAAAGGGTGCCCAAATCAAAAATATGAGGTCACCATTGCATTCAGAGCTATGAATTTACCATAATAGAGCCCAACATCAATTGGCACGGGTTAGCTATGAGAGTTAGTTTTTGGATGTTTAATGAAAATAAAATAAATAATAATTTATTTTATTTTAAAGTTCCCTTTTTGCATAGAAACCTAATTTATCCCTTTTTAAATAAATACTTATGGAATTTTCAAAGGGTTATCCTCATAAACCTGAAAATTGAGAGTAGGAACATTGGAGGATAACTTGTTGGCAGACGATGACAATGCATCTCGGATCCGACAAGCCTCACCAACTAACGCGACGTGGCAATCGTTCTTCAACCGGATCAAGGTATGGGTTCTTATTTCAATTATTCTTTCATGTTCTTGTGTTATACAATGAACGCAGGTAATCCCACAAAAAGGTTTATCCATGGATTCATACGCTTTTGCAGGAGGGTTTTTATTGGGTTGATCTCGGGGAAATAATTCATGTTAGATTAATGTTTTGATTCTGCATCGTTTGATCATACTAATGGGAGCGGATCAATGTCATCATGAATGAAGGTGGAGGTTCGTTCCTCTATTTTCTTTTAGATTTATTTCACCATTCTTTTCTCTCACATTCTTTGTGTTCTTCATGGGGTGAAGAACAATAAATCATTGTGCATCATTTTTGCGACACAATGATCCCATATTGGAGATCTGAAATCATGATGGCCTAGCGAAGGTGTGACAGTCATGGCTGTGGATGAATCGACATGGTTCGGTAATAATTGTTCTTATACCATTCTTCGTGTAGATGATTGAAACATGCTTTTGGGGCTGATCGGAGGCCCAAGGTTGATGGAATCAATATCATAAGGATCGGGTATCATCAACTCTTCAATTTCGCGATGATCAAATGACCAGATCGAGGATCAATGGAGCTCTGAGGCGTGGTGACGAAGAAAGTTAGTTCTGGAAATTTTTGAATAATACGGTATGTATTCCCATAGAACACACCATGTGGTACCAGCTCAGTACTGTCTAGGGTTTCGCGAGGCACAAAGCAATGACACAACATATTCCTCGAAGAACACAACGTGTGGGTCGTTACGTGGGACTCAGCGTGTATCTTGGTCGATAAATGGACATGGGATGGAGTACAGGGCCATGTACTCAACCACACGGCCAGACTAGGCTGGATACACGAGTTACCTCATGTACCAGTTACATGGGATGAAGCACACGGGATAAATACGTGTACGGGCACACGACCACGTACACAGAGCTGACCTCATTTACTTGGACCTGACATGTGATCAGTACTAAAATTTGTGTACTGACTTTCTAACACGACTAGCCTTGTGACACGGGCTGTAGTACATGGGAAGCACCCAGGGAGAGAAGACACGGAATGTGACCCTTCTACACGTCGTGTACTTTTCAGTACATGGATTAGTCTTCTTTTCCACCGTATCTTGGGTCAGTGCCCCTTTTTCTCATTCCCCTAAAGGTCATGTATCGTTTCCTACTATAAGAGTATGATCCCTTCGGCATGAATTTCCGAGAATGAGTCAGGTATCCCTCCGAGAGGCCCGGAGAGAGATCCTCTATCCATTATTGACCCTAGGAAGAGTCAGGTATCGACATGAATACTTCTATAGGGTGTTGATCCTTTACCTGGAAGGTGAATTCTGGATGATTCATGGTATCATCCATGGCCCTAGAAGAGATCCAAGTATATGTATCATGATAATTTCCTCACTCTAGTGTGTGTTCTCCCAGAATGAGTGAATCTATCTCTCATGACCTTTCCAGACGAATATTACTTCTCAAACGGACGTCATCAGAGCTATCAGAGTCATGGAGTGAGTTCTCCTGGACGAGTTATTCATGAAATCTTTGAACTGAATCCCTAGTGGGGGTAATCTATTGCGTGACTCTTCTCTAGACAATGGGTTTTTTATTTGAGTATATTTGTATTGTGTTCTACTATTATATGTTCAGTAGACATATACAGTGTAGAGCTGACTGTGCCTTTCCTTTGTGTATTGGTTTTTGGTTTTTGGGGTCCTCCACTGAGTATTGTTACACTCACCCCTGCATAGGCTTCTCCCACATGTGTCATGTCTTGTGCAGACATGCCGACTTTTGACAAAGTCTAGGGCGAATTAGGACAGGACCGAGCTTTCTGAGTTCCCTACAGAGTGAGGTGTTCCTACAGCTATGAGCAGAAGTCCTAGTACCTCAATGTGTTTACAGGTCGTACATTGTAGTTTTTCAGACTCTTGTTTTTGGTGGGCTTGTATTCTACCCAAGTTCACTTTTAGTACTTTACTTTATGTCATTCTCTGTTGGTTGGGTTGAGTTGTATGCAATCATTTTGTTCCCTAATGGTTTTTACATATCAACATTGTGGGCTTGGAGATGTGTGCATGTGTACATGTACTTAGGAAATGCCTCCCATGTTAGTAATATGCCTACTCGGTGATAGTACCCAGCCCCTGGCCTATTAGAGGCGAGCTTCAGGAGTCACGGCATGGGCCCCACTAAGACGGGTCATGACAGATTGGTATCAAGGGTTGACGGTTCTACCTTCGGACCATGAGTCTGTGAGATTAGATTGGGGAAACAGTGTTCAGTGTTTCAGGCTCGGCTTTCAGGCCAAAGAATCTAGGGTTGGTGTGGGCGGCCGACATATCCATACACCAGGACACTAATAACCATTTTTTCGACTCGGTACATGAAAAAACTCCTTGCATGGAAATAATAGAATGGTACATGTATCATATAGGAATTGGTTGTGTTTTCCATGTCCTCTATGTCAACTATATAGATATACTCATTAACCATTGTACATCTTGTTTCATTACAGGATTCCTCCGTGACGCATACCTACTAGGATTTAGCAGCACTATCACAAGGATGACCCCCTCAGTTACGAGGCTTCGATATAAGGACTAGTTCCCCAGGCATTGTCTCCATGAGTTCCCGAGATAGAAACCCCTCATGTTCCGAGGTGAGCCTGACCCTCAGGCGGCTTAGGACTAGCTTGAGGTGGTGATCATAGTTTTCCATCTAGTGAGGACACCAGCGAACCATATAGTGATCCTAAGAGCAAGCCTTCTTCAAGGTTCATCGGGGTGATGGTGGAGTCTGACCACACGGTCTCATGACTAGGATAATATTTCATGGATAGAGTATGAGTGAATCTCCGGAAGGAGTTCTCTCCAGTTACACTGAGAGCAGTGCGCATCCAAGAGCTTCTTTAGTTATAGCAGGGCAGTTTGACGGTAGTTGACTATTCATTGAGGTTAACCAACCATGCCAGGTACTCGATGGATTTGGTCTGGGATCAGTACATTAGAGCTCAAACCTGCGAGCAAGGTCTAAAAAGGGACATCCGAGCAAGATTCGACCTCTATGAATTTTGATTTATGTTGGAGTGCTCGAGCGACCCTTGGTGATCGAGAACTTCTTAGAGGAGTAGAGACAGCCGATGGTAGTCAAAATCAGGTAGACAGGTGTAGAAACCTCGAATGTAGGGATCCGATGTCAGGTACATGGATCAAGACATGGGAGACATCATTGTAGAACCCATTATCGGGGATCAACAGTCTGAGGCTCTCAGGATGGATACAATCAGCCTAGGGAGATGTGGTGATACTCGTACGGCGGTAGGGGACATCTCGCTAGAGATTGTCCAACCCGTCAAGCTACTTACAGGGAGGCGGTGGATGGACCATCGAGGAAGAGGTAGATAGTGGAGTAGACAGACCCACTAGGCGGAGGATGTGTCATAGGAGTAGGGAGAGGTGCAAGTGGGGGAAGATGCTTCGATCTACTTCCACCTACATCCCCAGGAGGTCCGTACTAGGCTTAGGGAGCTGGGGGATAGGGGTGGGGAAAGTAGCATGCATTTGAGGCATATGACCCAAGGACTCCAGGGATGATCTGAGGTATGATATATGTCTTCTATACCTTAGTTGTTGTATTTATAGACATAGGTGGTAGTCATTCCTTCATCGCCACATGTCTTGTGCAAAACCATGAGATTCTGGTAGAGGTGTTGACTCGATCCTTATGCTTGGAGACACCTACAGAAGGAGACTCGATGATCATGCACCTTTGCAGACAGTGTGATCATACCCTTGAAGGAGAGAGTTTCGGTTGGAACCTCTTGGTGGTTGCATCAAGGACTTATGACGTCATTCTCGGTATGGATTGGTTATCTTCGGTACATGCCCAGATTGAATACTTTAGGCGAAGGGTGTGGTGTGTCCTCAATGATGGGTTGAGATTTTCTTCTGTCGGAGAAGACAAGACCCAGATAGAACCAAATGGACTCATGCATAAAATGGTGCAGCAGATCACTCATGAGTTGGATAGCCTTTCCCTGGGATAAGTAGATGGTATGATCTCACAGTTCCAAGAAGTTGTGGTAGAGTACGAGGACATCATTCCTAAATATTTTCCATGACTACCTCCCCATTGGGAAATCAACTTCAACATTGACTTACACAACGGGATGGAACCAATTTCATCATCAGCATATCAGATGGCTCCTATAGATCTTCTCAAGCTGAGGGTGCAGTCGGAGGATTTTCCGGGCAAGGGTTTCGTAAGACCGAGTGTTTTACCCTGGGTGGTCCCAGTCTTATTTTCCAAAAAGGAAGGAAGGCGTTTGAGGTTGTGCATGGATTACCAGTTCCTGAATCTGGTAAAGGGGAAGAACATGTATACACTACTGAGAATCGATGACCTCTCTGATCAGCTAAGAGGGGAAAAGTGGTTCTTGAAGGTTGTCCTTTTATCAGGTTATCACCAGTTACGAGTACAAGATGAGGATATATTGAAGACAGCTTTTAGATGCCCCTACGGTCACTATGAGTACTTGGTGATGCCTTTTGGGGTGACAAATTCCCCCACAGTGTTCATGGGATAGATGAAATAGATCTTCCAACCATACTTAGATTGGATGGTGGTGGTCTTCATTGACGACATCCTTGTGTACTCGGAGTCAGGGGAGGAGAACATGAGACACATGTGGATGGCTCTAGACGTACTCCAAGAGAACTGACTAAATGGGAAGCTCTCAAAGTGCTGGTTCTGGATTTACGCAATCCACTTTCTGGGATATTTCATCTCAACAGATGGTGTAGCTATGGACCCAGCCAAGGTGGAGGTAGTGTTAGCTTGGGAGCCACCATAGAGCATGACGAAGGTGAGAAGCTTCTTTGGGGTGGTAGGATATTACCAAAGATTCATTTCTAATTTCTCAAAAATATGAGAACCATTGACCGCCTTGACCAGGAAGGGACAACCCTTCATATGGATTGAGAAGTGCCAGCAAGCTTTCAAGTTGTTGAGGCAGAGTTTGACGAGTGGTCTAATCTTGATATTACTAGAGGAGGGTGTTAGGTACGTAGTTTCTTGCGAATCATCGGGGACCGGGCTTGGGGGTGTCTTGATGCTGAGGAAAACAGTGATTGCTTATGGTTTTCACCAGCTAAGGAGACATGAGCAGAACTATGTGACCCACAATCTCGAGTTGGCAGCGGTATTCTTCGCGTTGAAGATGTGGTGACACTACCATAAGGGTGAGCTGTTTATTGTTTACTCTGACCAAAAGAGCCTCAACTACATCTTCTCATAGAAGTATCTGAATATGAGATAATGAAATTGGATATAGTTCCTCCAGGACTATGATTTTGAGATTATCTATACTTCTAGGAAGGGGAACAAGGTGGCAGATTCTCTTAGCAGAAGGTCGAGCTCACAGTTGTTGAGTGAGGCAACAGAACAGTTAGCCATGTTGCAGTTATCCTTCATGGATAGAAAGGATGCAGCTTACCTTTAGTTGATGTTTGTCACCCCTTCACTCTAACAGTGAATTAGAAAGGTACAACTTGGGGATGTCGACTGTGAGGCTTTACGTGCTCAGTTATCCATAGGACATGCTCTTGATGGATATTCACAAGGTGGGGAGCATGTACTTATTTTCATAGGATGCATTGTTATACCAGTGGTGTCGTGGGAGTAGGTCCTGAGGGAGTCTCATATGTCCCCTTTGTCAGTACATCCTAGAGTGTAGAAGATGTAACAGGATCACTGATGATACTTCTGGTGGTCAGGCATGAATAAGACAGTACCAGAGTTCGTTTCACGATGCCTTACACACTAACTGGTAAAGTTTAGGCACCAGGTTCCAGCGAGATTAGCTCACCCCCAGTAATTTCCTGAGTGGAAGTGGGATGGAATGTCGATGGACTTCATGATGGTCATACCATGGACGTCCAAGGGGAAAGATTTAATCTGGGTGATCATTGACCGACTCACCATGTTGGCCCACTTCCAAGATATTAGGGAGTAGAGTTCCATATAGAGCTTGGGATGCCTCTACGTGCAAGAGATAGTTCATCTTCTTGGAGTCCCTTTGATAATAGTCTCGGATCGAGATTCATGCTTCACATCTCGATTGTAGAATGGATTGCAATAGGCTTTTGGGACTCAGCTACACTTGAGCATGAAGTTCCTACCCCGGACTGATGGTCAGACGTAAAAAACCATCTAGGTTCTGTAGGATATGTTTTGGTCATGTATCTTGGACTCTGGTCACAGTTGGGAGGACCGCCTATCACTCGTGGAGTTTTCGTACAACAATATCTACCACTCAACCATTGGTATGGAACCTTTCGAGACTTTAAATGGGAGGCCATTTAGGTCACCGCTTTATTGGACCAAACCTGGATAGTCAGCACTCATGGGTCAAGAGTTGGTATGAGTAACCACCGAGAAGGTAAAGATCATCCTCGAGTGGATGAAGACTACACAGAGCTGGCAGAAGTCTTATGCTGATAGGTGACGGAGGAGACCTCTGGAGTTTGAGGAGGGAGACCATGTCTTTCTTCAGGTCTCACCTTGATAGGGGTTACAGAGATTTGGCTGGGGCAGCAAGCTATCTCCGAGGTTCATCAGACCATTCCAGATAATTTGTAGTGTTGGAAAGGTGGTGTACCACCAAGATCTAGCACCACAGTTGCATCGGGTACATGATGTCATCTACGTGTCGCAGTTGAGGAGGTATGTGCATAACCCATCGCATGTCAATGACTGGGGGAAAGCTGGACATAGAGGATGTAGTGACCTTTGCTGAGTACCCAGTGTAGATCGAGGATCAGTAGAAGAGGATCCTTCATGGGTGATCAATTCCCTTGGTGCACATTTGGTGGCAGCATGGGAATCTTCAAGAGAGCACGTGGGTGTGGGAGACTTAGATCTGTGCCCAGTAACCACATCTTTTTAGGGAACCATTTTTTTATCCTTTTGAGGATTCAAAGCCCCAAGGTGGGGAGAATTTAATGTCCTGGATTTTCTGTGTATTTTTTTAAAATATTATAAGGAATTATTTTGAGACCAGGCCTTTTGATGGCATGTGATTCCAAGGCCCAGAGTGCCCAAAATAAATGTTTGAAATAAATTAAAATTTTAAACAGTGTGCGTGAGTGGTTTTCTTGTAAAAGTGTAATATCTTTTAAACGGGTTCCCAAATCAGAAATATGATGCTACCGTTGCATTTAATGCATAGACTTTAACTTATGCAAGTCCTAAAATCGATCAGTGTGAGTTATCTGCGAGTGCTAGTTTTAGAATGTTTAATGAAAATAAATTAAAATAATAATTTATTTTATTTAAAAGTTTCCTTTTTGTGCAGCAACCTAAATCCTACCTTTTTTGATACCTAATTATGGTATGTTCACAAGGTTAGCCTCATAACATTGCGAATTGAGAGAGAGGATCTTAGAGCTTTGGAGGAGAACCCATTGGCAGAGGACGAAAACACATCTTGGATCCAACAAACCTCACCAAAGAATGCGACACGAAGATCGTTCTTCAACTGAATAGAGGTAGAGGTTGTTATTTCAATTATTCTTCCCCATTCATGGGTTAGATAATGAAAGTGGTTCAACGTATGAACAGGTTGATCCGCGAATTCATATGTTTTTTCAGGAGGGTTTTTATTGGGTTGATCTCAGGGAAATAATCCATGTTAGATTAATGTTTTTATTTGGATCCATTTGATCCTACTAATGGGAGTGGATCAACGACGTGACGAATGATGACGGAGGTTCATTCCTTGATTTTATTTTGGATTTATTCCCATTTTCTTTTTCTCGTGTTCTATGAATTCTTCATGGGGTGATGAACAACTGATCCTTGCACATCCATTTTGCGACGCAAGGATCCCAAATAGGATATCTGACATCGTGGTGACCTAGAGGAGGTACGAAGGCGATGGTGGTAGACAAATTGACACGGTTTGGGAATAATCGTTCAACTACTGTTCTTCACACGAATGATCAAAACACTTTTTGGGGTCGATCGGAGGCCTGAGACCAATGGAATTGGTTTCATAAGGATCGGGTGACCTCAAACCATCAGTTTCGCAATGATCAAATTTCCGAACCGAGGATCAGAGGAGCTCAGAGGTGCGACGATGAAGAACTAAGGTTATGGAAATTTTCCAAGAACACGGCATGTATTCCCGAAGAACATGTCGGGTGGTAAAGGCTCAACAGTGGTTGTGATTTCAAGAGGAATGAAGCAATGACACTGAATGTTCTCCAAAGAACATGAAATGTGGGTCTTTACATGGGGCTTGGTGTGTATATCAGGCGGTACACAGACACGGGATGGAGTACACGGTTGTGTACTCAACCACACGGCCAGACCAGGCCGGCTACATGGGTGACCCCATGTACCAGTTACCTGGGATGGCACACACAGGATAAATCCGTGTACGGGCACACGGCCGCATAAACAGTACTGACCACAGCTACTCGGACATAGCATGTGATCTATAATACACACCATGTATTGACTTTCTTACACGATAAGCCTTGAAACACAAGTCGTAGTACGTGGGTAGTACACAGGGTCAGAATACACGACGTGTGACACTTCTACATGCCGTGTACTTTTCCGTACATGGCTTGATCTTTTTGTCCACAGTATCTTGGACATGTTTCATTTGGGTTAGTTCCCCTTTTTTCTCATTCCCCTGAATTTCATGTATCATTTCCTACTACATAAGTATTATCTCATCAGTAAGACTTTCTGAGATAGAGTCAAATATCCATCCAATAGATCCGTAGTGAGATCCTATATCCATTCTTGACCCTAGGGAGAGTCAGGTATTGACGTGACTACTTCCACAGGGCGCCAATCCTTTATATAGAAGGTGAATTCTAAATGAGTCATGGTATCCTCCAAGGCCCTGGAAGTGATCCTCATCTGTGTATCATGATCTTTTTCCCACTCAAGAGTGTGCTCTCTCGGAATTAGTGCATCTATCTCTCGTGACCTTTCCCAATGGATATTAATTTTCTAACGGATGTCATCAGAGTTATCAGACTCGTCGAGTGAGTTCTCCCAGACTAGTGCTTTGTGGAATCCTAGAACTGAATCTCCAGTGGGGGTATGTTGTTGCGTGACTAGTCCCTAGACTTTGGGATTGGGATTTTAGTATACCTAGATTTTGTTCTCCTATTATACGTTTAGTAGACATATACTGTGTAGAGATGAATATGCCTTTACATTGTGTATTGCTTTATGGTGTTTGGAGTCCTCTACTGAGTATTTTTATACTCACCCCTGCATGGGATTTCCCCACACGTGTCGTGCCTTGTGCTGACGAGCTGCCTTTTGATGGAGTCCAAGGCAGATTAATACATGACCGAAATTTCTGGGTTCCCTATAGGTAGAGGTGTTCCTACAATAATGAGTAGTAGTCCTAGTACCTCTTTGGGTTTATAGGTTGGACTTTTTATATTTCCAACTCTTGTTTTTGGTGGGCTTCTATTCTGGACTGGTTTACATTTAGTACTTTACTTTCCATCATATGATGTTGGTTAGGTTGATTTGTATGCCTGCATTTTCATTCCTAGTGGTTTTTACATTTTAGCATTATGGGATTGGAGATTTTTTCATGTTTACAGGTACTTAGGCAATGCCTCCCATATTGGTAATATGCCTACTAGGTGCTCGTCACCAGCCCCTGGCATATTTGTGGTGGGTTTGGGGAGTCATGGTGTGGGCCCCACTGGGATGGTCAGGAAAAGTGTAATATTAGATTATATTTATCCAAATGAAGACTAGTTTACTTCCCTATAGAACAATTTCCTTTCCTCTCCAATCAGATGTAAAATTGGATAGTTTTGACTAATTCATGTGTAGTTATTTTGGAATTTAATGATATTATCCCACCATAAAATATATTTTTTAAATATAATTTTTAGTAAATAGCATAGCATATGTGGTATATCCATTTCTAGAACTTATGGAATTATACTCACCACTTAAATACCCCCTATGTTTCACACATATCTTATTTGATAGATTCATGCTATGTGACATTATAAATGATTCTCTCTCAATAAAATTTAACCATATTTTTATTAATGTATTTCCAGAATATTTATTATAAAATGGTCTAAGAACCCAATTAGATCTATCTCGGTAGATTTTATTCCCTATAACTTTGCTTTCTACTTGAAGTCAATTGTTATAGACATAGTTTAATTATAGTATTGAATAACTGTAATACTAAATAATTATATTCCATGTCTATGAAAATATTTTAAATGGAAAATATTGGCACTCCCACTAACATCTTATATACACATCATTAAAATTCATTCCAAATAAACATTTTATCTTCTAGTTTTTAACGTAAATCCAAATCTAGACTTTAGAAAATTTCACCCGTTATTTTTATTATATGGTGTCACTAAATATTTCATGTCGTATTATATAGAAACATTCCATGATATGTGTTCTTTGAATCCAATTATAAAAAACTGACCATAGAAAATAGATATTACATGTAAAATTCTAATGGTTTGAGCATGATAAATAGTAAAAAGGTTTTTCCATAGGCTATCTCTAGAATCAATTATCTTCTAACTATTATTCATTACTCCTTATTAAAAACATGACCATCAATATATTTCTTCTCAAGAATACCAAATAATGGAATTCCATCATTTGAAGAAATTTCAAAAAAGATTGACTTGATTTTGGTACATGGAATCCATTTCATGAATTCATATGAACTCGTAAATCATAGTTGATTTACTTTTACTAATTCCTTATATGATCCATTATTATTTTTCAATAATATATCACTCATCATGGTTAATATAAAACAACCACTACATATTTAACCATACTAGACTGTATGTGTCTCTAGAATAATCCTTTTACACAAACTCTTTCATAACATATTCATATGATAACTAGTTGTGTATCTTAATCCATAACTTAACCCAAGTCAAACATAATCCCACTATCTAAAATAGATATTTTTACCCTTTTATATAAATATATTCTATTCATTTACCATCACATTTATATCTCATGGATTCCATTAAAAAACTTATAAAACATTAGGATATTTACTTTAGATGCACATTTTTTATGAAAATTTGTTTACATCCTTAAAAAACATATTACATATAAACACTTGATTTCAGCAAATTATGGATATATATCATATCTAAGTTCATATGATATCAATCTTTGATTACATTTGGTATATGATTATCAGATAATGCCACTATTTTCAAAGTATTTATTAACAAATAATGAAATTTTTTACCATGCCCATGAGTCTTAATATTGATGCTCCATTTTGTTATATCATGTCTCTATTGTGTATAAGAAAATGTGTGTTTAGAAATTACTACATGATACATTTTAATGATCAATTTTTCTATGTAAGAATCATAAAATATCCCCTTTAATAGATTCATAGCTTTTTTGTATATAAAGAAATGTTAGTTTAGGAATAAATATACTCTACATTTTATGATGGTTGAGTGATTGGTCAATATATTCTTCATCACACTGGAATGAAACAACTCATATAATTTAACCATGTATATATTTTACCTCACATTAACATTTAATAAAACTCATAATGTAATATTATGATGTATATGAATTTACTTCTAGCTTAACCTTGGAATTTTCCACAAACTATAGCTCAACAAATTTTGAAATCATTATGGATAACCATTATTTCTACTGGTTTCTCTGTCCAAAAATATATATATGTAAATGTATTGATAATACCTATGACCTATAACTCCAAAGAGTCAAAAATTTATACTGGTTATATTCTTGAAATCTAATTAGTTTTACTAGAAAATATTTATCTTTCCACAGTTGGGTATGATTGAGTATTACATTTTATATTCATCAATTTTGACCAATGATTCAAGTTCACTAAACAATTAGTAGTGTATGAGACACTACAAAAAAATAATTCAAAAAATGGAATAATATATTCTTATGTCTAATGGAAACATGGGATAAATATTTTGGTTATACTTAATAAATGTTGAACTATATTTATTAATATCAGTAGTTATAAGTTGTGTACTTCTTCACAATGACTAAAGAATCGTCGTTTCTTATCTTCTTGCAGAATTTACCTTACTTTTTGTAGTGTTTCTATTATGACATGGTTACTATATATAGACACACATATGGTATAGGTATGTTTTACTTCATAAAGAATAAGTAAAATAGAAACACTTTATACAGTGATGAGTATACTTCAACACAAGCCTTTGGTTTCCTATAAAATATTTCATTACATTTTTTCTTCTATGGACTTATCTCCCGATATGTGAAGAAAATAACCATATATTTAATTTCATTCCTATTTCCCAAAAATAGTTTTTGTGAAAGTTAATTTGGTTTCACACTTATCACTATACTTTTTTAATTTCCTTTTAACTCGTTCACCATAAGATCTAAATATCAATCCTACTTTAGTTTCTTAACTACTTATTTAACCTTACCAAAAAGGTAATGAAGAATTTTCTCCATTTTTTATTCATTTATTAAATCTTAAACAAAATTTTAGTTAGTGGGTGATAATGATATAAGAATGTGATGTACTTAATGATCGTAATATATCATTCAATTTACATGTGTTTAGTGTAATCATCATCCCATTCATACACTAATGTTGTATACACAAATCATTGTACAATGATGATGGGATTATGATTTAAACATCAAATGAATTATCCATGTGGCTCTTATATGTAACAATCACACCATCTCTTCCTTAGGTGTCTTAACAGGTAGTGGTGACTCTCGTACATAGATTTTCCTATGATTTTGTAGTTATTTATACGACCATAAATACTACAGATGGAAATTATTTCAATCTAAGACATGTTCCTTGAAAATAAATTAAATTTAGTGAACTTTTGGCATTCTAAAAATTATTATATAAATTAAAATTTTATCAGATAATTTCTCTATATTTATTAAAAATTAGACATTAATGATTTTATTAAATCATTTTACATCTCTTGTTATGGTATCAAACAATCAAATCCCTAACTAATATATTTTGAATACTCAATAGATTGTGTAATATTGTGGTAAGGATCCCTTAAACCTCTCATCAAAGTCCATGTTATGGCTACTCCACTATTTAAGGATTTTCAAGGTAGGTATTTGATTATCCAACCACATTAACTCACATCACCATGAATAGTTGAGTGAAGTACTAGATTCTAAAAATATTAATATTATTGGCTAAAATGATTTCATTTATATTTTAAACAAGATAGATATAGGAACTTATTTACTACCATATTATTTTTAGTCAACCCTTATCATTAATAAGACCTCACAATTTGTAGAAGGAACCCTCAACTAGGATTGATGAGAACCAAGTATGCCTAGTTTTGTTCAAATTCAAATGATGGAAGGCATTACAACATAATATTTATTTGATTTTTTTATTATTTCCTATAAAATGAAATCATTTTTATTTTAAATATATGTGTTGGATTAATTCACTCAAAATTTGACCATACAGTTAATAGAAAACATTAATTGTGCCTTAATTTGTTTTAATATATGCATAAATTACAAAAACAAGATACATAGTCTTGAAATTTGGTATTTGTGGATCAATTTCTGATCAATGGATCAACTGTGACCCTTAGGGTAAATACATGGGTTTTGTCTGAATCATATTACAACTTTCACCCTAGTCTAGAGTATATATATCTTGTCAAGAATACCATATTTTCTTAACATGGTCCATGTCTTATATTTTCCACAATATTAAATATATACACTCAATAATTCACAAAATACATGAATAAAAATTCAAATTTACATGTGAGTCCTTATACATATTAATCGAGGAAAGAAAATACACAAACCACTAAATAAAATTAATTGTTACATATAATGTACTCATTTTAATAATTAAATAATTTAAATTAATAAATATAATCCCAAACAAACATAAATCGATTGATTCTCAAGATTACTTCGTTGGTATTATACACATGATAAAACATTATGTTTATAATAAATTCCACATGATGTAAATTAAATAAATTAAAATAATTTTACTTCATATTAATTTATAAAACAACCACATAGTCTACTTAAATTTTTTAGATCATTTAAAAAACTGATTTTTTTAAAGAAAATGGGTCCTCGGGTGGTGCTGAAAACCACTGAAGTGGTGTAGGAGCAATTCCGGACCCATATGGGCCTAGAATGTTCCCAAAATGGTTCTATCTATTTGTTCCAACCCAACTAGGCTCACTTTCCACTTTCTCGTTTGGTTTTCACCAATTTCAGTGCCGCCACCTCCCCCAACCAATGAAATTTTAAATTATTTTTTATATCATGAACCCACCCTTTTACCTTTCATTTTTCCTTTTCCATTTTTTTAAAAACATTTAAATATGAATTTTGAAAAAAAAAATATTTTTTAAAATTCCACATGTGTGTTTAATAATAGGCATTCTAGAAAATATTATTCCAACCACATACAGATGTCCATAGTACCAGGGACATCTACAATTGGTCATTATCCACTTCCCTATGATAAAATTAGGATATTATATAAATATTTGTCGGTGTGTGTCGGTTATTAAAATTCTTAAAACCCAAAAATTGGTTTAAACCGATTTAAAACATTGGAAGGCCACAACATTGCCATTTGAGATTGGATAAAATATCAGATTGGTGTGATGATACCATTTCGGGTCCCTCTATATAAATTTCATGTAAATTTCATTTTTTTTTATCTGTCTTAACCATCACATGATCACTCTAATGATAATTGATGGAGTTGGGGTATGAAGTGGATGAATAAGGGATGGTAATTTAAAATTTTATCACTAATCAACATTAATAAATCATACACAATGATGAAAAACCTCGTATGAAAAACTGAATATATATCATAAAGGAATTACGTAAAAAATTAAATCAAATAAATTATCGAATTAGATTTGAAAGAACATTCAAAAACTTCTCATCATCGGTAACCATTTCTCAAAAGAACTGACGACAGATCCCTCTAGATCATCCCCACACGCATCAAAATTCTAGGTAATGATGTTCATCAATATCTAGGTACTACCACAATGATTCTACAAAGCCAAAAACATCTCGATGATCACTACTATGTCAATCATTCAATCTAAGAATAGGAAATTGGATCAAAAACATAGATCGGTGGATTCTCACTCTAAGATTCAAGAGATATGAGGGAGTGGCTCTGAAATTCATGTCATGAATAGTAATACAAGTGAGATCTACCTCTCAATTATATTTTGAGGTATAAAATACCTAGAAATGTCTCCCCAACCCCCAAATATTTTTTAACTAATAAATAATACATAAATGGAATGTTAGGACTATTTTATTATGTCATACGTATCATTTATATTATTATCAATTTAATTAAATATAATAAATATAATACAATGTAAAATAAATTTATTAACTCTATTTTTTCTTATGTAAAATGTTAAATGAACCTCAAAATTTAAAATAATATTTATTTGTTAAATATTATCCCATGTGTTCATATAGTATCTTGTGAATAATTTTATTAAATAAATTAAGTACCAATTATTATAAACCCAAATTATATGAATTAATTTATTTACAAGAGATCATTGAATATAATAAATTACCCGGACATTATGTTAGGTCCCACAATGTCCTATAATAATATTCATTAGTTTAGACCATAAATTTGAATATATTATGTCTGTGGTCTTTTTAGAACATACCATGATAGTAGTGAATGCTATTTATTAAGTATAAGTGGATTCTAGAAACTCATCAATACCCTTAAGGGGTTAGAGAATTGTCATAGAAATGAAAACCTCCTATGAACTCACACCATATAATATAATATCTTTTCCTTGAAATTTCTCATAAATCATAGTGAAAAAATTGTGTCATATCCCTTTCTTTCTTTATTATTCATCAACCTAACTAGATGGAGTTACCTTCTTCTGAAACGGGCATGTGTTTAGTGAAGGTACTATCATATTAATAAACTATACCCAGGATATTACTTTCTTTCATAACTGATAAATTATATCTTGAATATTCATTCAATTATATGCCAACAAAGACACACCCAACATAAGTTTCCTTTCCTGAACATAAATTCAATGGATTTGATATTGCTTTAAAGTATGTAATAAAGTGGTATAAATTGAAAATAATCTCATTTAGACAAAGCAATACATGTGATTATAAATAGTAACAACCAATGACACCAAAAACATGTGGTGTTTCTATTGGTGGACCAATCCTCATGATCTAAGCTACTCAATATCACTAAGGAAACTTCATGAGATGATGTCTCAATAATTATGAGCCCCCATATTCTAATATTCACACATCATCTATGTACATTATATATAATGCATCTAGACAATAGAAAATATGTTTATGATTAATGTCAGGGTATATCATGGTTCACATTATATCACAGGAAATTCTATAAACATTTTATATGAAATATAATCTAACTACATTATCATATAAATAGTGGATTCGTTAATATAAACACTATTATGGTAAGAATACACCCTGTATAACTCAATATATACATTATATAATAATTTAAAAGTACTATTTATGTTGGTTCTAAGGAACCCTTTATTAAAATCATCAGTATATGTATCACACCTTTCACCATAATGGAAATTCCTCAATATTGTCAAAGAAAAAATTAACACTAGAGGATCCAAATCTAGAGTTCGGTAATTTTTCTCATGAACCATCAATTAGAATGAGGCATACCCTACCACTAAGTCATTATATATGAGAAAAAATATCATTACCCTCATTGATGCATCACTTTAGATAAATAACCCTTCACTATTATAGGGTATCCAGATCATTGTTCATTAACAAATTATCTCTTAGGCTGCAATAAATTATCTTCAAAATCATCAGTTCAAATGAATAGGAATATTTTCCATGTGAACATAATTATTTATTTTATATATCATTCAAAATTTGAATGAATTCATATAAATAGGCTCAAATAATATATTTTCAATATTTATCATTCTTTCAACCCCCCAAAATCATTTTTCTATCATCTATTCATTACTAAAACCAAAATATTTAATGTGTGCATCAATGAATAATAATAAAAATTGGGAAATCCCATCATAAGAAAAAATCAATAATATGGTGTCATAAATTATTTTAACATATTATCAACCTATTACATTTTAGGTTTTTCTAATATCACTTTCATCTCATTATAAGTTTTCCAAATTTCTTTCCTCATATTATTCATAACCAAATCTCAAATGTTATCAAAACACTGTTATGATAAAAAATGAGGTGAACTAAGTATAAAGTACAAACATATTAATTTTAGAGGAAAAATTAATATGTTACAAAAATTCACACCCCATAACTATAAATTTTTTGTGTATTTGGAGACTAGATATATAATAATATTATTTCATTATATATCTTCAACAACTCTTACAAGGTTCTTATCACATAGTACCCTTCTTAGACATATCCAACATAATACATTTCTTTATTTTGGATTGGGTTCACTCCCATTTAAATTTTCATATTATCTCATAACATATAAAAATTTACCTAATTCATTAAAGGGATATACAATTTTAGACCGACCCATCTCATAATTAAAACCATACATATGTATTCCACAAGATCAAAGAAACCATTAATCATTTCATCATAGGGTAATTAAACCTTTTTAAATGAATGGGTTTGATAAAAACATCCTTAAGAATAATTAACATAATCAATATGGAAGAATAAGGTGTACAGTTCCATTACATAATATCTTCATTTAATATAAATATTCCTTATGTTGGATCGAATAGTAGATATATATGTCTATTAGATGGAACAATACAAGAGGGGGGTGAATTGTAGGTTTAAAAACCTTTGAGTTTTTGCAACAAAGAGATTAGTTTAAATGATCTTAAACTAATACAAATATAAACACCCACAATTGTATTGAATATAAAAGGTATGATGTATTGTAATACTAATGTAAAGTAAAACAATTGTATTCAAGGTGAACACAATAATCAGAGTAATACAAAGATGAATGATTCTACCTTAAAGCGTATAGAATCAATCAATACAAAAAGTAATAGAATGATTGTAATTGAAACAATTACAATTGAAAATGTAAAGAAGAAAGGAAACAATACAAATCCCTTTCTAATACAAGTAACATCGGAAATGTAAAAGTATTACAATTCTTTTAACACAAAGAGAAGGGTTATCCTTTCACCTAGGATAAAAGGTCTGTCTCACCAACACCTTGGTGAGCCCTCGATACGATGATCGGCACGTCTGTCTGCCTATCCCTGGCAGCCATCGATACGATGATCGGCACGTCTGTCTGCCTATCCCCGGTAGCCCACGATAAGATGATCGGCACGTCTGTCTGCCTATCCCCGGCAGCCCTCAATACGATGATCGGCACGTCTGTCTGCCTATCCCCGGCAGCCCTCGATTTTGTAGGTAATCGGCACCTCTGTCTTTCAATTACTTGAAAGCCCTCGATACGATGATCGGACGCACAAGGCTGATGAGAGAAGTCACAGTGTCTCTCTCTAGAATCTTGGTAGTTCAAAGAGTCTCTTCATTCGTTCTCTTCGTTCATCGTTGTTCTCTCAGCTTCAAATGACCTCCTATTTATAGGCTTTGGGTTCCAACGGTCATATTGCCTCCAACGGTCATATTGAAACATAAAGCACGACATCGTTTTGATTAGTTTGTAACTAACTCAATGACATCGTTTTGTTAGGACAAGAGATATATAGAAATGAAAAACATGAGTACGATTCAAATGCAGAGAGTGTTTTTGACAAAGTACCAAAACAAATATTGATCATCTGAATAGCAGAGTCAGTACGATACGATTGACAGAGTCAGTACGATACGATTGACAGAGTCAATACGATACGATTTGGTCGGTACGATCAACATCGTACGATACGACAAACATGATAAAAGACAATTGTAATTTATAAACATATGATAGAATACATTTGTGATTTCCAAAACATGATATAGAAGTCAAAATAAGACTTTTGACTTAACAATCTCCCCCTTTTTGGAAAGCACAACACACAAAGTAAATGTAACATGAAATACTTATCTCCCCCTGAGTTATTGAAAACTCTTCTGAATAAGAAATTGAATACAACTAACTCACCCTTAGGTATGGACTTTCCTAAGGATTGTATTCGTAGATTTTCCTTAAGAGCATTCTCCCCCTTTGTAAAACAATCTTTTCTTTGTAAATATTCTCCCCCTTTGTGATTTACAAAAAGAAAGGAGTAATCTTGAATTTTCTGAAAGAGTTAGTGAAGCAATACAAGACAATGGATAAAAGAAAAAAAGATCATAAGAGTTATTACAAAACAAAGACAAGTTCCAAAAGAAACAAATACAATGATCATTTGTTTTCTCTTTCCTTCTACTTCTTTATAAGCTCATGAAGAACAGCTTTCATCTTCTTGATCTCCTTCTTGTCTTCAGAAATTGATTCACCCTGAGTTTTTAGAAGCTCCTGTTGATCCGCAAAAATCTGATCTTGATTTCTGATGGTCTCCTCCTGGACTCTGATTACTTCTTCAAGGGTATCAATCCTATTTTGAAAATTCTTGTTGTCTTTGTATAACACAGAATTTTGATTCTTTAGTAAATCCATTTCATCTTTGAAAGATGAAACCTACGAGAATTCAGATTGGAAAACATTCATTCTTTCTTGCAAGTCTTTCACTGAAGGAACATCGGCTCTTTGAGAAGACAAAAGATTCAGCCTTTCAACAGTTTCTCTATCAAGCTTGTTGAAAGCAATTGCAAGCTCATTTGATAACCTCCTTATAACTTCAATAGCTATTTCATGATCATTGATTGATCTCTCTGTTTTGTATGACCACTTGGTCATCTTATTGCAAGCCTTCTTATGAGCAACCGAGCTTTCTGAAAGAACTTTCAAATCGGCTTCTACTGACAAAACTTTCTTCCTCAATTCTTTTACAGAGCCAAACTTCTTCCTTTGATTTTCAGTAATAAAATCAATCTTCCCTTCCTGCCTCGGGAAATAAGGAATGGTTTTCTCCACCCTTCTCAAAACATGAACAATGTAATCACCCTTCTTGAGAGAGATTGTGTGCTCTGAATCAGTATCCTCATCATACGATGGTAGTTCAAACGATTTGCTTGAGTCAACAACTGGCTGTTTCCCTTTCACTTTTTCTTTCTATTTTCTTTCTTCTTCCACTTTGTCACTAATGACAACAACTTTATCAGAATGAGAAGATTGATCACCTTGCCTTTCTTGAAAATACATTCTGTCCGGAGATTGTGCTTGATCGGCATGAAGGATTTGTTGGACACCTTCACTCGGCTTTTGAACCGATTCCTCTCTACTCTTTTTTGATTTTTGAATAAATTATAAAAGAAAGTATCCTTCTTCTTCTTCTTCTATTTCTTCCATCACTTGTTTTCCTTTTTATTTCTCAGGAAGACTCTGTACGATGGGTTCTTGGTTCACTTCTTCAGTTAGTTGAGCATTAGCATCTTCAACTGCTTTCAAGACTATAGAGACATCAAAGTCCTAAGCCTTTCTTTTCTAAAGAACCTTCTTCTTCTTTTCGGCCTGAAGGGTTTCTTCTACCCTTATTCTTTCTGCAAAGGCCTCAGCAGGGTCTTGACCAAACTTCGGATCACCTTCTTTTCTCTGTTCCTTATCTTTTCTCCATTTTGCTACAACCTCCTTACTGTACCTTGGCTTCTTCTTCGGCTTCGAACTGGTTTGCGGATCAGACTTCTGAGTAACACCGGTGGATTGAATTTCCTTGGCTGGCATAAGTGTCGATTGATTCTGAGCCAATTCAGCTTCTACATATCTGACAAAAAGTTTTGAATTTGAATCAAAACAAACATTCATCTTTTTCATCGTACTCTTAATAATCCAAGATGGCCTCAAATCCATGGGTTTTCCTTTCAAAGGAATGTTACAAAACTTCATACTCTCAAAAATGAACTTCGTAAGGATGGCTGGATACATAATCATCTGGGACTTAATCCCTCCTGTCTTGACATTCTTGATGGTTTCAAAAATATACCCCATGAGATTTACTTTTATCATATTTACAAGATAGTTGAGCATGAATATATCAGAAACTTTGAGAGTTTCTCTATCCCCTTTCCTTTGGAAAAGAAAACCTTGCATCCATAAAGTGACAAAGCAATTATCCGGTGAAAGATGAGACACTTTCCTCTTTTCCTCATTAATAAGAAACAAAGACTTTTCAGCATTTTCTCTATTAAACGTACCAACTTCCTCTGGTAGTTTGTGAGATGGACAAAAAGAATCTCCTTCTACAGAAACATTCAGAAAATGTGCCGCTTGTTTCACAGACATTGATAATTTTCTATCGTACACAGTGAAGTTTATAGTCATATCTTTGTCGAAAGAAACGGTTTTGTAAAACTGACAAACTTCATCAAAAAGAACTGGATCTTGAATATCAGTCTTTTCAACACATAGATGTTCCCATCCTTGAAACAAAATGATCCTCCTGATTGTAGAATCATACGTATCGAAAAAATCTCGGGATACTAACCTTTCTCTGTTAAAGTCTTTCTCTGTAAAAGTCTTTGAAGGCATTTCAGCGGGAGTGTTAGCAGAGGATTGAGATATAAAGGTGATGCCAATTGAGAAGATCGTACGATGATATATAGCTAGTGGAGCAGAGCTGCGTCTCAAATCCTAAAAAACCAATGTGGGTTTGGGGAGGGGAGGGGGGTATTTATAGGCGATAAAGAGATGACCGTTGATCTTCTACGGTCGAAAAAGGGTGACCGTTGATATTCTACGGTCAGGATTAGAGAAAACCAGATCAATGGTTTGGATTAAAACAAAGAAAGAAAAAAAAATGAAAAAGATACCTGTCGGAGAACATAAGGTGATTGTTGGTTTTGGTAAGAATCAAAAGAAAATACAATCGTAAGGAGAAAAAATGTGATGCTGATGGAAAACAAAGTCATTACCATGATCGGACTGTATGATGGAAAATAATCTTGTTACCATGAACTGACAGTACGATGGAAAACAATCTCAATACCATCATCGGTCGATACAAAACTATTGAATGATACGATGGAAAAGAATTTCAATACTATCATCGGTTGATACAAAACTATTGAATGATACGATGGAAAATAATTTCAATACTATCATCGGTTGATACAAAACTATTGAATAATACGATGGAAAAGAAATTCAATACCAAGATTGATTGGTACAATGGAAAAGAAATTCAATACCATCATCGGTCGATTCAATACCAAGATTGATTGGTACGATGGAAAAGAAATTCAATACCATCATCGGTCGATATGATGGAAAAGAATTCGATTACCATCATCGGTCGATACAATGGAAAAGAATTTGAATACCATCATCAGTCGATAGTAAATGATACTATAAAACTGTCAATACGATAAACACAAAAAAAAATGAACGAAACGATAAAACTGTCAATACGATAAACAGAAAAACTGAAATATACATATTAAGAGAGTAAATAGTTAAAGATCATACAATAAACATAAAGACATAGATAGAAATGTCCTCCCCCTTTCTACGAGGAGTTTCTTACTATTAGGAGAGATTTAAAACAGGAAGTAGATATGAATGATTAGTTTACTGTAATCATTCCTAGCTTCTGTTTTATAAATTCAAATCTATCGGAAGGTAAAGGTTTTGTAAAAATTTCAGCAAGTTGTTCTTGCGTTCCGATGAATTGTAAAATAATATCTCATTTCTGTGTGTGATCCCTAAGAAAGTGATGCCTAACATCTATGTGTTTTGCACGAGAGTGATGTGCTGGGTTTTTACTAAGAGCTATGGCACTTCTATTATCACAAAGAATTTCAGCTTTGGAGAAACTCAAACCATATTCAGTGAGTGTGTGCTGCATCCACAATACTTGAGCACAACAACTTCCAGCTGCTACATATTCAGCTTCAGCAGTGGAGAGTGCTACTGAGTGTTGTTTCTTGCAGGACCAAGAAACCAAAGAGTCTCCTAAGAAATGACATGTTCCAGATGTACTTTTTCTATCCATTCTACAACCACCAAAGTCAGCATCTGAAAAGCTTTTTAAAACAATATCATTTCCAGAAGAGTAGAAAAGGCCTAAATCCATAGTGTCTTTTAAATACCGAAAGATTCTCTTTACGGATTTTAAGTGAGACTCTTTTGGATTAGATTGATATCTTGCACATAAGCATACAAAAAACATCAAGTCGGGTCGACTAGCTATCAAGTATAGCAAAATCCCTATCATACCTCTAAAAATTGTTTGATCTACTGGTTTCCCAGTTTCATCAAGATGAAGAGTATTTGAGGTACCAATTGGGGTGCTAATACTTTTAGTTTTGTCAAATCCATACTTTTTGAGTAAGTATTTAATATACTTATGTTGAGATATATAAGTTCCTTATGGTTTCTGAGAAATTTGAAAACCTAGAAAGAATGTTAACTCACCCATCATACTCATTTCAAACTCAGATTTCACTAAGTTTGCAAAAGAATCGGTTAAAGATTTCTGAGTTGATCCAAATATGATGTCATCAACATAGATTTGGACAACCAAAACATTTTTGTTTTCCATTTTGATAAAAAGAGTTGAATCTTCTGTGCCTTTTGTATAATTGTTTTGTAAAAGAAATCCTGTGAGTCTATCATACCATGCTCTAGGAGCTTGTTTAAGACCATATAGAGCCTTGGTAAGTTTAAAAACATGATCAGGATGTTTTGGGTCTTGAAAACCAGGAGGTTGTTCGACAAAAACTTCTTCTTGAACAAAACCATTTAGAAAATCACATTTGACATCCATTTGAAATAGTTTGAAATTGAAATATGCTGCGAAGGCTAATAGAATACGAATAGATTCAAGTCTAGCTACATGAGCATATATTTCTTCATAGTCTATTCCCTCTTGTTGATTATAGCCTTTAGCAACAAGTCTTGCTTTATTTCTTACAATGATTCCATTTTCATCACACTTGTTTCTGAAAACCCATTTTACACCAATCACAGTTGTTTTTTTAGGTCTTTCAACTAAAGTCCAGACTTGATTCCTTTCAAATTCATTTAGTTCATCCGGCATTTCTTTGATCCAATCATCATCACCTAAGGCCTCACTTAGACTTTTAGGTTCAAATTGGGAAAGAAAAGAAATATGTTCTATTTCATTTCTTAAGGAATTTCTGGTTCTTACAGGTTGATTTATATCACCAATGATGTTATCACTGGGATGATTCCTAAGAAACAATTGATTTGGGTTTTGTAAAACCTATTCATCAACATATGGTAGAAAATCTTCTGTGGTAAATGTTTCAGGAATACTTTCTTGAAAATTTTCTTTATCAGAATGTTCTTCTAATAAAGGTTGATAAACATTTTTGGAAAACACATCCGAGGATGTAGGATTGGGTTGGTTGAAAACAAAAGGGTTAGTTTCATCGAATTTTACATGTACTGTTTCTTCAACAGTACAAGTGTTTTTATTGAAAACTCTATAAGACTTAGAGGTTGTAGAATAGCCTAGAAAGATTCCTTCATCAGATTTTGGTGCAAATTTGTGCAGATTATCTTTTGTATTCAGAATGAATACTTTGCATCCAAAAACTTTGAAGTATGAAACTTTAGGTTTTCGGCCAGTCCATAACTCGTAAGGGGTTTTATTAAGAAATGGTCTAGTTAAAACATGATTTATAGTATAACAGGCAGTACTAACAGCTTCAGCCCAAAAGTGCTTAGCAATTGAGTATTCACTCAACATTGTTCGAGTCATTTCCTGAAGAATACGATTTCTTCTTTCAACAACCCCATTTTACTGAGGAGTTCTTGGAGCTGAGAAATTGTGAGTAATACCTTTCTTACTACAAAAAGTTTCAAAATCTGAGTTTTGAAATTTACCACCATGATCACTATGAATAGTTATCAATGGTAGGTTTTTCTCATTTTTAACTTGGGCTCTAAAAGTTTTGAAATAGAAAAAGGCTTCAGATTTCTTTGTGAGAAAGTAGACCCATGTAAATCTAGTAAAGTCATCAACTAAAACAAATACATAGTATTTGCCTCCAATGCTTCCAGATTGTGAAGGACCAAACAGATCCATATGCACAAGCTTTAATGAATTAGATGTTGAGACTTCATCCTTGGAATTGTGATCATTCTCTTGCCTATGGGCAGATAGAATGAATTTATCCTTGGAATTGTGAACTAGACACTTATAATTTCTAAAATTCACAAGGTAACCTTCATCACATAATTGACTTATGCTGATGAGATTGTTCCTAAGACCTTTAACAAACAAAACATTTGAAATAAGAACTTTTCCAAGAAAAACGATATTACCTATACCAACAATCTTTCCTTGAGCATTATCTCCGAAGGTAACTTTTCCACCATTTGTTTTGATAACCTTTTCAAAGAAATATTTGTTTCCAGTCATATGTCGAGAACAACCACTATCCATGTACCAAATGTTCTTATTGATACACTTCTCATTTTCCTGAAAAAGAAACAATTAGATTTTCGGAATCCAAACTTGTTTGGATCTAGAAGGGTTAGATAAAAGAATTTTATGAATCCACATTTGTTTTGAAAAATGAGCTTTATGAAATCCTAAGGATTGAGTTTTGTTAAGAGAACAATCTCTTCTCCAATTTCCACCACATTGACACTTGGAACAGAAAATGGTTTTTTGAGGAACAAAATAGTTATTACTAAAAACAAGTTTGGAATAAGTATAACCAAGACCAGAATGATTTCTCAAAGGTCTAATTTGAGAATACATCCTATCAAAGTTTTCTTTTCCATGAGTAAAGTTTGACAAACACTTTTTCAAGGATAAAATCTCTGACATTAGTTTTAAAACCAAATTCTTGTTTTCTAAAACATATGAATTTGAACTAGAGTTAGACTCTAAAATATTTTTCTATGAAATTACAGTTTCAAGATCCTTAGAAAGTTTATCCTTATCAGATTTGACTTTCTAAAGGGTTTTTAAAATACTTTCAAAATCAGAAGTTTTCACATCAAGATCTTTAGAAAGATCTGATACTTCTTTAGTAAAAATAGAAATTCTAGAATTTGCTTTTTCAAATCTCTTTTTGAGTTTAGAATTTTCATTTTCAAGTAACTTAGAAAATCTAGAGACTTCTTCAAAAGATGGTAAAGTATCATCTTCTGATGATGAGGGTTCATCATTTGAAGATTCATAATATCTATTATCAACATAATTATCATTTAAAGAGACAATTGTAACTGCTTCAGCATTATGTACCTTGGCCATGAGAAAATGATCTTCAATTGGTAATCTGGCTAGAAGTCCAATATTTCTTTGTCCTGATGTCTCATATTCTGAAGAATCATCTGAGGAATCACTACCACTTGCACTCCACGTATCATTTGCTTTCAAGCCTTTCTTTGTCTTATAAAACCTTTTCTTGTTTCATTCAGAGTGCTTCTCTTTTCTATCTTTCCTCTTCAGTAAAGGACAATCAGGCCTTATATGTCCTGCTTTCTTGCATTCATAGCAAGTTACCTCTGAATCTTTCCTATCTTTCCTGTCTTTCTTTTTGAATCTATATTGAAAATCTTTCTTTCCCACAATCTTGTTCATCCTTCGAGCAAGATTGGCTAACTCATTATCCGAAAGATTACAATCACTTGAATCAGATATAACAACTTTCTTGGATTTAGACCTTGTAATCCTTTCAGGTGTTTTAGCTTTAGATGCAAAAGCTACACTTCCATTCCCATTCTTCTTATTAAAATCAGCATCTCTCTTCATTCTTGTCTCATGCTGTAGAAGAGTTCCAAAGAGTTCATCAAGAGTAATCTGGGAAACTTTTCTATTTTCATCAATAGCTGTCCTTTTCGACTCCCATTCATTTGGCATAATATTTATAATCTTATCAACAAGAGCTTTATCATCAAGACCTTTTTCTCCCATAGATTGTAAGCTATTGACAATTGTCATAAACCTTTGTTGCACTTTACATACAGGTTCTCCATAAGGAAAAACAAATCCATGATACTCTGCTCGAAGCATTGCTCTCCTTGTTTCTATAACTTTGCATGTACCAAAATGAGTGACTTCTAATTTCTTCCAAATACAGTTGGCTGCTTCACATGAAGATATCTAACTATATATATTCCTGGTAATAGAGCATAATAATTTATTGCGTACCTTGTAATTCAGTTGATATTCTTGCTTCTCTTGGTTGGTGAAAGTGCTAACTTCTTTTTCAGGAATTTTGTAACCCCCAGTAAGCATAATAAAATTGTCTACACCAGTATTGATGACGAAAGTCTTCATACGATCTCTCCAATACTCATAATCATTCCCATAAAAGATTGGTGGTCTAGAAGGATTCAGATTATCTATTGATCCGATATTCATTCCTGCCATCTAATATAACAAAAACAACTTTTCCACTCCACACGTTAGTGTAGTAAGTATTCAAGATAGTAATAAGAAGTAAAGCTAGTAATACAAATCAGTGGAAAACCTCCTATGATACCAATTGTTGGATCTAATAGTAGATATATATGTCTATTAGATGGAACAATACAAGAGGGGGGTGAATTGTAGGTTTAAAAACCTTTGAGTTTTTTCAACAAAGAGATTAGTTTAAATGATCTTAAACTAATAAAAATATAAACACCCACAATTGTATAGAATATAAAAGGTATCATGTATTGTAATACTAATGTAAAGTAAAACAATTGTATTCAAGGTGAACACAATAATCAGAGTAATACAAAGATGAATGATTCTACCTTAAAGCGTATAGAATCAATCAATACAAAAAGTAATAGAATGATTGTAATTGAAACAATTACAATTGAAAATGTAAAGAATAAAGGAAACAATACAAATCCCTTTCTAATACAAGTAACAGCGGAAATGTAAAAGTATTACAATTATTTTAACCCAAAGAGAAGGGTTATCCTTTCACCTAGGATAAAAGGTCTGTCTCACCAACACCTTGGTGAGACCTCGATACGATGATCGGCACGTCTGTCTGCCTATCCCGGGCAGCCCTCGATACGATGATCGGTGCGTCTGTCTGCCTATCCCCGGCAGCCCTCGATACGATGATCGGCACGTCTGTCTGCCTATCCCCGGCAGCCCTCGATTTTGTAGGTAATCGGCACCTCTATCTTTCAATTACTTGAAAGCCCTCGATATGATGATCGGACGCACAAGGCTGATGAGAGAAGTCACAGTGTCTCTCTCTAGAATCTTGGTAGTTCACAGAGTCTCTTCATTCGTTCTTTTCGTTCATCGTTGTTCTCTCAGCTTCAAATGACCTCCTATTTATAGGCTTTGGGTTCCAACGGTCATATTGCCTCCAACGGTCATATTGAAATAGAAAGCACGACATCGTTTTGATTAGTTTGTAACTAACTCAACGACATCGTTTTGTTCGGACAAGAGATATATAGAAATGAAAAACATGAGTACGATTCAAATGCAGAGAGTGTTTTTGACAATGTACCAAAACAAATAATGATCATCTGAATAGCAGAGTCAGTACGATATGATTGACAGAGTCAGTACGATACGATTGACAGAGTCAGTACGATACGATTGACAGAGTCAATACGATACGATTTGGTCGGTACGATCAACATCGTACGATACGACAAACATGATAAAAGACAATTGTAATTTATAAACATATGATAGAATACATTTGTGATTTCCAAAACATGATATAGAATTCAAAAGAAGACTTTTGACTTAACACCTTAAATGATTTTGACACAGATAAAAGATACTTTTATAAAATAATTTTTAAATGAATGAAAAATCAATAAAAAATAATTTTCTTATAGTAAATCATAAAAAAATATAAAAAACACTCAAAATATGGGAGTATAATATTATTTATAAAAATGAATGAAACTTTTAAATTAAACTTTTTAATAAATAATTGACATAACTATGAGAAAATTCATTCTTTATGAAAATATAAAAAAATACTCTTTTCACACTTTTGTTAAAAAAATCCAATCACAAATTCAATAGATATTTTTTTAAAGATTTTGTTTTAAATATAATTAAATAAAGTAAATTATTATTGTAAATTTATTGAACAAATAATTTAATTAAATAAAATAAAATTCTTAATACGTTTCAAAAAATATAGTGGAGGAAAAAAATAGGCATAACCTAAAAGAACAAATAATGTCATAATTTTTTATTATATTTTTTAGTAAATAGAGTAGGGAATAGAAGAATACATTAAAATCATATAAATTATATGAGAATAATATATATGGGGTTTAAGATATATTATAGATACTATTTCCCTAAAGGAGATTAAAACATGAATAATCCTGATTAAAAATTTCACTACAACAATACCCCTTGTATCAAGTACCGACTTGCATTGTACACACTCTAAATTCCTATAAAATAAATTTAAATTGGTTCTAAATCTATATAATAGTTATAGTAATAATAATGAAAAATTATATTATGAATTTATAATTAAAATCAAGAATTTATTAATAATTCTCTAATAAAAAATTATTTGGGTGTCAACTTTTTCATTTTTCAGGCATGATTCAGTTTGGTGATTCTGGTCCTTGAAATGTTTTCATGAATTTTTCATATTAAAAATACTATTAATTTCATAAATATAATATTTATTAATTATATATAATTTTATAATAATCCATGTAGTGGGTGATGAAAAAAATAATTATATCTTTTTGTGGAGGTGGAAGTCAGTACATACGCACGAGTGATGATTTCATTTTTCTGTAAACAAAAATAAAAGAAGGTAAATAAATATTTATCTTAAAATAAATATGATTATAAAAGAAATATCATATAAATTAATTCAATATATCAATATAGCATCCATGTTATGCGATGATAAATAATGAAGAACGATGCTTTATGGGGATGGTAGCTCATCATACGCTTAAGCAACGCTTTCATTTTCTGTTGGATGGAAATGATAAAGGAAATGGTTATAATATTAGAATAAAAAAATTCATTATATAAAATATTTTTGTTAAATTGTATTAATATATTTATATAATATTACGATGATGTGGAAGAAAAAATTATCTTGAAAGAATTTGGTTAAACTGATTACATCTTCTTTGAATACATTCCTTTATATTGAAAATTGATCCTTATTATGATGTTATATTGGTGATACAAGGACAACTAGGTTGTTTTTAGTAATGTTTATAATAGATTTTTTTAGGGATTTTCTAATATATAATTCTCAATGTGTTTGAATAAGTGAGAAGAGTACGTAATCTTTTTTAAGTGAGTGGAATCCTTGTGAAGATCCAATGTTTGAAAATAATATAAAGTCTTTTTCTTGGAATAGTGGAACAAAAGGGAAAAAATTTAGAATATAGGATAATTTAGAGTCAAAATAAGCTCATCCAATCAAACTTATAAAAGTTTTATATATATTTGAAGTCTTATCTCTTAGTTTGAATCCCTTATCAACCCTTATAACTCTTACTTTGGTGTTAAGATTATTTAACATTGTAATTATTAATTATGTCGAAACATTAACCCTAAATTATTACTAAAAATTTAATTATGATGATTAAAGATATTTATTCCATTTTCCAAGTAGAAATTACAGGAGGTGGTGGAAATTAATTATAATATTCAAGCACAATACAAATAAATACCATTTTTAGAAAAAATAAATTATCTTCAAGCACAAAAATGATTTTATTATCAATCGTTAAATATTAAAAAGTAAAAGATGAAAATTAATTTATATTAATTAATATTTTGTATAAAAATATCATTAAATTCATTCATCAGTAGTTACCTATGAAATTTATTATGATAAAAACCCATTGTGCACATAATAAAATTCTAAAAAATATATCTTTTAAATTTCAAATTATATTATAATTATTTATAAAAAAATTGATAACCAATATATAAATGATAAATAATTTTTATATATGTTTAAATAGTAATTTTTCATTTTTTATTACACAAAATAAAATAAACATTCTTTGAAATAAAATATATATGATAAAAATAATGTTTATAAACAAAACACTTCACTTTATCCCATAATTAAATGACTCACATTCTTGGTCATTTATAAACCTTTTTAGGAATTTCATTACATGATTTTTAAAATTTTATCAGTAATTTTTATTGATACCATTCATAATAATTATTAAATTTAAAAAAATAAAGAATTTATAAGAATAGTTTCATGCCCCAACTCCCGAGTACCCGGAGCCAGTCCCATACAGAGGATCGAATTTGGTTCAGGCTCTGAGAAACCAGCTGCTGCTAAAATGGTTCATCTTCTAAAAGATGTTACCTTAAAAATTTTAACCAAAAACCTTGGGTGATCATAAGAATTCCTAGTAAGGTGTTTTAAAAAAAACCAATATAACTTTTTGAAAATATTCTTCAAACCATTTCATAAAACAATCTTTTTAATTAAAAGTTATAAAACATGTACTCAACATAAAGGTGGTAAAATTAAAACCTTCTAATAGAATCAGAAGCATAGATGATTTGAATATAGGCATGCTGAATAAAAGAAATTCTAAACATACATGAGATAAGAATATATAAGCACAAATAAAATACCTATTGGTAATAAATAATCAGAGTTTCGCCTAAAGATAACAACTTCAATAACATACATTGAATACTAAATTTACTGAGTGCTAAACAAATGTCATACCAAAAATATACCATACATTCTGAAACATTTTGTCAAGGCCTCGACCAAGACCTCTAATGATTAAGGCCTTGGCCAAAATCCATAAACTCTTTAACGAAATATTCATCTAGTCGAATATTTTTTTGGTTAATTAAATTACATTGTCATAATAAGTTAAGTGCATATACCGGACCGTTCAAGGCCTCGTGCCAAGACCTATGGGCCATCTGTAACCGGACCCCAACCTGGAGAGCCTTTGTAACCGGACTCTAACCCGGATTGCCTCTAATAATGAGACACCAACCTGGAGTGCCTATGTAACCAGACACCAACTCGGAGGGTCTGCTATAACCGGACCCGAACCCAGACGGATTACTTTTACCGGTCCCCAACCCAGAACATACTGGGTCCAATTAATTCCTCATACCTCACAAATCAAAGTGCACATACCACTTTGATTTATTTAAATAACTTATCACTTACAATTAACATGGTTTCTTAATTCACTTTTCATTTTGTTCAAGGTGTCTCATACCACCCTGAGCAATTAATTCCATAGACTCAGAAAAGGGCATAAAAGTTTAAAATTACAATTCATTCACATTTATGCATGAATTATTGAATTAAATGATAAATAAAATGGATAATGAAACCATTGTACATTTACTATAGAAATAAATGATATGAATATATAAAGTTTGGTAGTAACAATTTTCCAAGGTAGGCATGGACAAGTAAAATATCTTTTACACATGTAACAATAATTAAATCACATAAAATGATGAATGTATGGGGTTTTCAACATAAAATGATAACTTTTTAAAAATTCTCACTACATGAAAATTAAATACTTAAAGAAAACACTTCCAATAATTATTGTTATAAACATGTCACTGAACTTTCATTTAATCCTTAACTAGACTAATTGCTAGCATTCACTGCAACAGGTTTACAATAAAAGAATACAACATGATAACAAGGTTCTATAATTTCTCAGTCCTCTATTACCAAGCCGGAGTATATTATTTTAAATTATAAATTACTTCAATGTTATATGTTAGAATGACTACATTAATTAAACAAGATCATTACTGTATACTTATACACAAAACTCATATTTGCTAAGAAAAAACTAAAATATTATTGGTATCAAAACATTAACTAAGTTCTGACAGTTATTACTTGAAATTAGGGTTTTTGAAATTAAACTTATAAATACATATATACATAACCATATATACACAAAGTGCATATATGGGTTTTTACACAATTTAAATGAGTTCCATTAAAATCCTTATGATTTGAATATTTCTAGACATTAATCAATTACTGGATTGAAACTAAATCCATATATGTAACTGTATAAATATATAAAAATTAAGGTTTTGTTCTATAAACATAATTTCATTTAAACCCAAAACTTAGTTCACATCTAAAACATTGTTGAATGTTTGGAAATCATCTTTTAAAATCATAAAACATTTTGTAATTAATTACCCATGTATAATCTGAATGTACGAAAGTGTATATTTGGTTTTGATTTAATAAGAACAGTTCAAAGAAAACTCTTGCATTATTTCTAAATGATAATAACAATAATAATCACGATCCTCCAGACTTATAAACGTTTAAAACATCTTGAAACTTATATACATAGATATATTTATATATCTAAACCGTATATACGTATAACTATATAAAATGGATTTTGTAAACTAAAAACATAACATGATAATCTCTTTCACAAATTACCAAAACATCAAAGGTCGTATTGAAACCTTTAAAATAGGAGAGAGTGAATATATATATATATATAACTGTATATACAGAATATATATATACAAGGGTTTTGTAAATTATAAACTAATGAAAACTAAGACCTTAGTTTAGCTTGAGGAGGAGGTGATGCTCGGGAGACTCTGAAAGCTCGGAGGACTTGAGAGATCTGCTGTAGGTTGAGTGCAAAGAATCTGAGAGGGTTCCATCGGGTTGGTTCCCTATAAAACCAAGACTTTGGGTTGTCTTAAGATTATGGTGATTGAAGAAGAATAAGGAAAAGATGGTTCATGTCATTCCTTTGGTGCTTAGTGCGGCTGCGGTGGCTTCGGCCATTCTTACGTTTGTTATGATGGATACTAAGGACACCTATCATCTTCTCATGGTTATCTTTGTTTTGAGTGGCCTTCCTGTAATCTTAATTGGGTTTTGAATCGGTATATTTGGTTAGCTTAATTTATTTTATTAATCTTAGTTTGTTGTAAACACTACGGTGTTCTTATTTGAATAAAACTCCTTGTGTCTGTTTCATGTGCTTTACTCCATTGTATCATATTATTATTTTATAAGAAATAAGTTTCATTAGATTAATAGACAACATAAATTATATAAGTTACCATTATGTGAAACACAAGTATTTGGGGAGTTATATTATTCCCCCTATAAAGAATTGTGTCCTCGCAATATAAAAATGCTCGTACACAAACCACAGTAACACAAGACACACGTCACTCCTGAAGTCCCTTTACTGGGAACACCACTGATGGTAGGGTGCTGACGACCTAAGGTGGATCCCTAATGTGGTATTCAGCTGCTCGATTTCCCTGGCCCAGACACACTGTGAACAGATGGGGTCATACCTGTGCCTAAAGAACTCGTCCTTCCATAAAGAGGCATAAGAATTGTGGAGGTAGAAAACAAAAGAGTGGACTAAATCTATATAAGTCCTATTCACAATGTCGTTCTTGAAAATATTGATGTTGTATAGTTCTCCGTACATACTAAAACTCAGGAACTGGAATAGGTAGGATGCACGATGGTAACCATCTAAAGCAGCTTCAAGAGATTTACCTACAGGTCGGTAGTTATCAGCCAAAGTGAAACATAGAAAAAGGGCTTCATGATACTCCCCTATTTTCTTATATGCACCAAATTGTGTATATTAAATTCTGTAGTAGACTATATTTCTTCCTTGGTGCAGATGGAGAATATTTTGACCATTTGATACCCGATGGAGTAGTTTACAAGTTAGACATAGGTTGGCATAGGGCTTGTCATCTTCGGAGCATGTATTGAAAAAAATAATCTCTAACAGCTTGGTAGGTACTGATAAAATATTGGTTTGTGAACTCATATCTTCTCTCTGAAAATTTTTAAGAAGTCAACCTTCAGTTTGGAAATTCTAGTTTAAGCAGAGTCATCTGTTTTATATAAAAGCATATCAAAATAGAGTATACAACATCAATCATTAGACCTTATTTATAAAAGTCATGAAATTACATAATCTCTTGTTCTTTACCATAAAATTCTAGTATGTATTTCCAGGCGTCCTCTAAAATTACTACTCATAGATTCAACTAATGATGGGTATCTTTCTAGTTCTCAGACAAATGGATCCCCAACACTGTTAAAAATTATTCTATCTCCTTGGTCCAGATGCAACTTGTGCAACTAGGATCAGTCATGTGTGGACATCTAGAATTCAGATTGAGAGAATTATTTCGGGTATCAAGTTGAGTGACATCGGCATGAACTTGATGTCGATAATGCAAATGAGTATTCTCATTCTTAAGGGATTCAATTTCCATAACTCTGCCGCGAAGACCGTAGTACAAAATTTGACATTGATACGCATCCCGGAGGTTTCCCCCTTCTGCAGCCTCCTCAAAGTTCGTAAGAGAAAGGAAATTATTGGATAGGGTAAAACATTTAAAGATACCCTCAAATTATTTCCCTTTTCATACATAGAATGAGAGATGAGCATTCATCATGAGGTAATAGATGAAACATGCTCCATGGTGAAGTTGGAGTACACGAGGAGAGTTGGATACTCGGTAGAGGATTTTTCATGATAAACTAATATTTTAAAAAGTCTCATAGTTTTCTACACATGATTTTCCCACTATGGTCTCTAATACTTCCGTTAGAAGAGACAAAAGAAAAGTACTTTCGTTTTCCATCTAAAAATTAAGAAAAAACATTGTTCATAGAATTGCTTAAGTAAATTTTTTATTTTTCAGTTCTGTTTTTCCATAGTTATCCAAACGGAATCCTTTGATACCAACTGTCACACCCCAGCTCTCGAGTACCAGGAGCTGGTGCCATACAGAGAATCGAATTCGGTTTGGGCTCTGAGAAACCAGCTACTGCTAAAATGGTTCATCGGCTAAAAGATGTTTCCTAAAACATTTTAACCAAAAACGTAGGGTGTGCATAAGAATGCCTAGTAAGGGTTTTTAAAATAAACCAATATAACTTTTTGAAAACGTTCTTCAAACCATTTCATAAAATAATCTTCCTAAATAAAATTTGTAACACTTGAACTCAACATAAAGGTTCTCAAATTAAAACATGCTAACAGAATCACAAGGATACATGATTTTAATATATTCATGCTGAATAAAATAAATTCTAAACATACATGACATAATAATATGTAATCACAAATAAAACAGCTATGGGTAATAAAAAATCAGAGTTGCGCATAAAGATAAAAACATCAATAACATACACTGAATACTAAATTTACTGAGTGCTAAAAATATTTCATTCCATAAATATAATATACATTCTGAAAAAAATTCAAGGCCACGGACAAAATCCATAAACTCTTTAACCAAATATACATCTAGTCGAATATTTTTCAGGTTAATTAAATTACATAGTCATAATGAGGGATGTGCATATGTCGGACCGTGTCAAGGCCTCGTTACAAGACCTAGGGGCTATCTATAACCAGACTCTAACCCGGAGAGCCTCTGTAACCGGAATCTTACCCGGAGTGCCTCTAATAACCAGTCACCAACACAGAGTGCCTCTGTAACCGAACACCAACCCGGAGGGTCTGCTGTAACCGGACACCAACCCATAGGGCTTACTTTTACAAGTCCCCAACCCGAAACATACAGGGTCTAATGCATTCCTCATACCTCATAAATCAAAGTGCACATACGAATTATATTTATTTAAATAACTTATCACTTACAAATTACATGGTTTCTTAATTCACTTTTCATTTTTTTCAAGGTGTCCCATACGACCCTGAGCAATTAATTCCATAGACTCGGAAAAGGGCATAAATGTTTAACATTACAATTCATTCACATTTATGCATGCATTATTGAATGCAACGACAAATAAAATGGATAATGAAACTGTTGTACATTTACTATAGAAATACATGATATGAACATATAATGTTTGGTAGTAACAATTTTCCAAGGATGACATGACAAGTAAAATATATTTTTCACATGTATAATAATTAAAGAACATAAAATGATAAATGAATGGGGTTTGCCACATGAAATGATAACTTTTTAAAAATTCTCACTACGTGAAGATGAAATAATTAAAGAAAACACTTCCAATAATTATTGTGATATATATGTCACTTAACTTGCATTTAATCCATAACATGACTAATTTCTAACATTCACTGCAATAGGTTTACAATAAAAGAATACAACATGATAACAAGGTTCCATAAATTCTTAGTCCTCTAGTACCAAGCTGAAGTATGTTCCTTAAAATCATAAATTACACCAAGGGTATATGTTAGAATGACTACTTTAATTAAACAATATAATTAGTGTATACTTGTATAAAAAACACATATAGGCTAAGAAAATAATAATATATTACATGTATCCAAAGATTAACTAAGTTCTGACAATTATTACTTGAAATCAGGGTTTTGGAAATTAAAATTATAAATACATATATACATAACCATATATACACAGAGTGTATATATGGGTTTTTACTCAATTTAAATTAGGTCCATTAAATTCCTTATGATCTGAATATTTCCAACAATTAATCAATAACTTGATTGAAACTAAATCCATATATGTAACTGTATAAATATATAAAAATTAAGGTTTTGTTCTATAAACATAATTTCATTTAAACCCAAAATATAGTTCGCATCTAAAACATTGTGGATGGTTTGGAAATCATCTTTTAAAATCATAAAACATATTGTATTTAATTACCCATGTATAATCTGAATGTACAAAACTATATATTTGGTTTTGATTTAAAAATAACAGTTCAAAGAAAACTCTTTCATTATTTCTAAACGTTAATAACAATAATAATCACGATCCTCCAAACTTGTAAACATTTAAAACATGCTAAAATTGAAATACATAGATATATTTATATATAAAAACTGTATATACATATAAATATATAAAATGGATTTTGTGAACTAAAAACATAACATGATAATATCTTTCACAGATTACCAAAACATCAAAGTTCTTATTGAAACCCTTCAAACAGGAGAGAGTGAATATAAATATATATATATATATATCTATAACCGTATATACAGAATATATATATATATATATATGGGTTTTGTAAATTAGAAACTAATGAAAACTAAGCCCTTACTTTAGCATGAGGAGGAGGAGCTGCTCGGGAGACTCTGAAAGCTCGAAGGACTTGAGGGATCCGATGGAGGTTGAGTGCAAAGAAGCCGAGAGGGTTCTGTCGGATTGGTTCCCTATAAAACAAAGACTTGGTGTGTCTTAAGATTACAGTGATTGAAGAAGAAAAATGAGAAGATGGTTCAAGTCATTCATTTGGTGGTTAGTGCGGTTGCGGTGGCTTCGTCCATTCTTATGTTCGTTATGATGGATACCAAGGACCCCTATCATCTTCTCGGGATTCTCATTGTTTTGATTGTCCATCCTGTAATCTTAATAGGGTTTTTATTTGGTATCTTTTGTTAGCTTAATTTCCCTTTATAATCTCAATTTATTGTAAAAAATACAGTGTTCTTATTTGAATTAAACTCCTTGTGTCTGTTACATGTACTTTACTCCATTGCAACATATTATTATTTTATAAGAAATAAGTTTCGTTCTATTAATAGACAACATAAATTATATAAGTTACCATTATGTGAAACACAAGTCATTGGGTCATTACAGATAGTACACAATTGTTTCTTTAGGATCAGGTGTATTTCCTTATGTAAATTTGACTATTTTTTAAAATATGATTAATTTATCAATTTCAATAAACTATATATTAATTTATTTAATTTTATATTTTTAATAATGAATTATTCACTTATGTTTTTTGTTTCATGCATCACAGGTTATCTAACACATAAAATTTATTAAAGTGGAATATATTCTAAAATATCAGGGTGTTACAATACAAATGATGGTCTTTTCCACAAAATATGATCTTGTAGGGATGATATTTCACTAGAAAATGATGATGTGATTGATTTATTTATCCTAAAACTATCATGTTCCTATATATATGAGTTCAATGTTATAGAAGCTTAAATATGGAGAGGACATTCATTTCAAGATGAGATTTAATTATAGGGAAGACCTCTACAATTAGCACTATGGGGAAGACCTATAAGGTTGATCTATGTGTTTATATGGAGAGAACTGCCATGGATGGAACTTTTGGGATGACCTATATAGTTCCTTGTATTTATACCATAGGGAGTACATTTCAATATATCACTACATTCTATTTTTTATGAAGAGTTGATAGATTCTTAAGTCTTTATGAAGAGTTATTATTTTCCTGGGTTATATGATACCCATGAATAGAATATATATATATATACTTAATCAAGTGATTTGGGCCAAAACCTAAATCATTATTGAATTTATGTAATGCGTGATACAACCTTTGTGCATAGAAACCCTCTTAGGCGACTACCTACCTATCATCAGAATATGTCGACATCTTCCATTGATGGCTAATGAAATGTATCATTGTGATATGAAACTATTTTCATGAATTTTGATTTGATATAGTTTCAATTATTCAGTCATTATTATAATATACTGATAGGTTTCTAGGGTGAGGATAGAAATATGGTGATGTTTCCCAATGGGTGCCACCGGGATATATCGATAAGCTTCACACACATGGGAATAAATATAGTCATGGTCTTATGTTATCAGTTGTACATTATGTCGAGCTTTAATATTGGGTTTGGGATTATGGGACTATCCCTGATTGACTGTTAATGTATTTCAGATAACTTCCATGTTGGTGCTAGTGGCATGAGCCTACACTTGAATGACTATCAAAATATATCGATGAACTCCTATAAAAATGTTTATATGAGCTTCCCCTAATATTTAATATTTATTATATATTCCAATAATAATCCAAAATGGGAGTTGGAATATGGTCCAACATCAGAGTAGCTTCTATGATATTCCTATAAGTTCCTCTGATGCTGGCAGGAATCGGAATATGGGATTTCCCATTGTGGTCATCAGAATAGGTTGATAGTTGTCTTCTACCACTATTAGTATATGTTGACATTCTTAGAAGGCATGAAAAAGTTTGTATGAATTCTATTTAGTTTCCACCAGAGTATGTAAATAATTTTTTATTACTAAGAATGGTAAAATAGTCTCATTATTGTTCTTTATTCACTATTAGGATATGTTAATGGGATTAATAAGAAGGAGAAAGAATATAAGATTTATCTCTAGATACTACTAGGTTATACTAGTTATATTCTCTGGTGGTAATGGGAATATAATTCAATACCATAATCTTGATCATTATTCACCCTCATCGAGACCTCTTTATAAGTGTTATGGTCTAATTATCCAAGGATGGAATCCCTCATGTGGCATCCTCATTATATTTTAATGGATCTAATGTTTTGTGATATTAGTATTGGAAAAGGCCAGTAAGTTCCTTTTGAGGAAGCTCAGGGGTTAGAATGGAGATAATTACATCCTCCCCCTTTACCTCCCTTGGATAAGGGATCTAAAAATTTCCACACATTGGGGAAAGAACCCTAAAGTGATTGCATGGTGTAGGGGGGCCACATAATTCTCTCTGGCTCATTTTTGGTAGGATATATGATAGGGATTCACCTAATGGTGTATCTTATGTGCTCCCCCTAATTTTTAGATATACCCATTGAGATGGAACTCCAGAACCAACTCATTTTTAGAGCATTGTAGGAAATGGGTCAACATAATAGTCACCCTACACTGTGGTGAAACATCCCACATCACTATTGTGACATATATTAGGTTCCTTATATGCTGATTAGTAGTAGTCTAAGGATCCCCATGGAATATACCAATTCATATTGGGAAGGTAACATGGTATGAGATGCATCTTGAAGTATTCATTTGGATCAGAGGGCTATCTATGGTATTCACTGAAGGTATTAAAGGTCATGGGCTCCTTGAATGGATCAGTAACCACAAACTGGAAACCCATTAATGAAACATCACTAGTAAGATCAAGTTTTATCAATCACTATCATGGGTAATACATTCATTTTATGTTCACCATTATGTATCTATTGTAAATTTTACACCCAAAAAAATAATTTTTATCAACCAATGATATTCTAAAGGGATGGGGATTTAAATTTAGAAATTTTCTATTTTTTTAAAGTTTAGGGATGAAGCCTCAATTTATTATTTAAATCAAAGACATCTTTAGAATGGGTAGAGGGAGACCCATTACATAGCCCGAAGGCCCAAGGCCAAGTGGCCTAAATATAGGGATTGAAAGACCTTTTTTGGACCAAAGGACCCCTCGGGGAATAGTAATTCTACAGTACCTGCGCTGCTAATTTTTTTTATCAAGCATTCTGTCTTTTAAAAAAACAAGGACATATTTTCTAATGTTTTGAAATCATTATGGATTTTCCAGTGACACTTAAAATATGCCTCAATAGAGAGTATGGGAGTTTGAGCTCAAATCACCCTTTGTGGGGTGAATAATTATGGACCCTATTATATTCTTATATATTTAAGAAATATTCAATAATCATTACCAAATCTGTGTATGAGACTAGTTAACACCATTCAAGTTGTTAATAAAAATTATGCATCAATTACCACACCCATATAAATAGTAGGTTCTACAAATTTCTCTTATTAATTGGTGATTAAACTATTGTTTAATGAATTATAGTTCGTATATAACTTATCTACACACAGGGAGGTGGTAAATGTTCTGCTATTAGGATAGGGCCATTGAAAGGGGATTCCTAGATATCCCTATAAAGGGAATAAGACACACGTAGTTTATTGTTTCCTAACAGGACACATTATACCCTTTAAGGTTGCGTGATAAGGACCAATGTGGTTACTTTAAAGTCAAACATATATGGCCTATGATATAATAAGATTGAACCTCATAGACACATCCTACATATCCTTGTTAAGAGAAATAAAATCCCACTTAGTATGGGTTGTACTGTTTATGTTTATATAAAAATACCATAACATGTATTTAAGAATCATATAGAGGAAATATGTTATAAAATTTAAAGTCATGCAGTTAAAAATTCAATGAAAAGTGTTCTTCATAATTATTGTTTTGGTGCTTACACATGAGTATCCCTTTCTGGTTCATCTTTTTTATAGGTAATGTAAAAGGATAAGACATAGTTTGTCACAAAGAATAAGTCCCATTAAGGATAGTTTCATGGGTTATATGACCTATTGCTAATTCAGTCTCATGAAGAATATGTACTAATGATGATGATTGGATTAAAAAAATATGGACCATTGAGATTTAACATCATGGGGGATATGGACTCATGAAAATATATTGGGGCTTATGCATGGGTTTCCAATTAATGGACTAATTGGGGAATTCATCAAGTAGGAGACCCAAATATTCATCCACTCCCCATCAATTGATGATTGGAAAAGGAAGGATGGCTAGTCTTGTAAAGAATATATCCCAGTGAGAACAAATGAATAATAGGTATTATGGACCATTGAGAAATAATTTTGAGCTTATATATTGTTAATACTAAAATATGGGTATCCACTACCTCTCTATTGGTAATTAAATCAATTGGGATGAGTGGAAACTTAGGGAATTTTTCCAAATGAAAACGGATTTGGGGTATACATATAGCAAGAGGCCCATATTCCACTAATAATTAGTAAATATATATTTATATCTTAAACATTTATTTCCTATAAGTACTTGAACTGGTAATTTGGTCAACTGAAGGAATGATCTTGGGTATTATAACTTGTAGGAGGCCCTTTCCCACTCCATAGATCATTGAGTCAAATTAAGGAACCAACCAAGTGTTGAGGATGAAAAATTACTGGACATGATTCAACCATGTTGGGTAGTATGAGCCAAGGGAGGATTCCCCAGTATCCTCTTGGTAGGAACCCTCATTATTAAGTGATTTCACAATTATGATTACCCCAATAATCCTATTGGTATGAGAGGAAAACCTAGGAAACACCTTTAATCTATTGAATAAATGAACTATAGGGTGTATGTCGGTGTTTATGCACTATTCATGTATCCTAGGAGTCCATGATGGAGGCTTAAATGTATAGAGTCTTAGGTAGGAATCCTGGGTGAATGTGGTACCATAGTAGGTTATCTGGGAAAGAGTGTGCTCGACCACGGGAATAGGGTATTTTTACACACCGGTATAAGGACATGGGTGAAGGTATGATATAGCTGAGGTCCCAAGATAATTTTTTCCTAATATGAGGTATGGAGAATAAGGCCCCTTGGTTGTAACATCATGAGAATTCATTATATATATATGACATTAAATAACACTGAGTCAGATATCTTTCTTTGCATGAACTAAAATTAATGTCATGATATATTATTAGAATAAAATAATATTCATTAAAAAAAATTATGATAATATATATATATATTAAACAAAATATTAAATTTATTTTAATTAAATAATATTTATCAAATAATATTACAGACAATTAATTTTTAAGAATGTCGTATTTAAATAAGATTATTTTAATATTCTAATGTGTATTTTAAATTAAAAGTTAAATATAAATTTTTTTTATAAATAAAATGTGATAAAATTAATTGAATTTTTTAATTTTGAATATCAACAATAACATAGTATGAATATTTTATCATTTTCTATAAATATCTATTTTTAGGTGAAAACTTGGGTTCTATTAAAATTATAATTTCTAGGACATTATCAACATATATTTAACACCCCAAGTTTTCATTTTATGTTATCTCGTTAATGTAATTCAATAGCTTGCGCAACACCCAACACTGAGTTTGAATGCACCACAACTTACCAAACTAGCCATTCAAAAAAACGGTTATGAATAGTATTAACTGCATTTTTAATTTTATATACTCTATATAATTTTACCATCCATATTAGGTGTTTTTTAGACATAATATAAGAGAAATTCATTTTTTCAGATAAAAGATGTTTTTTCTAAAAACTTCGATTTTACCGCCATTTAATGGAGAACCCTTTATAAAACCAATATTTGACACCTATATATATTTAATTAAATTAAATTAAATTATTCTTTAAAAGTGGTACATAAAAATTTAGTTTGGATAAATTTTTGGTACTTTTTTGAAAACATTTATATTTTGAAGAAAAGTGAAAATACTATGTTTTAATTGAAATTAACTTTTTTAATCAAAATAATTTATAGCGTTAAATTATGAATTTAAATTGTTTTTAATTATAAATATTTTATCTTTTTATCTCTTAATTCAATGTAGGACATTATAAGTAATTTCAAATTTAATTGTGACATAAACACATGTCAACCTTTTGATAGATTTAACTTTTTAAAAACCCTTTTTTTTCTTCGACAACGGGAATCAATTTTAAATTAATTAATGCATCTTATATGTTTAGAATTTGGTAAAATAGAATGAATTTTAGAATTAGTAATATCAAAAATATCTTAGGGTGAATTTTATGTATTTATCTAAAAACATTCAAATTTTTATGAATAGTGAAAAACAATGCGTTAATGTTTAAAACTAACTTTTTATTTAAATAATCATTTATTTAATTTAAATTTATTTTAAGTCAAAATAGATATAAAATACATATATAAGTTCAATTTAATTCATTGGAATCATTTTATAATAAAATTAGATTTATAAAATTTTATTGAACTTTTTACCGCCTTTTACACACCTTCTAGGAGCATTTGCAAATTTACAAAAACCATAATTTTAATACATCTATGAGTTAAATTTCTAAAATCCGAGAGACACAGTTGATATCATTAAGAAAAATCTGGTTCAATAAGATGAAAATAATTTTTTTTGAATAGTAACTTGTGACTTTTATTTACCAAGGTTAAAAATTAAATAGGGCAATTAAGGTTAAAAATGATATTATAATTACCCTAACACATGTCCTAATTCTATTAGATAAGTGTAATTCGACCAAAAACAACCTTAGGAATAAAATATGATCCTCTTTGGTCAACTTGGATTAGATTAGGACATTTTTTATTATTATTTTTGAAGAAGAGTTAAAAGTGTTAAATTCAATGTTTAATAACTAAACCATTTTTAATGTAAGGATACACACAATATAAATTTGACTATAAATATTCATTAGAAAGATAAAAAATTTATTACTTAATGTTATTTAATTTATAATTTTTAGACATTAAATAATTAAATTTATTTATGACACAATGATGATCCAGTAATTATCTATTAACGAAATATTAAAACAATTGATATTATAAATATCCAAATATATGTAAATTGAAACTTCTGATTAATTAAAATAATTTTCTTTGTTAATATGACATTTTAGTGTTTATTAGATATTTGTTTTTTTGAAGTGATAAGTTTGTTTTGACTTTCACAAAAACAAAATACCAAATAGTGTCAAAATTGACATAAATTAAGTTTTAAAACAAATACTATATTATTTATTGATATAATGTTTTTAAAAATATATGGTTCAAAAAAGGGCCTAAATAATATAATATATGTCATTAATGAACCACTTGAGGTTCTTTTGGAAGTTTAGAGTATGTTTATTAACCATATATTGTAAGAATATAAGAAGACATGATAAAAGTTAAACTATTTAACTTAGAGTTAAATCTAAAATATATGGTTAAAATGGTAACCTAAACTTGTATAAAACCAATTGGTTGAGATTTTTAATACCCTTACCCACCTTATACTAGAAATAAATTATTTTGGGTCCATTATAAATATAAAATTATTTTATTATTAAATAATATTTGGAGATTTTCCTAAACTGACCCTCACTTCTCTTATAAAAAAGTACTTCCTCTTATCACAAAATAACACCACTAAAGCCATTTGTCTCTACCAAACCCAAACCAAATATCCTCACAACATTCCTCAAATCATCCTAAAGTCTTTACTTGGATCATAAATCCAACCTAATGGTCTCTTTTTATCAACTCAAAAGGAAACACCTGAAAAAAATAGGTAATAATTTCACCACCCTCTTTCAAGTTCTTTTCTTCTCCCACTTCCTCTTTCTTTGTTATTTCTATACCAAAATAATAACTCAAGTACCACTTACATACTGTGATGTTATAAAAAAAATTTACAACCATAATTTTCATTCTATCCATCCTATAAATGACAAAGTCACCATACGTGCATACGCACGGCTTACCATCTCCACATCGTGGTGTAGTTTGTTATTCAAACACTTCATTATTTAGATGGGTATAATAATGAGTATAACTGATGTAAATAATAAACATAACATATTAATGATTATTTATATAAGATATACTATCCAATTACATACTATTTCACCATCAATATAATGATATTGTCGCTCATGCGTACGTACGGATTACAGTCTCCACGACGTGATAAGATTGATTCCCACGTTCACTATTCAGCAATGATTATAAAAATATATATTATTAATAAGTATATTGTATATGAAATAATAATTCTACTGGAGATATATATATATATATATTCATATGTTGTTTTACTTACATATATCTTATTCACTTTCTTATGTTCAATACAATATGAAAACAGAAACATCATTTATGCGTACATACGGCCAACAGTCTCCATAAACGGTGCCTTCAACTTCATATATATATCTATTATAAATATTTATATTCTAAATATATATGATATATAAATAAATTTTTATATTCTGGAAGTATTTAAATCATTATCTAAATGATACGATCAAGAATAACAAGTTAAAACGCGTACGATAAAGAAAGCGATTATTACCCAAAATGTTAATTTAACCTGGAAATAGTTATTAAATGGGTAGTATAATGTCATAAATGAATCATATATGATATAATAAATATGAATATGGTTATGGTTTAATTTAATAACATACTATAGTCAATATACATGAGGTTGAACATACCCTCGACCAAAGGAACGTGAAAGGTATGGGTTAATTCCTCAATCTCATTATTATTCGAGATTGTTTATGGGTATGTTTTTACTAGGAAATATTTATTATCCATCTCCACATTTCATAAAATAGTTTTCAAAGGGATTGATTTTAAGGGAAACATTTGTTAAAACATGTTTTTTAATGTTTTAAATATTTATTCTTTTAAATCATTCACATTAATTTCCATGTCTTCAAAATGTTTTTAAGGATTTATTTATATGGACATGAATTATTTTAAAATGTTAATTCCATTAAAATGTTTCAAAGTGGTATAAAAAAAATTGATTTAAAAATGTATTTAAATGTATTCCATTATAAATTGTGCAATTTATAAAGTTTTTCACAAAAAAGGGGTATTTCTCTCAAAGATTTTTACAAATCATTTTCATCTATGTCAACATCCTTTGACGGATTTTAAACTTGTTTGAAGAAGGTTTATTATGATACAAATCTTCCATATTGTATTGAAGGTTTTTGATATCTTTGATTGTGGAAGTGTTAGTTTTATACCATTCTTCATTTATGGATAAATTATTGACATTTCGTATGCTATTTTTAATAAGAATGATTATGTTACGTTTCAACCTCTTAATGTGTGGAATGTATTGGACACAGTAAGTAACAGGTGGAGCCCGCTATAGCTCCTCGATAAATAGGTAGGTATCATGAGAAAATTAGATGTGGAATTCCCTGAGGCCTTTCCCAGTTTGATATATAGTTTTGGCTGAGGCCTTAATCATTTTTAGAAGTCTTGGCCAAGGCCTTGACAAAATATTTCAGAATGTCCGGAATTATACAATCCCTCATTATGAAAATAATATTTATGGTTCATGTGGTTATTCGACTAGTAGAATACCCATGACTATGTTTTATTATGTCATTATTTACTCAGTTCATATTTCTTTCATAAAGTGTTCATGTTTATTATTTTTAAAGGCATGTGTTTTCAATTATTCAACGTGCCTATTGTTTATGTTATATTCCATTAAATTGTTTACCCTTACTAGGCATCTGAAATCACCCATTTCTTATATTTTATTTTCCCATGATTTACAAGAAGTGTATTATGATTGATATGTAGGATTAAGCTAAAAGGGAATAATGTAATTCTAAAATAACTTTCTATGTTGTATTTTATGTTTGAAATTGTAATGTGAAGTTGATGTATGTAATCTATTTCAAAACTGCTAAACTGATTTGTCTTTTGGGACATGATTTGCTCATATCATGACAATGTTATGTAATAAAGCACTGACTCAGGGTAACTGGGTGTAACGTCCCGGACTCGGGTGCCACGCAACGGGTGCCCCAAATTCGGTTCGCCACATGACCTCAAGCACGTTTCCCCAAACGCCCGAGGATTCTGACTAGCAGCGAGGGCCCAGGTCTGATAGTGGGGAAACTATGCCCTCATTTGTCAAAGTGTAGCGCAGCAGAATACAAAATAAAACATACAGCGAACAGCGGAAGCAGAAAACCATACACATCTGAAATAAACAACAGCATGTAAATTATGATTCTATATGTCTCAAGTTCTAAGAAAATAGCCAGAACATGTTATACATCAATACGATACAACCAAAAGCAGAGTACAGCAAAACAAAGCCAAACAGCCGACAATGGCATCGCGAGCCTAGGCATGGTCCCATGCCCTCCCATTCCCCAGCAGCAATCATGTACCTGTATAGGGACTCTTGCCCCTATCTACACCTAGAGTAATGTAATCTGTTTTAGCCGAAAAGTGTGACCCAAACAGGGTGTGAAAAATACATCTCAGTGGGCACCCACCAAAGGCCCATGCCCAACTGCGTGTAAGCATGCAACAACAGTGTTAAATAGTAAACTGAAATAAAGTAAGCAGTACTGAAAATTAACTAACTTAAAAATTAAATTTCCATTTTATTATTCATTTAATCCATTAAATTTAGTATCGTTCTATGCTCAACAGCACCAATCCCTCAGGCCAACCAGTATCTTTCCCTCAGGATAATATAGTGAACCACGCCCTCAGGCTATACAGAATCCAACCCACAGGTATTTCCCTCAGGCGTAACAGAAATTTCCCTCAGGCGTAGGAAGTATCACCCTCAAGCACAGAAGTCAAGCCCTCAGGTACGAAAGGTTTCCCTCAGGTGAAATAATGACAGCCCTCAGGCAAAACAGTGCAGTGCCCTCAGGCTAATCACAACAATGAACTCAGGCTAAACAGGTAAACGGGCCATTCCCAAAATGGAAACAAGTAGTAACAATCAATTCCTCTAAAGGAAATTCTAAAATTACTACTTTATAGGCATACCCTCGGGTATCCTGGCCAAACGGCTAAATAGTGGAACACACCCCCGGGGTGGTTCTGGATCCAAGCAATGATCCCACCAGCATTTTAATATCATAATTAAATACCTAAAAAATTATTGGTGTTTAATATAGAAACGGCCTCAGCCACACGACACCCCAACATGGGTTCGTGGAAAAAAAATGCACAAAACACACAGCAGTTGGAAAACTAAACACCAAGCCACCTACCTTAAATCCCAACGAACGTTATACCTGAACACCGACTCCAAAAACTCCCAAGAACGGAGTAGATCTGACGAAGAACAAAACCCATTCAAATTTAAATAACTTGCGTTATGAGAGAAATTTGTAAGAACATATTATGGAGGAGAAAGGTCTTACCCGCGCGGTTCCAACGAGATCTTCCGAAGCGGAATCAGATTCCAGATGAACACCCGATGGATCTTTAAAGGTCTGACCTCCTCCTTTGGCTCCAAAACGGCTCAAATGTATCTTCTGCCAAATGAAGAGGCTACTGCCTGTTTTAATCCTGAAAAACAAATTACACGGCATGTACTTCCAAGTACACGGTGTGTACTCCCTTCATTTAATTGTTCCTCTGGTGGCTTCCCGCCAGCGCGTCACTATTCACCTACCAACAAGAGTACACGACATGTACTCCTGAGTACATAGTGTGTACTACCGCCAAGTTGGCGGCTGCTCCACCACCTTACTATTTTGGCCGGCCGACTGACTACACGGCGTGTAAAGGACCAGTACATGGCGTGTAGTCAGTTCCTACATCCATTGTCGCCGACATGGCTACACGCCCTGTGTACTCATCCCAACATGGTGAGAAGTACATGATGTGTGGAAAAAGTACACGGCGTGTAGTTCCAAAATTTAGGATTTTTCCCCATTTTCCATATTTTATTAAAAACACTTAAGGAAAAGAGAAAATAAGAAGCATGTACCTCAAAGAGAAGAACTATGTTCTTACAAACTTCCCCCCATATAGCGATTCGTCCCCGAATTTCCCTTCCAAAGGTGGAAATGATATAGCCTTGAACAACTCTGGCCACTGAGCACGTACGTCGGCCTCCCGCTCCCAGGTCTCATCCTGCACTCAGCCATGCTGCCATAGCACCCATATGAGAGGAACTGTCTGGCCTCGTAGAACCTTCGTGCTCTTGTCAATGATACAAATTGGATGCTCCTCAAAGGACAAATCAGCCTCCAGCTCAACCTCCTCAGGCTGAAAGGTGTGAGACGGGTCTGAATGATAGCGGCACTACTGAGATATGTGGAAGAGATCATGCATGGCTTGGTACCACTGCAGTAACCGCAATCGATAAGCAATCATCCCGACTCTCTCTAGAATCTCAAATGGCCCCACATACCGCGGTGAAAGTTTACCATGTTTTCTGATCCGCTTGTTTCCCAGCCTTGGCGAAACACGTAGAAAAACCTGATCCCTGACCACGAACTCCAAAGGTCGTCTGTGGCGATCAGCATATGACTTCTGATGAGACTGTGCAGTAGCCATACGCTTCTAAATCAACTGGACCTGCTCAGATGTCTCTTGTATGAGACGTGGTCCTAGTAAAGCTACCTCACCTGCCTCTAACCAGCACAAGGTTGATCAGCATGACCTACCATATAAAGCCTCATATGGTGCCATCTCAATAGTCACCCAGAATCTATTGTAATAGGAAAACCCGACTAAGGGTATATGCTTCTCCCAAGATCCCCCAAAGTCTAGGACGCATGCACACAGCATGTCCTCTATCACCTATATCGTACACTCTGACTGGCAATCTGTCTGAGGGTGGTATTCTTTGCTCAGAAGCACCTATGTAACCAGCGCCCTCTGAAAACTCTTCTAGGAACGAGATGTAAAGTAGGTGTCCCTATCTGAAATGATAGAACGAGGTACCCCATGAATATGTATGATCTCTCAGATATACAGCCTTCTGAGCTCGTCAACACTGAAGGTCTCCTTGATCAGCAAGAAGTGAGCTACATTTGTGAGTCTGTCCACAACAACCCACATGGCATCGTTGCCATGAGGTGACCTCGAAAACCCAGTCACGAAATCCATCGCGACATCATCCCATTTCCACTCCGTAATGGGTAACTGCTGTAATAGCCCAGCTGGTCTCTGATGCTCCGCCTTCACCTGCTGACAGGTGGAACACCTCGTAACAAAACCAGCTACATCTTTATTCATACCCGACCACCAGTACTGACGTCTCAAGTCTCAGTACATCTTGGTAACCCTGGGATGAACTTCCCAAGATGAAGCATGAAATTCCAGCATCCGCTCCTCGCGTATATCCCCAAGAACCCATACTAGTCCATGGAAACACAAAACATCATCATCGCATATCGTCCAACCAAGAGAAGGGTCCTCACTTGCCACCAACTCCCGTAGAACTAGGCCTTTTGAAACAGATAGAGGCCTCATCCTCACTCTATCCAGGAGGGTAGAAGTCATAGATAAAGATGAAAGATAAGTCATCCCCTGCCTGTCGTGCACCTCCAGATGCATCTCAGAGAACAAATCCTTGAGCTGCCACTCACCATCGGCCTCTTGCACTGCCTGTATCTGATTCTTCCTACTCAGTGCATCAGCTACTGCATTACATTAACCATGTGTATAGGCAAGCTCAAAATCGATGGATTTTAGGTATTCGACCCACCTCCTCTGCCTCAGATTCAAGTCACGCTGAGTAAATATATACTTGAGGCTTTTGTGGTCGGTGAAAACCAAAAAATTCTCCCCCAATAGATAATTTCTCCAACAGCACAATGCATGAACAACTGCTACCGACTCGAGATCATGTGTCGGGTAATTCCTCTCATGTGGCCTCAACTGCCGAGACCCGTATGCAACAACTCGATCACCCTCCATCAACACTGCTCCCAACCCAATACCTGACGCATCATAGTAAATTGTATAGCTCTTCCCCTACTCTGGGAGTATCCGGATTGTTGATGATGTCAACCTTCCCTTCAGGTCCTGAAAAGCTATCTCACAAGCTTCTGACTAAACGAGCTTCACACCCATCTTAGTAAGACCCGTCAACTGTGCTGCTAAGCGGAAGAAGTCATGTATGAATCATTTATAGTAACCATCCAGCCCTAATAAACTTTGTATATAAAAAAACGTTCTTAGGATTCTCCCAGTAAACTACTGCTCTTTCCTTCTCTGGGTCTACTGAAACTCCTGCCTCAGAGATGATATGACCCAGGAAGTGAATCTGGTTCATCCAAAAGTGGCACATTGAGAGCTTAGCATATAGCCGATGCACTCTCAGTGTACTCAATATGATCTCAAGATGGGTGGCATGGTCATGTCGAGCGTGAGAGTACACCAAGATGTCATCCATGAATACTACCACAAAAGATTCAAGATACAGATGGAACACATGATTCATCAAATCCATGAAAACCGTTGGCACGTTCGTGAGTCCGAACGGCATAACTATATACTCGTATAGACCATACCTGCTCCTGAAAGCTGTGAGAGGTATATAAGATGGTCTAATGTGCAGATGATGATATCCTGATCTCAAGTCAATCTTCAAGAACACTCATGCTCCATGAAGTCAATCAAATAGATCATCAATCCTCGGTAAGTGATATCGGTTCTTAACCGACAAATGGTTCAGCTTCCGATAATCCACATAGAGTCTGAGGGTACCGTCTTCCTTCTTCGAAAAAGGACCGGTGATCCCCATGGAGAAGTACTGGGTCGGATAAACCCCTTTCTCTATAACTCCTCTAACTACCTCTTGAGCTCCTGCAACTCAGGTGTATCCATCCTATAAGGAGTAATGGACACCGGTGCTGCTCCTGGCACAAGATCAAGGGATAAATCCACCTCTCTCTCTGGTGGTAGACCCAAAAAGTTGTCTAGGAAGACATCCCTGAAACGATCAACAACAGGAGGGAAATCCATCTGACAGGTCCCCTAGTCATCCAGATATAAGCTCTCAATCTGGTTTGTGAATCCACCTCACTTGCGATGCTCTGGTCTGCCTCGACTCGCCCGAACATCCCATTCTCCCTTCTATAGAAACTCTCTGCCCTCTAGTGACGTGAAAAGCACCCTGCGACGAGAGCAGTCTACAAAGGCTCGAAAGGGAACCAACCAGTCCATCCCGAGAATGATGTCAAAGATTTTAATCTCTAGGACATAGAGGTCCCAAAGGAAGTGACACCCACCAACCTTAAGGAGGAACTCCTTGCACTAACACACACCAGTTGTTCTAGTCCCCAACAAAGTGTCTAGCATCATGATAACAGAAGATGAAGAAACCCAGAGCCCAAGGCTCTCCACAATGGGTATAGATATGAAACTATGTGTAGCACCCGTATCAAAAAGTACTGAAGATAAGACAGAAGCTACTAAAATAGTACCACTGGCTGTAGAAGGTCTGGGATCTTGCTCATACTGGGTATGTTGCATCTCATATGTCTGCCCAGTGTCACAGCCCTGCGACACAGCTTGGCTACACTGAGTTGTCCCACCCTGTTGCCTCTAAGATCCCGGTGTCTGGCTACCACGGACACAACCACCATCTCTGACTACACGAACAGACGTATTCCAGTTCCCAGAATGGTAATAAGTTGTTGGTACTGTTCCCACATGTGGAGTCTGCACATAACCCCTCTCACTAGCCATCAGTGGAAAGGCCCTGAAAAAGCACTGAAGATGACCCATCTTGCCGCATGCTCGGCACGCCACTGGATCACGTGGACATTGTGGCCTCTTGTTCCCCTCTCTACCACACTAGTAGCACCTGATCGGGCCACCTAAAGAGACATACTTGCTGGTACTGCCACCCTGAGAGAAATCCATCTGTCTCTTCCTCTTTCCAGCAGAAAAAGTACCAATAACTGGTGCTGAACCTCCCTAGTCCACACCTCTATATTCTCGAAGGTTCTTCTTTGTGATCAACGCCTAGTTTACAATAGCGTGTACAGTAGGCAACATGGAGACATTCACCAGTGCGAGGATGTCATACTGAAGACCATCCTCAAAACATCTGGCTCTCAGCATCTCATCACTCACCAGCACGGGTGCAAAGCCCTGAAGCTCTGTAAAACAAGTAGAATAGTCCATCACTGACATAGCTCCCTACTACAGATTCATTAACTCTTGAGATCTATCTTTCCTCAGTGTCTCCGGAAAGAAAAATTCATTGAAGACTTCTTGAAAGTCTTCCCACGCCATGTCCCTGTGATGCTCTGAATGGGTGGTAACATCCCACAACCTCTTGGCAGAATCACGCAGCATGTATGTCACGAGCATGACCCTCTACCCTGGAGGCATCTCTAGATGATCGAAAATAGTCTGCATCGACCCTAGCCAAGACTCTGTAGCCTGTGGTCCGCCATCCCCTGAGAACGTAGGCGGATGCTGCTGCTGGAAGATATGTGTCATCTCGGCCATGGATGTGGCAGCCTGCAGTGCTCCCTGAATGGTCTGCATGAACAGCAATAAGCCTTCATGGAACTGCACCTCTGCGCCTATGTCCGGTATAGCAGTTGGTGCCACATCTGGCTCTGCTGGAGGATCAACTGGTAGCCCATGGCCCCCCATCTCTGGAGTATACTCGTTGTCGCTCTACTGGCGAACAAAACGCGGTCGTCTAGGAGACATGACACTACAAGGTCAAAAACATGCCTTAGAAGAATATTCATTAAAGACCGAAAGAGAAGATACCCAAAATGGAACAGAAGGAATAAGGCATTCAAAATTTACAAAACAAGACTACACAGTGTGTACCCTTACTACACGTCATGTACTCGACTTCCCTTCTCCTGCCTGGGTCCTTCTGCACGGATAAGCCACACGGATCCCATTTGAACAAACTATATGGTGTGTATATAATCTACACGGTGTGTATGGTGTTAACTTCCCGTGTCGTTTGTGACACGGCCGACTACCCGACATGACACTACACAGTGTGTTACACCCGCACACAGCGTGTCAACAACCCCGTTTCTCCGCCATACGGCTAAGTCCGCACAGTCTGTCCTCAGACAAGACTACACGGCGTGTCCCAAAAGGTAAACGGCGTGTTCAACTAACGGTGACACTGACCCGTGTTGTTAGTTACACGACCTAGTCCCCAGGTCACACTACACTGCGTGTTCATTATTGACACGGCGTGTTATGTGCAGGAGTTCAGCGACCCGTGTTGTTAGTTACGCGGCCAGACTCTGGGTCAATACTACACGGCGTGTATATCTGGTACACGACGTGTTTTACCCAAGCACATCCCTACCCCATGTCTCCACCCACACAGTTTGTGACATGGGAAGAGACTACACAACGTGTACTCAGAGTACACAGCGTGTACTTAAAAAGTTCATTTTTCTTTCTGAACAGAAGGCCATACATAGCGTGTTTAAAATACTACACGGTGTGTATACTGGGTTTCTAGATAGTATTCCTTAGAAACTTCCCCAGAACCCAGAAAATATAGAAAAAAACACCTAAGTGTCAAATTCTGATTCGTGAGGGCCCATACTCCCCACGAATCAGATGTTGACATCTTATCTGTGTTATAACTAATAAATAGTCAATGATCCACCAAATTCCGGTATATGGGGGCCAATACTTCCCAAAAAACAAAGTATGGTGTCCATTCTATGAATAGCTCACACAAAAATTACCCTATCAAATAGAAGGTATTTTATCAGTGCAGCTATCACAACATCAAGCTTTTCTAGCACAACAACTATCACAACAACATGCAATTTTTCTAATGTTGCTACATGGCATTGAAACTATGCATGACATGTGATTCTAGTATGTGCCTAAATGATGCATGAGATTGCATACCCTCATCTCATCGGGTTGCAACTAAATAGAACCCACAAATAAAATATAAACAACATAATCCAAGTGCGTCACCCAACGGTGAAAACATTTCAACTGTAAAATTTTCTAAACTGAAATAATTGCAAATATACAAGGTAGACTGGATTTTCCCTGTATACGGGTTAGCTACACCCGGGCAGAACTTATTACAAACTACCATTCATCCTATCCCTGACTACAACTCCAAATAGTAAGTCAAAGAAAAGAACCCCTCTGATACCACTTTGTAACGTCCCGGACCCGGGTGCCACGCAACGGGTTCCCTGAATCCGGTTCGCCACATGACCTCAAGCGCATTTCCCCAAACTCTAGAGGTTGCCGACTAGTAGCGAGGGCCCAGGTCTAATAGTTGGGAAATTATGCCCTCATTTTTCAAGGTGTAGCACAGCGGAATACAAAATAAAACATACAGCAAACAGAGGAAGCAGTAAACCATACACATCTGAAATAAACAACAGCATGTAAATGATGATGCTACATGTCTGAAGTTCTACGAAAATAGCCAAAACATGTTATACATCAATACGATACAACCAAAAGAAGAGTATAGCAAAACAAAGAAAAATAGCTCGCAGCGGCATCGCGAGCCTAGGCTCAGTCCCATGCCCTCCCATTCCCCAGTAGCAATCATATACCAGTATAGGGACTCTTCCCCCTATTTACACATGCAGCAACATAATCTGTTTGGGCCAAAAAGCGTGACCCAAACATGGTGTGAAAAATACATCTCAGTAGGCACCCACCAAAGGCACGTGCCCAACTACGTGTAAGCATGAAACAATAGTGTGCAATAGTAAAATACAATAAAGTAAGCAGTACTGAAAAGTAACTAACTTAACAATTAAATTTCCATTGTATTATTCATTTAATCCATTAAATTTAATATCGTTCTGTGCTCAAGAGCACCAAGCCCTCAGGCCAACCAGTATCTTTCACTCAGGCTAATATAGTGAACCACGCCCTCAGGCTATATAGAATCCAACCCACAGGCATTTCCCTCAGGCGTAACATAAATTTCCCTCAGGTGTAAGAAGTGTCGCCCTGAGGCACAGAATTCAAGACCTCAGGCACAAAAGGTTGCATTGAAGATAAAAAACCACAGCCCTCAGGCTAATCACAACCACGCCCTCAGGCTAAACAGGTAAACGAGTCATGCCCAACATGGAAACAAGCAGTAACAATCAATTCCTCTCAAGGAAATTCTAAAATTACAACTTTATAGGCATACCCTCGAGTATCCTGGCCAAACGGCTAAACAGTGGAACACACCCCCAGGGTGGTTCCGGATCCAAGCAATGATCCCAACCAGCATTTTAATATCATAATTAAATACCTAATCAATTCTAGGTGTTTAATATAGCAATGAGCTCAGCCACACGATACCCCAACCTGTGTTCGTGGCACAAAAACGCACAAAACACATATCAGTTGGAAAACTAAACACCAAGCCACCTACGTTAAACACCAACAAACGTTATACCCGAACGCCGACTCTAGAAACGCCCAAGAACGACGATGATCTGACGAAGAACAAAACCCATTAAAACGTAAATAACTTATGTTAGGAGAAGAATTGGTAAGAATGGATTAAGGAGAAGAAAGGTCTTACCCGCGTGGTTCCAACGAGATCGTCCGAAGTGGAATCAGATTCCAAAAGAACACCTGACGGATCTTCAATGGTCCGGCCTCCTACTTTTGCTCCAAAATGGCTCAAATGCCTACTCTTTTAAATGAGGAGGCTATTGCCTGTTTTAATCCAAAAAAACAAAGTACACGACTTGTACTTCCACGTACACAGTGTGCACTCCATTCATTTAACTATTCCTCTGGCAGCTTCTCACCAGCGCAGCACTGTTCACCTGCCAACAAGATTACACGGCATGTACTCCTGAGTACACGGCGTGTACTGCCACCCTGCTGGTGGCTGCTCCACCGCCTTACTATTTTGGCCAGCCAACTGACTACACGGTGTGTAAAGGACCACTACACGTTGTGTAGTCGGTTCCTACACCCTTTGTCACCAACATGGCTACACGCCCTGTGTACTCATTCCAACATGGCCAGAAGTACACGGCGTGTGGAAAAAGTACACGGCGTGTAGTTCCAAAATTTAGGATTTTTCCCCATTTTCTATATTTTATTAAAAACAAATAAGGAAAAGAGAAAAGAAGAAGCCTTTACCATAAAGAGAAGAATGTGGTTCTTACACTAGGGTTGGTCGTTATAGTTGGTATCAGAATAATTTTAGTAACAAACCTGGAAATTGATTAAGATAAATTTTGATTAGAGAAAATTTACTAAAGATATACTTTGAGGATTATTATATAAGAACTTCCTAGAATTTTGGTAATTTCGAGATTCAATGTATTTTCAAGCAATACATCCTTTTCTGGATACGAGCAGGTAGTGGCGGCTCTAGCAGTGATGTACCTATGAGTGAAAACTTCTTCAAGGTATTTCGGGCTTGACCTGGGGTATCCTGGTACATGACAATGGGCCTTGTTACACTCTTGGTTACCACACTCTCGGGGGATATGCTTAGGATAATTCAAATTTTCATTATAATACATTATAAAAGATTTGGGAGTAAATACTTCCTCAAAGAAAACATGTTATTAATGTAGATTATATTCTTCGCCTTTTCAATTTATGTTAGGTATTTTAAATGTTTTGAATTATGAATTATAATTCATAAACTAACCTGGTGTATGCCATTGTTTAGAAATTATCCTAATAGAAGGAATGATAATTCCAACAATATGCATGATCAAAGGATTGAGACAGATAATATCTTTCATGGTAATAAGACAAAATCTAAAAGGGAAATATTCTCCCACATATTCTCATCATATGAAGAAATAGTATCATGTGTTAATAAGATAAGTAAATAATTCTTTGATTCCTTTGGATTTGAAGGGAATAAGGAGAAGAAAATGATGGAAGAGAGAAAGATAGATAAAGGGAAGAGCGGAAAGAAGGATTGTTCCATATGTGATAACTGTGGAAAGAATCACCATGGTAAATTCTTGAAGGGAATGGGATTTTGTTATAAGTGTAGTGAAAAAGGACACTAAGTATGTGATTTTAAGGGTATGAAAAAGGATTCAAATGTATAATGGTTCATATACAAGGAGTTGGGACACTACACGAATCAATTTCCAAATCATCAGAGTATACCCCAAATGCTACTATTGGATAATAATAAAGTTTTGATACTACCGAAGTTGAAAAGGAATGATAAGAGTTATTATGTTATTATTAAATTATTGTATCATTTGTGTATTGTATTAATTTTTTATATGTTATAATAATTATAAAGTATATAAGAATCATACTATAGTAATATTTCATTGAGGATTTGAGATTGTTTGGAACCAAGAAAATTGACTCAATAGAAAGATAAACTTTTTGGAAAATACATGCTTGAAGGAACGATATAAATTTAATATGGTTCTAATACTGAGGTATTGATTTTGGAATAAGAGATGATTGAATTGGATAAATTATATTGGATATTATTAACATCCTTGGAACTGATTAATGGTTTGTTTATTCCATCGTTGTTGGAATTTACAACATTTTTGGATAGAAGGAGTAAATATCATATTCTATAAGGAATAAGGGGTCAAGAATGTAATAAATAAGGTTTTATGGTAATTCACGGTGTTATAGTGTTTTAAAAGAATAATTATGAAGGTATTGACATGTTATTACGTGGCATAAATGATCTTCATTATGTTTACCTTCCTTATAAATCATGGATTATGAGTTTGGACAGAAGTATTTTGGATAAGTCAAAAGATTAGAATCGATTATGTTTTACATTGGATAATATTGTTTAGTTTAAATCATTTTTTTAGATTATTTTTGGATTGTCATTAAAAGGACAACGGAGAGGTTGTACGATAGGCCGTCGCATCCGGAAAGGCTATGAGACTTGAACCCACAACTGAAGAATGACAAGGGTGCATCACCTACCATTGGCCTACGTGATGTCCTGGTTTTTATAATCTAGTTTTTTTAAATGGTATAATAGATAAATTATAAATTCATTTTTTTGGAACCCTATACGATTAGGATAAATAGAATATTTTTGAATTCTATTATCTTTTTGAGTGAAAGATGAGTTTGTGGTAGGAATTAGTTGTAGGATGAAACTCTACATGTCAAATATATATATATATATATCCTCTTATTCTATGAATAAATTAATTCTTAAACATTATGGAAGAGATCTTAAAACCAAAAATGTGTTATCCTAATACCTTATGTTTTGTTGAACTGATGATATTTTAAATCATCACAGATCGATGTCTTTGAGGCCCTCAATTGTACACTTGTTTGTGATTTATGACCTCAATAACTCCCTATAAATATTTATGTCTTTCCTCCAATTATGTGTCTCTAATTTCCACCAATGTTCTTCTAATCGAGATCATAATTCGGTTGTGGCTTTTTCATTTCCCTTTCCCTCTAATTAAGACTAAATTTTATTAACCCAATATCTGATGTGGGTTTTCCACAAAGGTATTTATCTATTTTAACCTTTATTTTTGAAGAAAAATTTCAAATTGAAAGAACTCAATTTATTGAAGGAGTGGATAATGTAACACCACAAAATTTTATACTATGTTATCTCATTAAAGTAATTCAACACCTTGCACTACACACGACCCCGAGTTCAAACGCACCACAATTTTCTAAACTAGTAGTTCAAAAAAATGGTTATGAATAAGATTGACTGTATTTTTAATCTTATATACTCCATAAAATTTTAAAATCCCTATTCTTTGTTTCTTAAACATAATATAAGAACAAATTCATTTTTTTCAGATAAAAGAATTATTTTTCAAAAAATTCAATTTTATCTCTATTTAATGGAGAACCATTTTTAAAACCAATATTAGACACCTTTATATATTAAATTTAATGATATTAAATTATTATTTAGAATCAAGACATAAAAATTTAGTTTGGATAAATTTCTGTTACTTTTCTAGAAAATTTCATATTTTGATGAATAGTGAAAATAATATGTTTTAATTGAAAACAAATTTTTTAATTGAAATAATTTATAATGTTAAATTATTAATTTAAATTGTTTTTAATTATAATTAGATTATATTTTTATCTTTTCATAAAATCTAGGTCATTATATGTAATTTCACATTTAAATTTGATATAAACACATGTCAATCTTTTGATAGTTTTTACTTTTTAAAAACCGATTTTTTGGCTTTGACAATGGTAATTTATTTTATATTAATTAACTCAACTTATATGTTTATAATTTTCTAAAATAAAATTATTTTTAGAATTAGGAATATTAAAAATTTATTAGGTTGAATTTTTGGTATTTTTTTGAAAACATTCAATTTTGTATGAATAGTGAAAAACAATGTGTTATTGGTTAAACCCTACTTTTTATTTAAACAATTATTTATTTTATTTAAATTTATTTTAAGTCATAATAGATATATAATACCTATATATGTTCAATTTAACTTATTGGAGCCATTTTAAAATATAATTAGATGTAAATGTTTTTATTAAACTTTTTACTGTCTTTTACCAACCTTCTAGGAGCATTTTCAAATTTGCATAAAACATAATTTTTCCACTTTTTTTTTAAGGTTGGGGCCGAAGCCTCATTTTATTATTAAAAAAAATCAACGACCGCTTTTAACTGGGTAGAGGGAGACCCATTTCATGGCCCAAAGGCTCAGTGAGCGTGTAGCACATTACATAGCCCGTAGGCCCAATGGTTTTGGCCCAATTTTCATTCTGTGAATAGTAACCTGGCTGCTACAGTACCCGCATAGTACAGTAACTGCTACAGTGCACTTCCACCACTACAGTACCCACCAATCTACAGTACCGATGCTGCTACAGTACCACTACAATAACCTGCACCCAATGGGTTTTGAACCCTCATTTTTTCATGTAGAATTATGGGGTGCTTACCACTAAGCCAAACCCCAACTACGTAATTTTTTTCTTTTTACCACTTCTGTGAGTTGAATTTCAATAATCTGAGATACAAAATTGATATTAGGAATTAAAATGTGGTTCAATAAGATGAAAATAATTTTTGGTGAATAGTAACGTTTGACTTTTATTTACCATGGTTAAAAGTAAACAAGGTAATTAAGGGTAAAAATGATATTATGATTACCCTAACACGTGTCCTAATTCTATTGGATAATCGTAATTTGACTCAAAACAACCTTATTAATAAAATATGATCCTCTTTGGTCCACTTATATTAGATAGGATATTTATTATTATTTTATTTAAAGAAGAGATAAAAGTGTTAAATTCATAGTTTAATAACTAAACCATTTTCAATATAAGGTTAATCACCAAATAATTTCTACTATAAATATTAATTATAAAGGTAAAAAGACTTCCTACATAATAGTATTTTATTTATAATTTTTAGATATTAAATAATTTAATTTATTAATGACAAATTGAAGATGAGGTAATTACCTTATTAATGAAATATTAGAATAATTGATATTATAAATATCCAAATAAATGTAAATTGAGACTTATGAAGAATTACAATAATTTTATAGGTTAATATGACATGTTAGGGTTTAGTAGATAAAGTTTTTTCGAAGTGGTATGTTTGTTATGACTTTCACAAAAACAAGATAACAAATAGTGTGAAAATTGGCAGAAATTAATTTTTAAATCAAATACTATATTATCGGTTGATATAATATTCCGAGAAAATATAATTTTTGGACAAAGGATTAAATATTAATATATATGTCATTAATGAACCACTTTATGTTCTATTTTATGTTTAGAGTAAGTTTATTAGCCATATAGTGTAATAATTCAAGAATACACGGTAAAATTTAAACTATTTAACTAAGAGTTATATCTAAAAGATAAGGTTAAAATTGTAACCTAAACTTGTCTAAAACCTATTGTGTGATAGATTTTCGACCCATCCCCACCTTATCCTAGAAATAAATCATTTTGGAGCCATTATAAACCGAAAATAATTTTATTATAAAATAATATTTCAAGATTTTCCTAAAGTGACCCTCACCTCTCTTATAAAAGGGTACTTCCCCTTCTCTCAAAATCACACCTCCAAAGCACTTTTTCTCGGCCAACCACTGCCCTAATATACTCCAAAATTCCCTCAAATCATCCTAGAGTCCTTACGTTGATCATAAATCCAACATATAGAGCCCTTTTGATAAACTCAAAAGGAAAGACCCAAAGAAGAGGTAATAATTTCACCACCATGTTTCATGTTTTTTTCTTCTTCCACTTCCTCTTTATTTGTTGTTTCCAAACCAAAATAATATATCCAATTATTCTTATATTATGTGATGTTATTATAAATATGTTACAACCTTATTTTCCATTCTATCAATCCTATAAATGTCAAAGTCACTATACATGCGTACGTGCGGCTTACCTTCTCCATGTCATGGTGTACTTTGTTATTCAAACACTTCATTAATTGGGTGGGTATAATAATGAGTATAACTGGTGTATATAATAAATATAAAATTTTAATTATTCTTTATATATGATATACCATCCGATTACATACGATTTCGCTGTCAATATAATGGTATTGTCGCTCGTGCCTAAGTACGGATTACCGTCTCTATGACATGATGAGATTCATTCCCACATTCACCATTCAAAGATGATTAAAAAAATATAAATTATTAAAAAGTATGTAATATATGGAATAATAATTATTCTGGAGTTATATATGTATATATGTATTTAATTACATGTATCTTATTCACTTACTTCCATTCAGAATGATATGAAAACGGAAACAACGTTTATGCATAGGTACGGCCTACCGTCTCCATAAACGGTGCCTTCCACATCATATATATATCTATTATAAATATTTATATTCTAAATATATATGATATATATATCATGGTTTATATTCTGGAAATATTTAAATCATGATCTAAATGATATGATCAATAATAACAAGTTGAAAATGTACGATAAAGAAAGTAATTATTACCCAAAATGTTAATTTAAAAAGGAAATCATTATCAAATGGGTAGTATAAAGTAATAATTGAATCATGTATAAAATAATAAATATTAATATGTTTATTTAATAATTTAATAATATACTATGGTCATTATATAGAAGGTTAAATGTACCCTCGACCAAAGAAAAGTGCAAGGTATGGATTAATTCCTCAATCTCATTATTATTTGTGATTATTTATGGGTAAGTTTTTACTGGCACATATTTATTATCCATGTCCATGTTTCATAAAAAAGTTTTCAAAGATATTATTTTGAAGCGACTCTTTTATTAAAACAAAAATTTAAATGTTTTAAATATTTATTCTTCTAAATCATTCTAATTAATATCTATGTTTTAAAAAAATTAACGATTTATTTATATGGACATGAATGTTTTTAAAATGATAATTCCATTAAAAAAATTCAAAGTGGTATGGGACACATTAATTCAAAAATGTCTTTAAATGTCTTCCTTTCTAAATTGTGTGACATTAAAAAAATTTCATGAAAAGGGATATTTCTCTCAAAGTGTTTTACAAATCATTTTCATCTATGTCAACATCCTTTGATGGATTTTAAACTTGTTTGAAGTTGATTTATTGTGATAAAAATCTTCCATATTATATTGAAGGTTTTGTGATATGTTTGATTGAGGATGTGTTATTTTTATACCATTCATTGTTTATGGATAAATTATTGACATTTCTTATGCTATTTTAAATACGAATTTTTATGTTATGTTTCAACCTTTTCATATGAAGAATGTATTGGACATAGTAAGTGACGAGTGGAGCGCGCTATAGCTCCTCGATGCATCGGTAGGTCTGATTAGACAATTAGATGTGGAATTGGCCGAGGCCTCTCACAATTTGATATATGGTTTTGGCAGAGGCCATAACAATTTTTAGACATCTTGTTCGAGGCCTTGGAAAAATGTTTCAGAATTTCTGGCATTATACATTCCCTCATTATAAAAATAATATTGATGGTTCATGTGGTTACTCTACTAGTAGAATACCCATGACTATGTTTTATTATGACATTATTTACTCAGCTCATATTTCTACCATAAAGTGTGCATGTTAATTATTTATGAAGGCATGTGTTTTTAATTATTCACAATGCCTATTGTTTATGTTATCTTCTTCAAAAAAAATTACCCTTGCTGAGAATATGATCTCACCCCTTTATTATGTTTTATTTTCCTAGTATTTTCAAGATGTGTATTATGATTGATATGGATTACTAAGATAAAAGGGAATAAGGAAATTATAAAAGAACAATCTATGTTGTATTTTATATTTCAAATTTTAATGTGATGTTGATGTATGTAATCTATTTCCAATACAGCTAAACTAATCAGTCTTTCGGGACATGATTTCCTTTATCATGCCAATGTTATGTAATGAAGCACTGACTCTTGGTAACTGGGGTTGGGGCGTTATAATATAAAAATTAAAAACAAGGTAAAGAAACATTTATGTTATAAAATAATAAATTAAGGAATAAAAATACTCATTTCAAAACAATATTTGAAGTTCGAGAACCCATGACCAACATTTTTATAACTAAGAAAAAAGTTTACATTAATAAAGAAATTTGTTTTATGAATTTTCCTTTAATTAACTTATATTTTAATAAAATTAGGTTATGATTTGATTGTGATATCACATAAAATCTCTTTTATTAATAATAAATTAGTTTTTATTAAAATATTTTTTATAATTAATTTTAACACTCATATAAATTTTATATTTAAAACATGATTATCTTAAAAAATGGTTTTAAGTATTAAGATTGTTTATTTTAAGATTAAATTTTATTAATTATGGAAATTTTTTATTGATAAAATTAATATCACATATAGGATAATAATTATAAAATTATTTTATAAGAACAATATTGAAAATAAAATTTTTAATTAATTAACATGGGTAAATGTAAAAGTTACCTTGGAAAAAATTATGCATGGGTAAAGTGTGAAATGAAAGTAAAAAACCACTAAATAACTCAATGTTTTCGTAAAAATGTGGTTATGGGGGGATTTAATACCATAAAATTTCTATATATTCATATTTTTTAAATATTGGTTTCATTGATCATGATATAGTGTAAAAAATAATGTAATAAGTTAATGTAATTCCAAAACTACCCTTCCTTTCACATATAAAAGGGACTACACACACCCCTTATTTACATAACCATTATGAAAAATCACTGAGTTAAAACCTACCAATTTCTTATCCTTGAACCCTATCCTAGTAACCATTTCCTTTTCAATAATTAATTATCCTAATCCCTTCATTTCCAAGGATAATTATAAGGAAAATAAAAGTTCCCAATGTGAGTATTACTCTCATTTTAGTCTTTATTTTTAATTTTCCTCTTCCTAATAATATGTAATATTGTTAATATATAGATTTTAGTATCATAAATATTATATAATTTTATTATATTAATGTAACATAAATTATTCATTCATTTTTGTAGCATCAGCTAAGAAAATCAAATGCATCGATCGTGTGTATACACGGACTACCATCTCTTCGACATGATGTGGTTTGTTTTTTATCACCTATTATTATGGTTAATATCAATGATGGGATTGAGGAATAATTATTTTTTTATATCACTTATAAATTTCTTCATTTTTTGTATCTTACATTAACCACCATTCCATCCATTCTTTATAGGACGAGATCGTTAATAATGCATATATATGAACTACTGCCTCCATGAATGATGTGTGTTATTTCTCTTAACCAACTGACATGGATATACCTAAAATTAATTTTAATTAAATAATATTATTTTTATAACATTATTATAATTCATAATTGATAAATTTTCATATGCCTTCACTCCATCCATTAATTGAGAAATGGGTTGATTAATTATTCTTGCATTCGGACAACTGCCTCTATGAACAATGAATTCCAATTGTCAGCACCACCCATAATTAATGGTCATGAGAATGGATTTGATGGAGATATATGATATATATTTCATTTATATGATCCAATAAATTTTATATTCACATTATTTAATAGCAATTTCTTACCCATTTTATTATTATGACACGCTATTGTTTTGGTTGGTTTATCGCCGACTTAAGTGATATTGTAATATTTATATGGTAAATGATTAAGGAATGTTATATATTGTTAATAAAATGTAAAAATAAGTTATTAAATATGTTATGATGTTTCTTAAAATATAATTTTTAGGTTTACTCATGTTAATAATATATCATCTTAATTAATTAAAAATTGTCGTCCAATGTTTTCCACTTGCTTCATTTTCATGAGTCATACTTAAAAAACTCATGCGATGAATGTATAGCATTAAAAATAATCCTGAAAGATATATTATTGAACAATAATAACCTTATTAATGATTAAAATTGAACCATATATTGTATATCAACACTGCCATTACAAATAATGTACAATACAATTAAAAGTTTTAACACTTGAAGTTAAAAATAAGCTATAAAGCAACACTATATTCCTAATAAATATTTATAAATAAATAATATAAAAGTTTTATAGATATTGATAAGTATCTAAAATATATTATTAATATATTTATGGTTGTTTTATAGGTATTTCATTTGTGATCAACTAGGCGAGGAACTAAGGTAAGGGGTTTTTGTCTCAAACTCCCTTTAGTAAGACAGATTTTACTTTATGCACCAATATATATTTATATGGTTAATATGTTTACTAATTTTTATATTATCATGAATTATATTTTATTCCTGGTATTTTAAGTTCATTTTCAAGTTCTTTACCCTTTAATTGTTTTGATTAAAATGTAACTCAACTCCTAATTATTTTCTTAACTTGTATACTTTTTCCCATGAGTCGTGAAATCTATTCTCTATTTTGATCGTCCAAGTATTTTTTCCTAAATTATATTTTCAAATTTTATATTTGATTTTTATCATGGGATATTACATATATTCAATAATATCCTCCCCTTTTATTAAATGATTCCTCAAATAAAATCACGATGTTGACGAGAGTAACTTATAAACTTTTCAAAGGTTAATTTTTCTCGATGTCCATGTTTTAACTATTGATAGTGTGATATATAACCTAAATATGTTTCATCTTAAGTAAGCATATTGTTTCCATTAACCTATTTTCAAATTAATTTTTTTTATCCTTTTTAGAATATAGGTTTTATAAATGGGTTTTAAAGTATTTTTTCATTTTTTGTGAGGATACTTTTAAAAAAAGTTTTTCCTTTCAATTAATGTTATAAATATTTTAAAAATTATTATATAAAGATTTTTTAAAATTTATATTCAAATAAATTGTTTTATTTAAAAAAAATATCTTGGTAACTTTTTTGACATGGGTTGTTCATTATGGAAGGAGTTTCTTTTACACATTTCCATGTGAATGTATATTTCTACTACCTTTGTCATTTTAAAAGATACTTCCTCTCAATGATTTCATGTATTAATAAAGGAAATTATTATTATCATGGTTTATTATAATCTTACTTTTAATAATTTTCAATGGAAATGGGAACTTCTTATTTTTTTAAAAATCCTCATTTTTTTAAAAGTTTTCTTCATTTAGGCCGTATTCTTGATCAACGGTATTCTTTAAATGATTCCATAAACCTTATTTATATGGATGGATTATAAAATTAAATATTATTATAAACACTCTATTTTTTACAAGTGTGAATTCGTAATATATTATGGAATATTTTTAGAGCTAGCCACTGAGATGATCTGAGATTCTGAGGCTAGGTGAGCCTAAAATTAATTATATAAAAATATTACATATATTTATATCATGAACACATAGTTTTTTAGAGATAATAGAATATATCCTGATTGGTGTCCAGAATCAGAAATTAGAGACCACAATTATATCAAGGTCATAGGTTTTACCCTAGGTGCGAACTAATGTTGGTCAGCACCAAACTACCAGTTGAGATAGCTGATTATGGGTGTATTTGATTAAAATAAAAAATAAAAAAAATATTTGTGTAATTAAATGACCTAATTAAATCATCAATAAATAATTCTTAAAAACTTTCTTCCACGGTTAGCTGCACAAACTCGAAGATAATTGGGAATGTCTCTGATGACCTTTATTGGAGAATCAACATAGAATGAATAATGACAATCGTATCAAGGTGGGTTGATAGGAAGTGAATACAGTAGATCATCCTCATCATTGAAGAACACATTATTCTCCAACGACCGATCCTCAATAATTGTGGGATTCATCAAGTTCATTTTTTTCACCCATGATTAAATGATTGAGATTGGATTTTACTAGTCTTATTTTGATCTGTGATTTATTTTCCCTTCACATGAGCCCAATTCTTGTAAATTAAATTAATGGTTTAATTTTATCTTATATGCCATGAAAACACCCCAAAAAATAATTTATTCAATGGTTATTGGAAAATAATGATTATCCAATAAGGATATCACCTTTTTTATATACCTTTTCACCACCTTTTCTTCACATTATTTATCATTGGACCATGGGTCATGACTAAACTATTCCACAATGAATTCGAGCATGATCAGACCCTCAGATTAGTGGTGGATGTGTGCACAATGACCAAATCAGAGTGTTTAGTTGAATTTAAATGTATTGTGTATAGTGGTGATGGATTATTGGATCATTGATCTAGATTGTTAATTGGATCAAAAAGCTAGTGATGGGAGGCATGCAGGATGCCCAACAGACAACTACGGATGATAGGGATCCAATTTCTGGCCATCAGATAGCCAAAATCAATGAACGAAGGCCAACCCTACCAATTTTAGGTAATAAAACAATAGAAATCATGTAAAAGTATGTGGATATAGAATGTGTGGGAATATTTACTAGGATTCAGTAAAAATCATGACTACCCTGTGTGCTTTCGAACGAACACACGCCATGTAGTCACCCAGCTACAGAGGCTAGGGTTTTGGTAAAAAGATAAGGATTGCATGTATTGTAGATGGAAAAATGCCTTGTGAACCAACCCAGGTAGTCTGGATGTTTTCCAATAGAACATTCCAAGGACCCTATGTAAGAGGTCATTATGTGTACTCTATTAGTACATGGTCATAGGCAGGTACATGATATGGCCTGAAAGACAGGCTCATGGCCATGATCACACAAGAAGGCCCCAAGTGGTCAAGACACACTGTGTGGGCCCCGTAAATGATATGTATAGTGACACGTCCAAAAATTCATGTCTATAGGAGAACATGGCTGGGAAACAGATCAAAACATCACATTGTGTAGGCCACATACATGTCGTTTACTTCCCTCTACAACTTCTTTCCCCCGTATCTCCGTCATTTAGACTTAGATTTTGTCCCATGAGTAGCATGTCGTATGTTTTTTTCTATTTATAACATGATAGTATCCTTATAAGAGTATTTTTAGATATAATGGGATATTTTTTTATAATTAAACTTCTTTAGGAGATGTTTGATGATGGTGGTGGTCGAGAGTGATCATGAGAGAGTTCAAATTGATATGATACTCCTCTATCACAATATAGTGTGGGTCCTCTGTACTCATTGTTTATATTGAGATGGTGTGCCTCTATTATACTAGTGAATGGGTCCTCTATCCATGGATATGGTACTCCCATATCATACTAGGGTTCTGGTCCTTTATTAATGGATTTATTACTCCTCTATTGCATTAGGTAGTGTGTTCCCCATATTCTTCATATAGGTAGGTTCATCACTACCCTTACTAATATAGGGTGTGATATTTTTGCCTATGGTGTGGAAATACACTAGATTAGACCTCGGGTGGATTGAGGGTCCTCCATGGGAGTTTTGTTTCCCACCACAATGGAGGAACGTTGTGGGGTTTGGGGACCACCAATCTTTTTTTGGTGAATTTGTGTATATTTCATGGTTTAGAGTCGTGGATCCCTCAGTTGTGGTTCGTAGAATTGGTGGGGTGAATTCCCCTCCCCACTATTTATTATGTGGTTTTTAATGATGTTGGGAATATATCATAGATATTTGGATTTGTGCCTCCCTCAGGATGTGGAGCAGTGGCGAGGTGCATGCCCTCCTTGTGACTTCTTGTGACATAAAAAAAGATGATGTGCATCGATGATAGAATTTTGGAGCTATATGAATACTTATTATCATGGGATAGGCTTTGATATGGATATACCATTTCAATCTCATATGGGTTTATTATTTAATCATATATATCTATGTTTTTGTGATTCATTTCCCTCTTGATTTGGGTTGAGATGACTACTTCTATCAGGTCTCTACTACTACCTCTTCAGTTAACAGGTAATCCTACTAGGTATATATATACTCACCTCATTATGGGCCTTACCTACACATTCTGTGTCTTATGTGGAGGATGGAAATATGGTAGGTGATATCATAGGACCACAAGTATAATCAAGTTCACAGACCATATATGGTGGTCGGGGCTTGGAGATCAGGTGGCATCCTATGTCAGATATTTTCTATTCATGTAGTTGTCATATTGGTACATATTTTTAGGGTGATCATGTTTTTAGCCCTTTACATTTTGGATTTCATTTTCACACTCTTTTAAATTCCAAATAGGTTATTACATGCATGGTATTTACTCTATATGTCACTATCGTTTACTATTATTCCTTAGTACTTCTGCTTGGAGATGGTTGGGTGTGTGTGTACATGTACTAAAAGATAATCTCTCCTAGTTTAGTTTTTTCTTCTCAGTTCTTATCATCATCCCAGGGACTATGATGGTGTGCTTGGGGTTGTAATGACCCAGTATTCCTCCATCTAGGTGTGCCCTCATCGGTCAAGTCGTTACAGAGTGGTATCCAAGTTTGTTTGACCTCAGGACATTATTTTGATTTTTTATGCTTATGAGGTTTGTTTTATAATTTATAATAGTAGTTTCAAAGCGTATCGTGTATGTATTTTAGGCTAGTAAACCAAATTTCTGTGCAATTTCTGGTGTATTCGTACATAAGGAGTCAAACTTCCATCTTTTCAGTAAATCAGAATAATACATTAGTCTCAGGGAACATTGATACATGAAACATATAGGAATGAATACGTTAAATTTATTTCATGAATCATCTCCACATTTATATGTTATCATCTAACCATGGAATTTATTGATTACTTCCAGGATTCATCTACAAATTTATCCATCCAAGTTACTGATTCAGGATCATGATGACGATCAGATGAGTGATGAGGCTTCAGTTAAGGGCCCATCACGCTATATCATTCCTCCAGGTAGGCAGGTAGAATCAATATCACTTATTTATCAATATATTATAATTGAATATTGGATGAGTATTCATGTAGTCTTAGAACACTAAACAATTTATAGATCCATAGGATGTTGTGGTTCTATAGTGTGCCAGATCCCCAAGTAGTAGAGGATTATCTTGAGTCAGTGATCCAAGATTTTAGACTTGTATGGACCCCATTTGATCTGATAGTTGCATAGGTAGCCAATATATTCAATGAATAATATAGGAACTATTGGATTATATTCATGTGTATTCATAATTAGTTAACACTCTCATACTATGACATCCAACAGTTGTTCATGGGGAGTACTACACCTTGTGCTTGTGTTCATCTCAAATTGAGGATATTTTGAATCTACAATTATGAGGGATGATAGTAGGTGAGTATTTAATGAGTTTTGATGACAATACATAGTAATACCTTGACATTATTTGGGGTGGTTACTTCTAGTCATATAACTTCGTGTAAAGTCTTTGAAGAGACCCTTGTGCTAGTGTGGTATCGATGTGTATTCCCACATCTGATGGAGTACCAAAGAGGGTGCTAGTGAAGGGGATATTCATATTTGAGGATAACTATATAGATGTGGATGTCAATTTGAATCCCAAGGAAGGTTAGTTTGCAACAGTTGGTAGAAAATATGCATTAAAGAACATGATCCATACCCATGCCCGGACTCACGCACATGGTCATGCTAATCAGGGATTTTATAGATGATCAGGGCATCCCGAAGAGGGGATATGACATGAATGTGATTGGAAAGGTCATATGGAATGTAATTTACTAACCACACATGGTGATTTGTATAGGAAGGTAGTGGAAGAACTTCCATAGTTCAGGTATAATTGTGATCAGGGTTTTCCCTGGTGTGGCAAAGGCGGTCCCCAAGGAGGTGGAGATGGAATTAGAGTAGGTTGGGTTCTAGAAGGAAGATTTTCTAGTGTTAGATGATGTTATGAGATACATCCACCAACACCACCTCTTGGAATCCCACATCAAGATTATGGATCTTGTATTCAGGCCCATGAGAAGCTATTGGTTATGGAGACATATGACACTACAGCTCATGATATGATTAGAGGTACAGTATTTGTTTATTCTACTCTTTCTTAAGTACTAGTAGACACAATATTTAGTCATTACATCATATCCTTACTCTAGGTATGAAATATATAACTCCCATTTGAGACTTTATCAAATAAAATTCTGAATGGGGTTCTTAAAAGGAACACTTCTTTGATATAATGTATCTTCTAGTTGTGTAAGCTATTTCGTAGGGGGAGAGTTTCTTATTAGACCACATCGTCATCATGATGTGACCTTATGACGTCATCATGATGTGACCTTATGACGTCATCTTGGGTATATAATAATTTCCCATCTTCTGATCCAAGATTAAATATCACCAAAGATGGGTCATATTTCTTTAGAATGATGAAAGGAGATTCTACTTTGTTGGTGAGGGAGATTTCATGGAAGAGTGAGTGGGGTTTTCAAGAAGAAATATACAACCCATAACCCAAAATTCTGTGAGTTTATCCCTTAATTTAATGGGATCTTCAAGAATTTGGGATTCTTTAGTCATTGAGTATTATATGGAAATCATTATTCAGAACATTTTGGGACTACCATTGAGGCGGTATATGGATTGTTTCATCGACTTTCAACTTAGGACTGCTCCGATAACTTTTACAGCATATCAGATGTCACCTAGTGAGCTCTTTGGGATGAGTTTGTTGTTGTATGACAGTTAGTAGAAGTATTTCATTATACCTAGTGTCTCCCCCATGGAATCTCTAGTTCAGTTAAAAAAAAGTGGATGGTGGATGGATGCTCTGTGTTGATTTTCATCAACTTAACCAGGAAACAATAAATAAAAACCACCCCTTTATAAGTAATGATAACCTATTATATCAGTTATGAGGTGAAAGATGGTTCTTGATGATTTATCTCAATTCTGGATACCACTAGTTGATGGTTGACAAGGTTGATATTCGAAGTTGGAAGTCTAATGTGGCTATGGACACTACGAGTTCCGGGTGATTCCTTTTAGTATGATTAATTGCCCTATTTGTTTATGGCTCTGATGAAATAGATTTTCCACCTATGCTTGGACTCATTTGTGGTCATCTTCATTGATGACAAACTCATCTAATCTGCATTAGACGAGGATAAAAAATAGCACTTGAGGATGGTATTAAATATTCTTTTGGTGAACCGAATTTAGGGTAAGTTCTCAAGGATCTAGTTCTAAATCCATGAGGTTCATTTTTGGGGGAATGTAATTTGGGGTCATGGATTAGTTTCTGACCCATTAAATATGTTTGCAATTCTTTCTTAGAATCCTCCCAAATAAATGTAATAGGTTTGGTGTTTTCTTAGCTTACATGGGTGCTATAAGAGGATTGTGGCAGACATCTCCAAGATTCTGGCTCCTTTGACAACTATGACATGGAATGGGAATTCATTTACCTTTATTGAGAATTGTTAGAGATCCATTAAGGAGTTGAGGATGAGGCTAACCAGTGATCCTATTTTGAGTCTACTAGAGGAGGTTTTGGAGTACATAGTGTATTGTGATTCCTCTAGATATAGGATTGGATTCTTGATGATGAAAAGGTAGGTAGTGATCACATATGGGTCAAGGAAGTTGAGGCCCCATGAGCATAACTATATGACTCGTGACGTTATGTTAGAAGTACTAGTATTTTATCAAGGGATGTGGAGGCTCTATTTTTTGGGAGAGTTATTTGTTGTTTAGTAAAACGATCAAAGTATCAGGTCTGTCTCAATGTTGTGATATCTAAACATAAGAATGTGGCATTGGTTGGAGTTCTTTTTGGACTATGTCTTTGACATTGTCTATACTCTTGTGAAGGGAAACATGGTGGTATATTACCTTAACAGGATGTCTCACTCTCACCTTGTGTAAGAGGTGTCAAGGTAGTTGGTTTATATATAGTTGACCCTGGTGGAGGATAGGGGCGAATCTTATATCCATTCAATGGTGTTGAATCCTCTACTAATTTAGAGGTTGGGGGAGTATTATTTTGGATACATATACTATGAGGTCCTACATGACCATATATCCTCCAAATATTTTTCAGATGGATTATCTAACTGAGGGAATAACTTTATCCTTTTCTAGGGATAAACGGTAGTTCCAGTTACGTTGTGAGAGGAGGTGATGAGGGATTTTTTTACTTCTCCTTTAGAAAAACATAATAGTGTATGGAATATATACACATACTTTCAATGGTATTTTAGGTGGGCTGGCATGAGTTATAGTGTATCTAAGGTCATTTATTATTGTCGCACATTTCTGATAGGTTTTTTATAGCCTATTGAGATCCTATATTGGAAATTGGATGTCATATCAATGGGAATTGTGACAAGGCTTATACAAAAAATGAGAGGCCATGATTCCATCTATGTGATTGATGACCAACAAACTAAGTTGGTGCACTTATTTTCTATCAGGGAGAAATTTTCATTAGAGTGTTTGGGGAAGTAATATGTGAAGGAGATCATACTCCTCCATGGGTTTACCTCAATGATTACCTCTAACCATGATGTGCGATTCATGTCAAGGTTTTGGAGAGGTATATAGGAGGAATTTGGGACCTAGTTTAGGATGAGTATATATTTTTACCCCTATAAATATAGTAATACCAAGTGTATTATCCATGTGTTAGAGTATATGATGAGATCTTTCTTATTATACTTCAGTCAAAGCTAGGAGGATCACTTACCCATTATATAGTTTTCTTATAATAATAATTATTAGTCTAATATTGGTATGGAACCTTTTGATTCCCTGTATGTGAGACCGTGTAAGTTACCCTTATGCTAGAATGATATCATTAATGCATCTCTTGTTGGGTGAGATATGGGGCGGGAGACATTAGAGAAGGTCCAAGTGATCCATGAGAGGTTGAGGAAAGCCTATAGTTGAAATAAATCTTTTACAGAACTATATCTTAGTCTCTTGGAATTCTAACATGGATACCATGTTTTCCTGAGACTCTCCCCAGGATGATGATTATAGAGATTTGGTTAGGGAGGTAAGTTATCCCCAAGTTTTATCTGACTATTCAAGATATTTTAGAGGTTTGGCGAGGTATCTTACCACCTCACCTTACCCCCATAGTTGTATCATATGCATTATGTCCTCCATGTTTCATATCTGTTGAGATATGTGCATGATCCAAAGCATTTTATTAACTTCAGAAAAGTGGTCATTGAGGATGGAGCCTCCTTTGTAGAGTACCTGATGGAGAACAATGATCAACAGGATAGGATTCTCATAGATGGACCATTCTTTTGTTTGGAATGTTTTATCATCTTTGGATCATGAAGGAGACATCCTATGAGAATGAAATCTATATTTAGGCTCAGTATCCCCACCATTTTTTCATTTTGTGATTTTTAGGGATAAAAATATTTGGAGGGAATAATTAATATACTCTTTATTTCTTAAAATACATAAACATATATTATGGAATATTTTTAGAGTAAGGCGCTGAGAAGTAATAAGATTCTGAAACATGATGAGACCCAAATTATTTTTATAAAAAAATTATATATTTATATCACGCATGATCAATTTTTAAAAGATAATAGTATATGCCTAGAATATATTTTTTAATTTGAAATATGATACCATGATCAAATCCAAATGTGAGGTTTACCTAAGGCCTGACCGTAGGTTGGTCGACACCGAACGTCTGACTGAGGTGGCCATTAACGGCTGAGTTTTAATTAAATAAAAAATAATAATTTATTTATTTTATTAAAATACATAATTAAATAATCTAAAATTAATCTAATATAACAATCCTCCAAGGACATCTTCATAAATCATAGGATAATTGAGAGTATTTGTGATGAAATACATTGTAAAATCAACATTGAATAGTGATCGTTGATCAAATCAAGGTGGAATGATGGATAAGTGGATATAGTGGACCATCCTCATCAGAGGAGAACACATTATTCTCTAACAATAAATCTGATATCAATGTAGGTCTCGTCAATTTTGGTTTCCTCTCTTGATTAAATGATTGAGATTGTATTTTATTAATATTCTTTTGATCTTTGATTTATCTTCCCTTCACATGAGCCTAATTATGGTAAATTAAATTATTCATTTAATATTATCTTATATTCTAGGAAATTACACCGGAAAATAAAAAATTGTATGATCATTTTCCAGGAAAACTTATCCAATAATGATATCACCTTTTTAAAGTGTATTTCCCCCAATATTTCTTCATGATCATCATAATTGGATCATAGGGTTAGGATTTAACTATTTCTAGGTGCATTCGTGCATGATTTGACCCCTAGATTCATGGTGCATGTGTACACAAAGATTGGAATATATTTTTATGGGTGAATCAGATATCATTTCAGTTAGGAGTGATGGACTCATGGATTTGGGATCACGAGTAGTGGTGTGAATGAATATAAGGCCACAAGAGGTGAATTATAAGGTGTTAAGGATGGGTAATGGAACATCGTGGGTGATTGGGATCTGATTTCCATATACTAGAGGTCGGGAATCGACCGTTGTAGGAAAGCTCCATCGGTTTTGGGTTTTCAAGTGGTGATAATCACGGTGGAGGCCATAGATCTTGAATGTGCAAGAATATTTTCTAGGATTATTTGAAAATCCAAACTACACATCATATATTGGGATAGAAACATGTTGTTTAGTCACCCAGCTGTGGTGGTTGGGGTTTTGGTAAAGATTTAAGGATCACACATTGTGTGGTTCGGCTATAGGTCATGTGCTAGCTGGATATTCTTTGGACCCCATATGGGATGAAACATGTTATAAAGTATGATTACATGGGAATTTTATGGTAAAAAGACATAACCAGGTACCCAATAGGGATAATAAACATGGGCCCATCCAGGAGCACATAGTTAGGCCACGGGTGGCTGAGACACACTATGGGGGGGTCATACATGTCATGTATAATGACATGGCCACCAATTTTTTCCGTATGTGAACCCATATAGGTATCATACCGGGACAACACACCATGTGGATTCCATCCACATCGTGCACTTACTCTAAAACTTCTTTCCCTTGTATCTACTTAGTTTGTATTCATATTTTGGATAGTGAGTACCATATCTTGTGTGTTTCTTCATATAGAATGAGGAAGTATCCTTTATATTGGTTTTCAAGATACAATGATAGATTTTATAATAATGAATCTTCTTCAGGTGATTTTTAATGATGTTGGAGATTGGATTTTAACATCAATGAGTTCATATAAAGATATTAATCCCATATCACACCAGTGTGTGGGCCCTTTATGCTCATTATTTAGATAGAGACGGTACTCCCTTATCACACTTGGGGGAAGGTCCTCTATACATGGATATGGTACTCCCCCTATAACATTTGGATGTGATTCCACCATAGTATTCATAAAGAAAGATTCATTACTCCCTTGTCACACTAGGGTATTGGTCTTCAATCCATGGGATCCATACTCCCATGTCGCACTAAGGTGTACATTACCCATATTGTTCACACATGTTGGGCCAGTACACCCCTTAATTCTACATGGTATGGGTTCTATACCTGTGGAGTGGAACTCACCCATATTCTAGCTATCGTGGCATGTGGGACTTCAATAGAATTTTCAGAACTATCGGTTGTGAAGCATAGTTTTTTTGTTTGTAGTTCCCTCAACTCTTTTCCTAGTGAGGTTATGTGATATGCATGATTTGGTGTCGTGCCTCCCTTGGTTGTGGTGTGTAGTAGATGTGGGGTGTGAGACACTTACCATGGTTTATTATGTGGTTGTGAATGATGTTGGTCATCGATGATGGATATTTTGAGTTGTGACTCCCTCAAATTGTGGAGAAGTGGAAAGGTGTGGGCCCTCCTCGTGAATTATTTGGACAAACATGTGAGATTATGGGAATCAATAATGGACATTTTTCCCTTGGGTAGAATCATCATCCTAGGCTGGTCTTTGAGATGGATATCACCTTTCTCTCTCATCTAGTTTTCTTATATTATCATATATATATATATATTGTTGGGTTTCATTTTCCTGTAACTTTTGGTCAATATGAATACTTATAACATGTCTTTTATTGCTCCCTCTTCAGTTTTTAGGGAGTCTTATTGGGAATATATATATACTCATCCTTGCATGGGTCATGACCATACATGTTATGTCTTATGAAGATAATGGATAGATCACTAGTGATTTCATAGGGGCAAAGGGATACCCAGGTCTATATACCGCATAGGTTGCTTAGGGAATAGAGATCAAGTGTTGTTCCCTCTAAACTATTTTATATTCAAGTTGTTTTATGTTTGGGATATCTTCTATAGGTGGCCATGTATTTTTCTATATACATTTTCTATTTCACTATCCCACTATTTTTTATTCCCTAGTGGTTATTACATAAATGGTTTCTACTATAGATGTTACACTCTTTTATTATTATTTATATTCACTTCTACATGGATATGGTTGGGTGCATATATACAGGTACTTTTGGAAAAGGCCACCCATTTTATTTATTCCTTCTTGGCAATTGTCACCATCCCCTAACCTATAGAAGGAATAATGGGGTTGTGGTGGCTTAGTCTTATACTATCCAGGTAGGCCACGGTTGGTTTGATAACTAAATTTACATCTATGTTATGATTAAACACTATTTTTATTTTCTAATAATCCATTTATATAGTTTTTATTTACATATAATGATTTTACTCTATAAATTTCATGTGTTCAATTACATGATTAAAGAGTGTTCATGTAGATTCCTAAAACATCAATTGATTGGGAACATTTTTATCTAAACCATCAATCCATTTACTATATGTTGTAAATACCATATTCACAATCATATTTGATGATTATTATTTACATTTAATGATGATTAAATTCATTTTATGCACATTTATTATATATGGGTTTATCATTTCATGTTAATTTAGGAAATCTTGAATAATTCCTTTTAAGAACCATTTTTAATGATATAAAACCCATTTTATTTCCTTGTGTTTTATGATATATTGATTAAAACCATGAGGTACAAATAAATTTTATTTATATTATGTTATGGGTGAGATCACATTTATATATCCATCTAATGCATTACTTAATGTTTCCTTCTCATGAAAAATATCATGGTTCATTGGCAATGATCCTAGCTACCTATGTTTTATGAGGAATTGTCCTCGCCAACTATGTTATGTGAATTATTTAGGGAGAATTTAATTATGCTTATGATTTCATGTTTATATTGTTTTCATCATACAATTATACCATTCTCTTATGTTTTTATCATTGTTTAAACTGTGTTTTATGATATCATTTCCTCATGCCATGCTCTTATGCTTATGATTAATTATATTTATGATATCATTATATTCCACTTGACATGTATAATTTATCTCCCCATTATTCTTTACTTGAATTATTCCCTTAAAAATCATCTAAGCTCACCCCATTCTTATGTTTCCATTTCCAAGAGTTATGAAAGAAAGTGTAAATTATATTAATATTGGAAGAGTGTATTTTGTGGAGAATTTATAGGAAATTATTAATACCCATTAAATATTTTATAGCTTCTTATACATTGTTAAAAAAGTGTCTATTTAAAAAGAAAGACATGGATTTTATTAGTTAGTTATTTTTCACTATCCTCTAAATATATAAACTAAAAGGTACTTAGATTGTAAATATGAGAAATATATTGTAATCATATATATTTATCAAAGCCTATGTTTTATGTTTTATTATTCAATCACAAAATCTTGGATCATGGTTTTTGAGGAACTATAGTTGGTATCATAGGATTGTTTAGATATCTTTATTGGTTAGGATGTTATCATTTTAGGATAATTTAAAATCAATAAATGCGATAAAGTGTTCATATATTAAGGATGTTATTTTTTTTAAAATATATAGACAAAACCTTAAGTTTTAGTATTGAATATTTTAGGATTTTTGAGGATTGTGAAAAGATAACTTTAGTGAAATATCTGAGTATAAGACTAATTATAGGAGAGACACTTGAGGTTTTTATTAAGTTAAAATTGTGTGGTATTCCTAGAAATTCTATCCCCCTCTAAATACTAGAATGTTGACTTAGATTTGGAAAAAATTAATTTAGGCTTAGTAATACTAGAAAGAGTTATTTAGGTATATATTTATCATTATTATGGTGCACGGTGAATTTGAGATAACTGCACACCTATATAGACACTCAAAAGATTGATTTTTGGGTTTATTAACATTCTATTTATAAACCAATATGAAATATTTTAACATATAATTTTATATAAGTTAACTATATTTGGGAAAATAAAATTAAAATAAATATGGATAAAATATATTGATATTAGAGACTCAAAACTTAGATTATAATCATCATTTATCAATTATTACTTCAATTATCATAGTTTTCCTATTTTATATTTACTAATTTATGTATTCTCATCCCTAAAACTTCATTTAATGTAATGGCTGGGGTAGGAAGGAATTGAAGAAATAATGTATTAAGTGGATAATGTAGGGATTCTACAAACATACAATATATTAGAAAAATAACGAGGATTATAAATATTATTATTATTCCAAATCAAGTATCATGAAATATGATTAACAATTTGATTTTAGTATAAGTCCAAAACACAACATAAATGACAAATATGGAGTCCCAAGAAAATATCGGTGATGATAATTATGAAGAAAAAAAAGAAATAATTCCCTTCTTGTCAAAAATTTGGGAAGAAACAAATTGGGTAATATCTCAAGAGAACTAGAAAATATTTTATGTGTGTAAAAGTAATACATAATGAATATATCTATTAAGTGAGAATAAATAATTCAGTTAAGTCTGTAACACCCCGAGCTTCCATGATACGCTTCTCATTCAATAATGCAATGGCTTGCATTGTACGCAACTTAGAGTTCTAAAACACCGCGACTAATCAAAGTAGCCGTTATGAATAGTAATAACCACTTTTTAAAATTATAGAAATTTTATTTTTCAAAATGGACTTTATTTTTGGATTCGTAATATCGAAATTAGCCTATGTTGAATTTTTGGTATTTTTCTGAGAACTAATTTTTTATGAATAGTGAAAAATACTTAAAAACAACTTTTTTAATCAAAATAATTTATAGTGATAAATTATACTATTTAGTGATTTTAAATTATAATTAGAATATATTTTTACCATTTTATCCAATGGTGGTCATTAGAATTAATTTAACATTGAAATTGGACATAAACAGTTGCCAATCTTTTGATATAAATTATTTCTTAAAAACACGCTATTTGTTGTGACAGTGGAAATTAATTAATGCAACTTATATTTTTGGAATTTTGTAAAATAGACATAATTTTTGAATTCGGAATATCAATTATAGCTTAGGGTAAAATTTTGGCATTGTTCTGAAAAACTTCAATTTTTTGATGAATAGTGAAACCACTAAGTGGTAGTTAAATAACTGATTTTTCGTTTAAATAAAATATTACCACTTCTATGATTTGATTTTCAAAAATCCGACATACATGGTTGTCATTAAGAAGTAAAATGTGGTTCAATGAGATTAAAATAATTTTTGGTGAATAGTAACTTTTAAGTTCTTAATCGCGATTAGAGATAATTAGTGTAGTTTAAGGTAAAAATAATGTTTTAATAATATGAGATGAGATTGACACATGTCCTACCCTCATTTGATGTGACATGGCCGACCAAGACAATCCATGGGTCAACTTGGGGACCCCATGGAGCCACTTTAGTTGGAAAATGACATAAATACCTTTTATTTAATGTTAAAGTAAAAAATGACACAAACATGAAATGTTTTACTAAAACAATTTTTGCATGGGGTTATACAAGTCATATTTTTGACTATAAATAGTCATTGGAAAGATAAAAAGATTTCCTACATCATATTATTTTTTTTATAATTTTTAGACATTAAATAAAATAAATTATTTATGACATCATGATGATGCAGCGATGACCTCATTATTTAACGATTTAAATAAAATGAGAAGATAATGAAAAATACAAAGCTTAAACTTGTCCAAAAACTATTGGATGGGTATCTTTCGAACCCTTATCACCTTATACACGAATTATATAAGTGTGGGACCTTTATAATCCGAAATGCATTGTATAATAAAGTAATATTTCATTACTTTCCAAGAGTGCCCCTCCTCTCCACTTATAAAAGGCCCCCACCTCTACCACCTCATTCACACTTTCAAAGCATTTGGCTCGGCCAACCTCTGCCCAAATACTCTCCCAACTTCCCCCTCTTTCTCCTAGAATCCTCACATTGGGAAGAACTCTTCCCAAGGAAGCCTTTGGCTCAAATCAAAAAGAGTTACCCGATTTTGATGTAATGTCTTCTCTAATGTTGTTTTGTTTTATTTTTCTTATCCAACACCCTAAACTCTTTTTATTCATTTATTTTGTAACAACAAAAGTATCCTAAATATACTAGGATGTTTTTATAAGAAGTATTAGAGCTACACTTACACACACCTACATCTAATGGTTAAAGAACATACAGTTTCTGTGGATGGCGAATTTCTGCCTCACGAAACGATGATTGTTCAATCATATAACACCTTCAAAGGTGGCCATTAAGATGTAACAATATTTATATATGATATATAAAATGTTTATGTTTTACTTATGCTTCCGTATTTTTCATTTATGGCATACTTTATGGTTTCCATTATGGGAAAACGCGATATTTTCATTTTAGGAAGTGCGGACTACCGCCCCCTCAAAGTGATTTGAATCGTTAATGCCATATGTGGGACGTATAAAGGATGGAGTAAATGGTATTATACACTATATCATACTGGAATTATATTATACATTTATATCATTATGATTTCATTCCATTAAATACGAAATAGAAATGAAAGTAGCGTTCATGCGTACGTACGGCTTACCGTCTCCATGAACGGTGCATTTCATTTCTTACCTCTTAACGTTATGGAATATTATAAATGCATGTATATACTGGATATATATGAGATATATGATATCTATATCATGAATATAATTCTGGATATAATGTATATAGCACCACATGAACAACTTTTAATTATAAGAATTTTATTTCTGACTCAAGTACCTAAGATCGACAAAATGATCGTTATAAACTTTAATAATTACATAATGTTCATAACATGGTAATAAGGGATATAAGAGGAATAATGAACATGAAAAAGGTTCTTAAGTAAATAGAAATTAACTCTAGTTTATTATTCAGGAGGTTAAAGAACGGTTGAGTCATGTCGGACACAAGGTAAGGGAATTTCTTAACCCAACTTCCATTCTTTGGGTTAATCTCCTACTTTCAAATTATGTCATGATATTATTATGTCCTATTTTGTATATTTACTTTCTATATGTGTACCTATAGTGAATACACATAATAGATCTCTTTTATTTTAAAAATGATCTTTTTAAGGACTTCGTCTCAATCTCCTTTCATTGAGGCATATTTTGTTTTATACACAACTTTCTTTTATACGGTGTATAAACCCCTTTGACTTTTACGTTTATTCAAAAGGAATCTTTTTTTATACGAAGCGTTTTACTAAACGACAAAAAGGGAATGTTTTTCTTTCCGTACATATGCGGCGACAACGACTTCTCCGCCGCCGTGACCATTATTTGAGTTTCGGCTTCCTCTACAAGCCATCTTTTTTTTAATGAAAAATAAATACAAAGTTTTAACTTTCTTTTATTATGGTATTGAAAATGGTTTTGAAAACGTTTTTATTATATCAATGTGTTGTATTGATATCTTGTGATTGAAATGTGGAAATGTTTTGTTTCCTTTATGCATGTTTTATGTGATACGATTATGTTATGGTTTATGATATGTTTAAACCTATTCATATGAGGAATGTATTGGACTTAATAAGTGACGGGTGGAGCCCGCTATAGCTCCTCGATGCATTGGTAGGTCTCATGAGACAACTAGATGTGGAATTGGCCGAGGCCCTTTCCCAATTTGATTTATGGTTTTGGTTGAGGCCTTAATCATTTTAGACGTCTTGGCCGAGGCCTTGACAAAATGTTTCAGAATGTCTGGCATTATACATTCCCTCATTATGAAAGTGGTTATTGATATTGCATGTGATTATTCGACCAGTAGAATATCCATGTGAAGAAGTAAATGGAATTATCTCATTTTACTTTTGCCATATTATGTTTATGTTCAAGTTTAAAAGGCTTTTGTTTTAGTTATACATTGCCTTAAATTTTTATGTTTATTATGAAAGCTTCCGCAATATTGTTATCCTTACGGAGCATCTGAGCTCACCCCTTTCAATGTTTTAATCCTTTTCAGGATGTGAAGAAGTATTTTATGAATGACCTGCAGGGATAGTCAGAAGAGGATATGAGTGTGGACTATGAAGACTTTGTTATTAGTTTTTCACTTTATGATGTAATGTAACATTTATGAATGTATCTAGTGTTTCCAAGGCTACTAAACTAATCGGTCTTTCAAGACTTGATCTTTTGTGATCATGCCAATGTTACGAAGTAATGCACCGACTCTGGGTAATTGGGGTCGGGGCGTTACAGTTGGTATCAGAGGCAGTTTAGTACTAACCTTGGAAGCTAGATTTAGATAAACTCTGATTAGAGCACATAGCCCAATGATAGACTTTGAGGATTAGTATAGAAGAACTTCCTAGAATTTTGTTATTGTAGAGATTTTGTGAGTTTTCCGAGCAATACATCCCTGTCTGGATACGAGCAGGTAGAGGCGGCTCTGGCACAGATGTACCTAGTGGTAAAACCTGAAAACACCACTTTGAGCTAGACTCGAACGGGAACTGTTGCACGACAACGGGCCTTGCTGCACTCTTGGTTACGACACTCCCGTGGGATATGCTTAGGATAATTCTCATTTTCTTTACAAACCGCTATGAAGGTTTATGAGTATATACTTCCTCAAAGGAAACATTTCTTTTTATGATTATGGATTATATCCATAAATAGTTCAATTTATGTAAAGTATTTTACAAATATGGAATTATGTTTTTTATTTCATAAACTAATCTAGTTTATGCCATTGTTTAGAAATGGCGCCTAGTGGAAGGAATGGAAACCGTATCAATGCATGCACTCCGTGTAGGGATTTCCCTCCTGCTCAAGATAATTATGGTGGAGCTAGTGATACAACTGGTGCTGATCAGCTTCTCACCGTACTGGGACAACTCACGGAGGTTATGAATAATAACCTTACTCGTATGGAGCACCCTGATCCGCAATGTGGAGGATCAATGCTAGACCATTTCATGAGGCAACAACCACCAAAATTTAATGGGGGTACAAATACGTTAGTAGCTGAGCAATGGATAAACTCCTTAGAGAAAATATTCCACGCCTTGGGGAGTAGCAAAAGGGAGAAGGCTGTCATGGCAGTTTACCGCCTCACTAGAGATGTCGATCCGTGGTGGTCACTGATTCAAAACACAAAGGAAGATGATGACGTATCAAATATGGAATGGAGGGAGTTCAAAGAGCTTTTCTTATAAAAATACTTTCCTCGTGACCAACGAGCAGATATGGAAAGGCAATTTCTGAGTCTGAGGCAGAAGGAGGATGAGGATGTCGCAAAGTATGAGGCTAACTTTACAAGTTTAGCGAGGCATGTTGCCGATTATATACGTAACCCAAGGAGTAAGATTGATCGTTTCTTTGATGGGTTAAAACCATTTCTCCGTCGAGCTTTAGTATCACAATCCTTCTCATCATATGAAGATATTGTCTCGTGTGCTATCAAGACAGAAAAGGAATTCTCTAAGTCTTATGACAACAAAGTAAAGCAAGAGAAGAAGAGAACGGTGGAACAAGAGACAGATAAAGGGAAAAAGGGAAAGAAGGATTTTCCATTATGTGATAATTGTGGGAAGAATCACCCTGGTACTTGCCTAAAAGGAATGGGAGTTTGTTATAAATGTGGAGAAAAGGGTCACCAGGATCGTGATTGCAAGGGAAAGAAAGAGGATATCAAAGTTGAATGCTACAATTGTAGAGAAATGGGTCATTATGCAAATGAATGTCCTAAGCGTCAGGGAAACTTACCTCAGAAAAGGCCAAGGGATCAAAGAAAATATTATGCTTTTACTACAGTTGAAGCAGAATAATTAATGTATTGGTGCTTTTGGACTCATAGATTATATTCTGGTTATTAGAATAATGTGATATATATATATATAAGGATTGTACTGCAGTACTTGTTGTTTCAGTAAGGTTTTAATATGATGAAGGTAATCATATTTTAAGTATGTGACAATAAGAGAAGCTTTACTTTGTTTGGGGAATCTGATGTTACAATTGATTTTGGAATTAAGAGACCTTTTAGAGAAAGTCTGGACAGAGGTATTTTGGATAACTATAAAGGTGGGAGTACATTAAGTTGATCTTTGTATAGTATTGTTTAAGGTTAAAAAATTTATGAAGATTATTTTGGTAATATTATAATACTATAGTTTTAGGAAAAGGACAACCTACAGGGTGGGGCATAACCCGTCGCGTCGGACAAAGCTGTAGAAATCGAACCCACAACCATAGTGCGACATGCCTTTATTTCCTACCACTATCCTATAGGAAGTCCCTGGTTATTACACAATAATTTTACTAATCTAAATGGTATGTGTTAATATTTGGAACCTTATACAATTAGGATAAGTATAATATTTTTGAGTTCTATTATCTTTTTGAGTGAAAGATGAGTTGAAGGTTGAAACTCTAATTATCAAGCATAAATATATATATACCTATCTCTTATTCAATGAATAAATTAATTCTTAAACTTTAGTAAAGGGGTATTAAAACAAAAAAAAAGTGTTATCCTAATACCTTATGTCTTGTTGAACTGATGATATTTTAAATCAACATAGATTGAAGGCTTTGAGGCTCTCAATTTGATAGTTGATTGTGATTGATGACCTCAATCACTCCCTACAAATATTTACGTTTTTCCTCCAATTATATGTCTCTAATTTCCACCAATGTTCTCTTTATCGAGATCATAATTTGGTGGTGACTTTCTTATTTCCATTTCCCTCTTATTAAGGCTAAATTTTATTAATCTTATTTCCGATGTGGGTTTTCCACAAAGGTATTTTCTCTTTTCAACCTTTTATTTTCAAAAAAAATTCAAATTGCGAGGATGCAATTTATTGAAGTAGGGGAGAATGTAACACCCCGAGCTTCCACGATACGCTTCTCATTCAATAATGCAATGGCTTGCATTGTACGCAACTTCGAGTTCTAAAACACCGCGACTAATAAAAGTAGCCGTTATGAATAGTAATAACCACTTTTTAAAATTATAGAAATTTTATATTTCAAAATGGACTTTATTTTTGGATTCGTAATATCGAAATTAGCCTATGTTGAATTTTTGGTATTTTTCTGAGAAATTCTAATTTTTTATGAATAGTGAAAAATTCTTAAAAAAAACTTTTTTAATCAAAATAATTTATAGTGATAAATTATACTATTTAGTGGTTTTAAAGTATAATTAGAATATATTTTTACCATTTTATCCAACGGTGGTCATTAGAATTAATTTAACATTGAAATTGGACATAAACAATTGCCAGTCTTTTGATATAAATTATTTCTTAAAAACACGCTATTTGTTGTAACAACGGGAATTAATTATAAAATTAATTAATGAAACTTATATGTTTGGAATTTTTTAAAATAGACATAATTTTTGAATTCGGAATATAAATTATAGCTTAGGGTAAAATTTTGGCATTGTTCTAAAAAACATCAATTTTTGATGAATAGTGAAACCACTAAGTGGTAGTTAAATAACTGATTTTTCTTTTAAATGAAATATTACCGCTTCTGTGATTTGATTTTCAAAAATCCGACATACATGGTTGTCATTAAGAAGTAAAATGTGGTTCAATGAGATTAAAATAATTTTTGGTGAATAGTAACTTTTAAGTTCTTAATCGCGATTAGAGGTAATTAGTGTAGTTTAAGGTAAAAATAATGTTTTAATAATATGAGATGAGCTTGACACATGTCATACCCTCATTGGATGTGCCATGGACGACCAAGACAATCCATGGGTCAACTTGGGGACCCCATGGAGCCACTTTAGTTGGAAAATGACATAAATACCTTTTATTTAATGTTAAAGTAAAAAATGACACAAACATGAAATGTTTTACTAAAACAATTTTTGCATGGGGTTATAAAAGTCATATGTTTTACTATAAATAGTCATTGGAAATCTAAAACGATTTCCTACATCATAGTATTTTTTATATAATTTTTAGGCATTAAATAAATTAAATTATTTATGACATTATAATGATGCAGCGATGACCTCATTATTTAACGATTTAAATAAAATGAGAAGATAATGAAAAATACAAGGCTTACACTTGTCCAAAAACTATGGGATGGGTATATTTTGAACCCTTATCACCTTATCCACGAATTATATAAGTGTGGGACATTTAGAATCCGAAAATCATTGTATAATAAAGTAATATTTCATTACTTTCCAAGAGTGCCCCTCCTCTCCACTTATAAAAGGACCACACCTCTACCACCTCATTCAAACTTTCAAGCCATTTGGCTCGGCCAACCTCTGCCCAAATACTCTCCCAACTTCCCCCTCTTACTCCTAGAATCCTCACTTTGGGCAGAACTCTTCCCAAGGAAGCCTTTGGCTCAAATCAAAAAGAGTTACCCGATTTTGAGGTAATGTCTTCTCTAATGTTGTTTTGTTTTATTTTTCTTCTCCAACCCAATAAACTCTTTTTATTCATTTCTTTTGTAACAACACCAGTATCCTAAATATACTAGGATGTTGTTATAAGAAGTATTCGAGCTACACTTACACACACCTACATCTAATGGTTAAAGAACATACGGTTTCTGTGGATAGCGAATTTCTGCCTCACGAAACGATGATTGTTCAATCATATAACACCTTCAAAGGTGGCCATTAAGATGTCACTATATTTATAAATGATATATAAAATGTTTATGTTTTACCTATGCTTCTGTATTTCTCTTTTATGGAATACTTTATGGTTTCCATTATGGGCAAACGCGATATTTTCATTTTAGGAAGTGCGGACTACCGCCCCCTCAAAGTGATTTGAATCGTTAATGCCATATGTGGGATGTATAAAGGATGGAGTAAATGGTATTATACACTATATCATACTGGAATTATATTATACATTTATATCATTATTATTTCATTCCATTAAATAAGAAATAGAAATTAAAGTAGTGTTCATGCGTATGTACGACTTACCGTCTCCATGAACGGTGCATTTCATTCCTTACCTCTTAACGTTATGGAATATTATAAATGCATGTATATACTGGATATATATGAGATATATGATATCTATATGATGAATATAATTCTGGATATAATGGATATATCACCACATGAACAACTTTTAATTATAAGAATTTTATTTCTGACTCAAGTACCTAAGATCGACAATTTGACCGTTATAAACTTTAATAATTACATAATGTTCATAACATGGTAATAAGGGATATAAAAGGAATAATGAACATGAAAAAGGTTCTTAAGTAAATAGAAATTAACTCTAGTTTATTATTCAGGAGGTTAAAGAATGGTTGAGTTAAGTCGGACACGAGGTAAGGGAATTTCTTAACCCAACTTCCATTCTTTGGGTTAATCTCCTACTTTCAAATTATGTCATGATATTATTATGTCCAATTTTGTATATTTACTTTCTATATGTGTACCTATAGTGAATACACATAATAGATCTCTTTTATTTTAAAAATTATCTTTTTAAGGACTTCGTCTCAATCTCCTTTCATTGAGGCATATTTGGTGTTATACACAACTTTCTTTTATACGGTGTATAAACCCCTTTGACTTTTACGTTTATTCAAAAGGAATCTTTTTTTATATGAAGCGTTTTACTAAACGACAATAAGGGAATGTTTTTATTTCCGTATGTATGCGGCAACAACGACTTCTCCGCCGCCGTGACCATTATTTGAGTTTCGGCTTCCTCTACAAGCCATATTTTTTTTAATGAAAAATAAATACAAAGTTTTATCTTTCTTTTATTTTGGTATTGAAAATGGTTTTGAAAACGTTTTTATTATATCAATGTGTTGTATTGATATCTTGTGATTGAAATGTGGAAATGTTTTGTTTCCTTTATGCATGTTTTATGTGATACGATTATGTTATGGTTTATGATATGTTTAAACCTATTCATATGAGGAATGTGTTGGACTTAATAAGTGACGGGTGGAGCCCGCTATAGCTCCTTGATGCATCGGTAGGTCTCATGAGACAACTAGACGTGGAATTGGCCGAGGCCCTTTCCCAATTTTATTTATGGTTTTGGCCGAGGCCTTAATCATTTTAGACGTCTTGGCCAAGGCCTTGACAAAATGTTTCTAGAATGTCTGGCATTATACATTCCCTCATTATGAAAGTGGTTATTGATATTGCATGTGATTATTCGACCAGTAGAATATCCATGTGAAGAAGTAAATGGCATTATCTCATTTTACTTTTGCCATATTATGTTGATGTTCAAGTTTAAAAGGCTTTTGTTTTAGTTATACATTGCCTTAAATTTTTATGTTTATTATGAAATATTCCGCAATATTGTTATCCTTACTGAGCATCTGAGCTCACCCCTTTCAATGTTTTAATCTTTTTCAGGATGTGAAGAAGTATTTTATGAATGACCTACAGGGATAGTCAGAAGAGGATATAAGTGTGGACTATGAAGACTTTGTTATTAGTTTTTCTCTTTATGATGTAATGTAACATTTATGAATGTATATAGTGTTTCCAAGGCTACTAAACTAATCGGTCTTTTGAGACTTGATCTTTTGTGATCATGAAAATGTTACGAAGTAATGCACCGACTCTGGGTAACTGGGGTTGGGGCGTTACAAAGTCGATATTGGAAGAACATATTCCTTCTATTTTTACGTAATATCTTAATGTACATGTTTAATTTGAAATATTATCTTAAGTCATGTATATATTTTTTAAAATAATTAATTTATTTATCTGTAAAACATTATGAGGATATAATTTATTTAAGGGGGAGAATGTAACATCATGATATTTAAGTATTTATATTTTCCCTTAAATAATAATAAGTTTGATATCATTCATCACACGCACTTAAACGAAGGCCATGATACATGTTAAAATTTAAACAATAGTCTTCAAAAGATCATTATTATAACATATTATATATCAATATATTAAATATAATACTATAATTCATTAAAATATAAAATTGAGATGAAATAATATGTGAAACGCTTAATGTTTAAGAAGGTCATTTTTAAATAATATAAAATTTACCTTTATATTTTGTAAATTTCTATTAAAATTAAAATATATAATTTTTTATAAATATGTTTATATAAAATTAAATTTATTTTTAAATTTTAATATAAAAGTTCACTTATTATTAATTTTCGATCATTTTTCTAAAATATCATTTCTTGGTCGAAAATGTGGTTTTTGAAAAAAATTATAATTTTTATAACTCTATCACTATATAAGAATCAACTAATCAGTAAAAAATAAATTTCATTGATATAATATGAAATTATGAAATAAAATTATGGTTTTTAACAAACTATTTGAATTTAGATAACTTTTGAAAAGTATTTTTTGAACTAAGGTAAAAGTTTTAATAAAGAAAACAATTTTAGGTCTTTTCTTTTAATTACTTAATATTTTGGTAAAATTTAGAAATGTTTTGATTTTAATGTAACATAAACTTCATTTTATTTCTAATAAGTCAGTTTATTTTAAAAAAATATATATAGATTAATAATTTTAACTCACTTAAATATTCTACTTAAAAACATGATAATCTTAAAAACTGTTTTTAAGACATAAGGCCGTATATTTTAAAATTGATTTTTCATAATCATAGTATTTTTAATTGATAAATTAGATATCATATATATGTGATTATAATACTAAAACATAGTGGTATGATACTTACTAATAGAAAAATTTGATAAATTAACATGGGTGAAGGTAAGAGTTAACTTGGGAAAAAGTACACATGGGTAAAGTGAAAATTGAAAGTAAAATCCCCAAAATCACAAATTGTTTTCTATATAATGATCCGATGGTATGAGTTTAAACCTTTAAATTTCCCATAGTTAATATATTCAAAATATGTGAGTATTTTACCTTGAAATAGGTTCAAGAAAGTTTTTAATAATTTAGGGTAATTCCAAAACTACCCTTCCCCACACTAATTAAAAGAATCATTTACACCACTTATTTAAAAACCTATTACCTTTAATTATTTGGTTAAACTATAAAAAAACATTTCCTTTAACACTATCCTAGGAACTATATCCTTTTCCACCCTTAATCACCCAAATACCTATATTTCCATGGATAATCCATGGAAAATTAATGTTCTCAATGTGAGTTGTACTCTCCCCTTTGTCTTTATTTTTAATTTTCCTCTTCTTAATATTATATAAAATTTTTAATATAATTAATTCAACATCAAATATATACTAAAATTTTATTATAATAATGTAAAACTTGCTATTCATTCATTCTATATAATTCCTTAAAAAAAATTCACGGATCCTCTGTATGTGCAAACATCCTCTTTCATGATATGTGGTTTATTTTTAATCACCGCATTTTATGGATGTTATAAAGGATGATTTTAGTTAATAGTTATTTTTTTATGTCGCTTATTAAATTATTAAATGATCATATTTTACTTCAACTTTCATTTTTTCCATTCTTTAGGGAATCAGATCATGAATCATCCGTATATACAGACAACTGCCTCCTTGAAAGCAATCGATTGTTTATCTTAAACAAATAAAATGTATGGAAGTAAAAGTGTAATTAATGAATTAATATTATTATTATAAAATTATTATAATTTTAATGTGATAAATTTTTAAACACCATTACTCCATTTATTCATTGATAAATGGGTTTGTTAATCATGCCTACATGCGAACTACCACCTCCACGAATGAAGAATTTCATTTTCCAACACCAACCATCATTAATGGTATCATAATGGATTTTATGGATATATATTATATATAAAAACTTTGTAATATTATGTAAGTGTTATATTAACATTATATAATATCACTTTATTATTCATTCAATCATTATGACACGCTTTTTTTTGGTCGGACTACCGCACAGTTAAGAGATGTTGTAATATTTATATAGTGAAATTTTAAGGACTCCATATACTAACAATTACATATAAAAATAAGGTATAATTGATTTTATAATGGATTTTTAGTTATAATATTAATATCCAAACATGTTAATAATATATCATATTCGTTCATTAAAAACTATCCAAACAAGTGTGTCTCCAGCTTCATCTTCCCAAGTCAGGTTAAAATACTCATGGGATGAAGGTGGAACATTATAAATAATAAATCTATATATATATATATATTAAAGAAACATTTTTAATATTATAATTATGATCTATGTATCAAATATCATGTCTCAATATTAACATTAAAAATAATTTTTGAGGCTATGAAATGTGATAACACGTGCTGATATAAATAATCTCTAATGAAAAACTATATCCATAGTAAATAACTTTAATTGAACTATATAAAAGGATTATATAGATTAATAAGATTACTATATGGATTATTATTATAGATATGGTTGTTTTTATGGAATTTATAGTTTGGTCATATACGTTGGGACATAAGGTAAGTGATTTTTGTCTCAAACTCCCTTCATTGAGACATGATTTACTTTTTGTGCCAATTAACTTTTATATAGTGAATATGTTTTCTAATTATTACATTATCATGAAATAAATTTTACTCATTTTTTTTAATTACATTTTTTTTCTTTTTCTCCTTCCAGGGTTTCCATTATGTGTTACACAATTCATGACTATTTTCCCAACTCATGTCCCTTTTACTATTAGTCGTTAATTCTCTTCATGATTTTGATATTACAAGTATATTTTCATAAAATATATATATTAAATTGATATATTTAATTCTTCTCCAGTTATATTAATTCCCTTCTTTAATATCATCCCCTTTGATGAAATGCTTCTTCAAATAAAATAAATATGTTGATATGAATAACTTCTATACTTTCCAATGGATGTTTTTCTTCGGTGTCCTCGTTTAACCTATATAAAGTCAGATAAATAACCCAAATGTGTTTCATCTCAAGTGACCATAAATTTTTCCATCACATATTTGAAAACTAAATTTTTATTATCCTTTTCATTAAGTGGTTTTAATTGAAGATAATAATATTTTTTTAGCTATTTCCATGTGGATATTTTTCAAAAAAGGGTTTCCTTTAAATTAATTCAATAAATTAATTATAAAGTTTTCCATGAATATTTTTTTTATGTTATTTTCACTTAAATTTACATTATTAAAAAAAAGTAAATGAAATTATTTTTAATATTTTCCACAATGGTTTATTTTGATGGAATTAATCTCTTTTACATGTTTTATATGAATATATCTATCTGTTTCATTTATTGTTTTCTAAGAGACTTAATCTATATAATTTTTTGTTTTCAAAGATGAAATTTTTATTATATTGGTTTAATAAAATATTTTATTTAAATTTTTTCAAATTACATAGGACATTATTATTTTCAAAGAAATTTTCCTAATTATTTTAAGTGTTTTATTTATCTACATATTATTCTTTATAAGTGATATTCTTAAAATGATACCACACACATTTTATCTTGAAGAATTAAAAGAATATCTATTACATTGATTTTATGATCCATAGCTAATTTTTTTGTCCCTAATCATCCATTTTTATATGCATGATTTACTTCCAATGGCTTTCCTATGTGAATTCCCTATGTTCTATTACATGATATACGGGTGTTCACCTATATGAAAAATACATGAATTAATTTGTTAAATTATTTTCTAAATTGTATATCCATTTCCTATATGGTGTAAGTATCATATGTCTAATTATATTTTTTGAGTGGCATTTTCATAGAATTATTATTAAATTCATTAGATACCCGTATATTATCCCAGGGTTTATCATGTCTTGTTTACGGATGAAATCATGAATTCTTCCTTACATGAACCACTTGTGAGGGATATAAAAACCATTTTATTTATTTGGATTTTTATGATATGTCACTTGAAAACATGTTGTAGACATATGTATGATTTTAAATATGAAATGAGTTTTCCTTGAATTATTTATGCCACCAATATATTGGGTAATGTGTTTATCTCATGAGATATCATAGTGCATGGGTAGTGAGCCTATCCAATAGTGGCGTGTGTTTAAATAAACTATAAAACTATGTTATGTTAACGAGGTAGATATCCCGGAATTATACTATGATCCTATGTTTATTATGTCTCCAAAAACCTATTATATTATGATCTTATGTTATTATCATTATGTAATATGTGTTCTATGATATCATTTCGTTATTTTATACTCTCGTGCTTATGATTAATTCTCTTTATGGTATAATTCCAGGCCTCTTGACATGTATAAGTTATTTCACTAATATGATTTACTTTTATTATTCCCTTACTAAGCATCTAATCTCACCACTTTTTTATGTTTTCAATTCATTTGGTAATGAAAGAAAGTATTAAATATTCCTATCATAGAAGATTATAATTTATAGATAATTTATGAGATATGTTAAAGAATAATTGTGGATTTAATAGCTTCTTATACATAAGAAAAATAATGTTTCCATTGAATGATAGATACATGGGTTTCATTATTAAGTGATTTTTTAAAATCCACTAAAACTATTAACTAAAAGAACCTCATATTTTAATTGTGAGAAATATATAGAAATCATATATGTGTGTCAAATATAGTGATGTATTTTATGTATTTTTTTCCCTGAAACTAGGAGTGTAAGTATGGAGGTGGTACACTAGTATATGGTTGGGTGAAGGGGTATACCTAATATAGGGGCATGGGTAATGTTTCTCCCTAATAAAGAGACTTGTGTGAGGGGTATCCCAAGTGGGGAGACTTAGTTTTTTGTGTCTCTCTAGAGATGGGTAGGTAAAATGGTTCTCCCTAGTGGTAGGTAAGGAAAAGTTGTCTCCCTAATTGTAGGTACAAAGAAGTAGATTCCCTATTGATGTGAAGGGTCAATTTGTGACCATAATAAGGGAATGGGTGATGGTTCACCCTTGAAATGAGGCATCTAGGAATGAATTGGGTGATTTCAACCCTATTGTATCATTCGGTATAGGTTCCTTCACCATTTTCTTAGAGAACTACAGAGGATGAGGTCTCCCATGATGGTTTTTATCTTTCAAGCCTTTGGGTAAAATAATTACCTTAATTTGTGTGTATTTACTTATGTCAATACCATTTAATTGGTCATCTAAAGAGATATAAAACACTTGGTCATGTAATTCTATAAGACATGTGCATAGGGGGTTTTCTATTTCTTTCGTCATGGGTATCCCACATCAAGTGAGAAAAACAGAGACCTGTGTGGTCTATCTATATGAATCTATTAGGAGTATAGAGAGAAATCAAATGCTCATGATTGAATAAATATATTAATTTCTATTGGTTCATAAATGGGGACCTGTAACGACCCAAAGTTTCATTAATGGAAAATCCCTCTTGATCCAGTTAAATGTCTCTTTATAAAAAATGTTTTTATAAGATGTCAACTTCTTTGGTTTTATCATAATAGTTGTGACCGTTACTTTTATAGTCGTTGAACAGTGATCACATGATTAGTATAAATATAAGGCTTTAACGAACCCAATTTTAATCAGATAAAGGAAGTGATGGCCTCATCTAGTAGAATTGCCCCATACGAGGCCCATTTGTTGGAGCTTGGAAAAGAGGTGGCATCCTTGGGCTTCTCCCTTGACCAATACCAAGCTGAGCTTCACCATGTCAAGCTCAATCGGGACCGTCTACAGGAAAAGTTGAAGTTGATAGAGATTACCACTCGAGCGATGTTATCCGAGCCACCCCAAGAGTCTGTCACCATCGCACACCTTACCCTTAGGTCTTATGCGGCTATTTTAAGTGGTTATGTGACAAATAAGTAGTATTATGTTCATGTACATTATTTTTTTTGTATATAATAATGAATATAATTTCTAGTCATTTTTGATACATTGTAAATAGTTTTTAAAGTACAAATGGTGTTTTTAGTTATTATTTAATTAAGAATTCAATTTTATTAAATTAAGGGATTTTTGAATTAAATAATATTTTAATAAAATATATTATTATTAATATTAAATTAATTTTTATTAAATATAAATTATCTTATAATTTTATGAATGCAATTAAAATTTTTATTAAGGTTTGAAAGCCATTTCTGTCAAAACCCGTGAATTTTCGATAAATATTGGTTTTTATTTTAAAAAGTGAAAATTAACATATTTAGAAATTTTTTTAGATAACATAAATGTCATTTCTAGAATCATGACGTTGAAATTATCCAATGGTGAATTTTTCTTAATTTTCTGAGACAGTCAAATTTTTGGGTAAAAATTAAATACCGTTTAAATATATAATGTGTTTTATGACATCATGATGACCCAATGGTGATGTAATAAAATAACACAATCCTTATGATCGGCCAATATATGTTTTATCATTAAAATAATGTGATTTTGGGTTTGTTTGACTTACTTTGCAAAGCATTAATGGACCCCTCAAGACATATTCAACACTTTTCCTTTTTAAATTAATTTCCATGGGAGTATGACTCACCTCCACATAAGAAACCTTATTATTTTAAGAAGTTAGGACTTGGGACTTATAAAATATTTTTTTCCTCTTCCCTTTTCCAAAAAACATGTTTAAAAACCATGGGATGGTTTGTGGTTTATATTAATTTAATGTAAGGGGACCCAAACCTAAATAATAAAGAATTCCCTCAACTTTCCTATATAAACCCACCCAAGCTCCCACTTCCTCCTCACTAAAATCCATTGGAGTTTGTCCAACCTCTTCCATACTCTCTCTATAATCCTCCCAAGGTGCCCCAATCTCCCAAGAAGCCTCTCACAAGCCTCTCTCTAGCCTTTGGAAGCACACTTCCAAGTAAGGGTTTTTTCTTCCTTTCTCATTTTTGTCCAATTTTCTGTAAGTTGTTTTGCCCTTTTAATTTCAATTATGAATTTTGGGGTATGGTTTAGCACCTCCCCTATACTGACCTCTTATTTTTTGAATTATGGGATACACCTTTCTCTCTCATTAAATTCCTCCCATGTACACCCATTACTATGCCGAAAATTCCGAAAGGAACTTCTCTATCCTATTTTACATTCAAGCAATATTTTTGTATCATGAATCTAATTTCCATTAAAATTGTTGGGACATGTATCTATATGAACTCATTATTGTATATTACATGTAAATATGATTAGGAACCCATTTCTCTCTAATCAACCATTTTTATGAATTCTTATGTCACGCCGTTACGCTGCCGAAATCGCACCGATTTTCTAAGTCAATTCCATTGTGTAGTTGATATCATTCCCATTTCTCCTTCAAGGGTATCCACCTTTATGAACATTTACTTATTGATTACAAAGCTTCATGTCTGAAGTCCACATTCCTTTATCTTGGAATAAATTTTTATGTTTTATGAATCCATATTTTATGATCCATGTGGCACACTTATGCATGAAATGAAATGTTTAAGAAGGGTGCACCATTATAGCGCTCCAATGCATTGGGTAAAGTATAGTATCATGATACATCATGTGAAATGAGTGTTGACTCATGATAATTCAAGTGAAACGAGGGTTTACTCATGCTTCATGTTCAATGAGGGTTTACTCATGCTTAATGTGCAATGAGCCTTGGCTCATGCTAATGCAATGTTAAGTGTTATTGCCACATTTCCATGTTATGATTATCATGATTTATCATGGCTTTATGTTCATGTTTATCTTATGCTCTATTGACATGCCTATTTCCTAACATGTATTGTACTCCTCATGTTATTCCATTTGTACTCCCTTACTGGGCTTTATAGCTCACCCTTTTCTTATGTATGTCCTCGGGTTATCCCATGCAATGCTAAGTACGAGGGAATGTAGTGGTCATGTAAAGGAAGTTTTCAATAAAGATGTTGTATTTCATGTTTTAAGTTTTTATGTAATGATCCTAAGCCCCAAATACACTAAACCTCTCGATCTCCTTTGTTGTATCAAGTGATGTTTTATGTAATGAATCATGTTTAAGTTGTAATAAAAACTATGGTTGTCATAGTTGGTTTCAGAGGATAGGTTTAGTTATTTTTGGGATTAGGAAACCCTAGTAAAGCCTTAGATACAAGATTAAGTATAATAAGAACAGCCCTATGTTTTGGTAAATACTAAGTAAGTGGTTTATCAAACAAATACATCCTTGTCTGGATACGAGCAAGTAGAGGCGGCTCTGGCACAGATGTATCCTAGGGGTAAAACCCGAAAACACCTCTTTGAGCTAGACTCGAACGGGAACTGGTGCATGACAACAGTCCTTGCTGCACTCTTGGTTACGAAACTCCCAAGGGATATGTTTTGATAAATTCACAATCTTAGTATGAACCCTTATTAAGGGACAAATGCCCCTAAGAATATATGTTAGAAAGTAGATCATGAAAAGCCTACATTGAAGCCTATAGATTCATGAGTTAAAGAAATTAAAGTTTATTTATAAGTCATCAACTTTTGTCTTTGGATTACCCTTTATGTGTTACCCCTAACTTTCCTTTTATTCCAGCCAATGGCCGGTAATAGGAGGACTCGGGCTAACAACCGTTGTGAAGATCAGTGTGATGACTGTACTAATGAGATGCCAAATCCAATGGGAGCGGGAATAGTGAACTTTGTCACGCTTCTCTCTCAGCTAAATCATGTATTGAATAGAGACACGGGTCAAGAGGAACGTTCAACCCCCCATAAGAACGAACAAGTCGCTATCGAGAGCTTCATGAGACAAAGGCCTCCTACTTTTAGTGGATCATATGATCCCACGATCGTTGAATAATGGATCAACTCCATTGAAAAGATCTTCTCCATCCACCAATGTTCTAAACAAGAGAAGGTCCTCTTGGTTGATTATCATATGGAGGGTGAATCTGATAAATGGTGGATGTCGATCAAAAATACGAAGCCTGAGGAGGAGATCGAGGCTTTGTAATGGGAGGAATTCTGGAAGATGTTTTTCGATAAATATTTTCCACGCACCCTCTAGCTTAAGATGGAACGGGACTTCCTTTCCCTCAAGAAAAATGATGAAGAATCTGTTGGAGCGTACGAGGAAAACTTCACAAGGCATGAACAATATGCTTCCGGCTTTGTCGTTACCCCCGAATTCAAGGTTGACCGCTTCTTTGGTGGGCTAAAGCCTAACTTGAGGAAAGAATTATAGATCCGTGACTTTGAAAGCTATGAGTAAATTTTCTGATGTTCCCTCAAGGTCGAAATAGAGATCAGAGAATCACAGGGGTATCATGGGGATAAGAAGCATAAGGTGGAATTCAATGCTGGTGGGCCAATGGACAAATCCAACGGCGCTACGAAGTTACAACACCCCACTTGCCAAAAGTGCAAAAAAAAATCACCCTGGAAATTTCCTTAAGGGGACGAGAAAATTCTTTAGGTGTGTAAGAGAAGGGGACCTAGATGTTAATTATCGGCAAGAAGGACCCACAGCTGCGACAGAGGAGAGGAACACTCCGTTCGAACCTCAACACGTTGTTCAATGCTATAAATGCAAAGAACCCGGTCATTTTTCAAATCAGTGCCCTAATCCAAGGGTTATCGGAGGCAACCAACAACCTCCAAGACAGCAAGGAAGAGCTTTTTCCATCACTTTTGCCGAAGTGAACCCCAACAATGAAGTGGTTATAGGTACTTTAGTTATTCATTCAAGAATAGCAAACTTAATTTTTGATTCAGGTTCTACGCATTCTTTTATATCTCGAAATTTTAGTAGAACAATCCCAGCACCACCAAAAATCATGGAAGTAAAGATGTCGGTGAGTAAGGAAAATGGGGAAATCATTGCATCCCATGAATATAAGTCCTCCCCTGTTATAATCTGTGGATTTAATTTCCAGGAGAACCTCATCATACTCCCTCTGGTGGAATTTGATGCAATTCTTGGCATGGATTGGCTTTCCATATAAAGAGACAATATAAATTTTCGGGAGAGGGAAATCACACTCCATATAGAGAATCGACCCCCTATTCTTTAAAAGTGTCAGGAGGAAGATGAATCTATTTTAGCTCCATCATCTCAAGCATGGATATTACTGCCTTATGAGAACGCGTATCTAGCTCAGATTATTGAGTCCAAGGAAGAAACCATCCATGAAGAAATGCCTATTGTGAGGGAATTCGCTGAAGTGTTTCCTGAGGAACTGTCTGGTCTTCCTCCTAGAAGAGATGTTGAGTTCTCAATTGAACTTATACCTGGGGCATTACCAATATCCAAGACTCCATATAGAATGGCTGTTGTTGAGCTTGAAGAGCTGGAGAAACAACTACAGGAGAATCTGGAAAAAGGGTTTATACGCCCAAGTGCTTCACCATGGGGTGCACCAGTCCTCTTCATCAAAAAGAAGTATGGGTCAATGCGGCTTTGCATTGATTATCGTGAACTTAACAAAATCATGATAAAGAAAAAGTATCCTCTCCCACGAATTGATGACTTGTTCAATCAGTTGCGTGGAGAACAATACTTCTCCAAGGTGGACTTGCGGTCGGGATATTATCAAGTAAGGGTGAAGAAGGATGATATCCCCAAGACTGCTTTTCGTACAAGGTACAGGAACTATGAATTCATAGTAATGCCTTTCGGAATCACCAATGCTCCAGAAATATTCATGGACTTGATGAATATAATCTTTAGAGATTACCTTGACAAATTTGTGGTAGTCTTTATAGATGATATTCTAATATACTCCAAAACCAAGGAGGATCCTGAGGAGCATTTAAGAACTGTACTGGAGACTTTGTGCAAGGAGAAGCTCTATGCAAAGTACAGCAAGTATGAGTTCTTGTTGAAGGAGGTCTCATTCTTGGGCCATATCATCACATGCAATGGGATATCTCTGGACCCCTCCAAAACAGATGCAATTGAGGGATGGTCGAGGCCAACATCTGTAACGGATATTCGTAGCTTCTTGGGGTTAGCTGGATATTATTGATGATTTGTGAGAAATTTCTCACAATTGTCCAACCCTATTACCAAGCTAACTCGAAAGGGAGTAAAGTTTTCTTGGAGTGATGAATGCGAAGAAAGCTTCAAGGAGTTGAAAAAGAGGCTTATCACTGCACCCGTGCTCACTTTACCCACAAGTGGGGAGCTTTTTGTGGTATTCAGTGATGCTTAGAAGAAGGGCTTAGGATGTGTGATGATGTAGAATGATAAATTGATATCCTATGCCTCAAGGCAGTTGAAAATCCATAAGCAAAACTATCCAACGCATGATTTGGAGTTGGCGGCGGTGATCATTGCCTTGAAAATCTGGCGGCATTATCTCTATGGAGAGATGTGTGAGATATATAATAACCACAAGAGTCTTAAATATATATTCACACAGAAAGAGCTTAATATGCTCCAGAAAATATGGATAGAGATCATCAAGGATTATGATTGTTCAATACATTACCACCCTGGGAAAGCAAACAAGGTGGAAGATGCCCTAGGTAGAAAGGATCCAGCGATTCTATCAATGATGAGAATTGAGAAGGATCCAATCTTCTTAGACTTGATGAAGATGGACGTGGGAATCATAAAGAAGGGAACATTATCAATCCTTTCACAAATTATTCCTCAACCATCTCTTTTGGAAAGGTTAAAGGATGCTCAAAAAGATGATGTGGGAATTCAAGAAAAAGTGGAAGCTATCAAAAAAGGGAAATCCTCGGAGTTTAATGTTAATGAAGAAGGAACTGTGCTGTTTGGGAAAAGACTATGTGTTCCATCAAGTCCGGAGCTGATGAAGGAAATTTTAGATGATGCACATAGTTCAAATTTCTCTATTCACCTAGGGAGCACAAAGATGTATCTTGATCTCTGAGAAAACTTTTGGTGGGATAATATGAAGAAGGAGATCGCTGAATATACATCAAAGTGTCTGGTGTGTCAGCAAGTGAAGGCAGAGAGGTAGAAGTCTAAGGGGATGATGAAACCATTTCCCATACCATAATGGAAATGGGAGAACATCACCATGGACTTTGTCACCGGACTTCCAAGGACATCCAAAGGCAAAAATGAAATATGGTTTGTTGAGGATCATCTAACAAATAATGCACACTTCATTGCTATTCGGGAGGATTTCTTATTGGATCAACTGGCACGGATATATATCAGGGAAGTGGTAAGGTTTCATGGAGTACCACTAACTATTGTGTCTGACTGAGATCTAAGATTCACCTCTATGCTTTGGAAGAGTCTTCAACATGCTCTGAATACTGAACTGAACTTCAGTACGGCCTATCGTCCTCAAACTGATGGCCAATCCGAGCGGACTATCCAAACACTTGAAGATATGTTGAGATCATGCTCAATGTACTTTAAAGGAGGATGGGATCAACATCTTCTTCTGGTTGAGTTCTCTTATAATAATAGTTTCCACTCGAGCATCCAAATGGCACCATATGAAGCCCTATATGGGAAAAGGTGCAGAACACCGGCAAGTTGGGATGAGGTCGGTGAACGTAAGCTGCTTGGACTATAAATGGTCGAAGAAATAGTGGAGAAGGTGAAAAGCATTCAGCAGCATATCAAGGCATCCCAGAGTCTATAGAAGAGTTATGCATATAATCGTCGACGAGACCTTGAGTTTAAATTTGGAGACATGGTGTTCTTACGCATATCTCCGTGGAAGAAGGTCATGAGGTTTGGAAAGAAAGGGAAGTTAAGTCCAAGGTACATCGGCCCCTTCGATATTCTTCATCATGTTGGGGTTGTGGCCTATCGACTAGCACTTCCACCTACTATGGCCAAGGTTCATGATTTATTTCATGTATCCCTCTTACGAAAGTACATACATGACCCTTCACACGTACTCTTATCTAAGGTGGTACAATTGGAAGACGATCTTTCTAATGAGGAGCAACCAGTGAAGTTCTTAGATCGTGGAGAAAAAGTTCTATGAAATAATACAATGCCCCTCGTCAAGGTATTGTTGAGAAACCAAAAGTTTTAAGAAGTGACTTGGGAATCGGAGGATATGATGAAGCTGAGTTACCCGCATTTGTTTTATTGTGGAAAAAAGAAAATTTCAAGGGCGAAATTTCTTAAGGGGGGAATATTTTAACGACCCAAAGTTTCATTAATGGAAAATCCATCTTGATCCAGTTAAATGTCTCTTTATAAAAAATGTTTTTATAAGATGTCAACTTTTTTGGTTTTATGATAAGAGTTGTGACAGTTACTTTTATAGTCGTTGAATAGTGATCACATGATTAGTATAAATATAAGTCTTTAACGAACCCAATTTTACTCAGACAAAGGAAGCGATGGCCTCATCCAGTAGAATTGCCCCATACGAGGCCCATTTGTCAGAGCTCGGAAAAGAGGTGGCATCCTTGGGCTTCACCATTGACCAAGCCCAAGCTGAGCTTCACCATGTCAAGCTCGAATGGGACCGTCTACGGTAAAAGTAGAAGTTGATAGAGATTACCACTTGAGCGATGTTATCCGAGCCACCCCAAGAGTCTGTCACCATCGCACACCTTACCCTTAGGTCTTATGTGGCTATTTTAAGGGGTTATGTAAAAAATAAGTAGTAATATGTTCATATACATTATTTTTTTTGTATATAATAATGAATATAATTTCTATTCATTTTTGATACATTTTAAATAGTTTTTAAAGTACAAATGATGTTTTTAGTTAATATTTAATTAATAATTCAATTTTATTAAATTAAGGGATTTTTGAATAAAATAATATTTTAATAAAATATATTATTATTAATATTAAATTAATTTTTATTAAATATAAATGATCTTATAATTTTATGAATGCAATTAAAATTTTTATTAAGGTTTGAAATCCATTTCTGTCAAAACCCGTGAATTTTCTATAAATATTTGTTTTAATTTTAAAAAGTGAAAATTAACATGTTTAGAAATTTTTTTAGATAAAATAAATTTTGTTTCTGGAATCAGTTCGTCGAAGTCATACAACGGTGAATTTTTCATAATTTTCTGAGACAATCAAATTTTTGGGTAAAAATTAAATACCGTTTAAATATATAATGTGTTTTATGACATCATGATAACCCAATAGTGATGTAATAAAATACCTTAATCATTATGTTCGGCCAATATTTGTTTTATCATTAAAATAATGTGATTTTGGGTTTGTTTGACTTACTTTTCAAAGCATTAATGGAACCCTCAAGACATATTCAACACTTTGCCTTTTTAAATTAATTTCCATGGGAGTGTGACTCACCTCCACATAAGCAACCGTATTATTTTAAGAATTTCGTACTTGGGCCTTATAAAATATTGTTTTCTTCTTCCCTTTGCCAAATACCATGGGTAAAAACCATGGGATGGTTTGTGGTTTGGATTAATTTAATGTAAGGGGACCCAAACCTAAATAATAAAGAATTCACTCACCTTTCCTATATAAACCCACCCAAGATCCCACTTCCTCCTCACTAAAATCCATTGAAGTGCGTCCAACATCTTCCCTACTCTCTCTAGAATCCTTCCAAGGTTCCCCAAGCTCCCAAGAAGCCTCTCACAACCCTCTCTCTAGCCTTTGGAAGCACACTTCCAAGTAACGGTTTTTTCGTCCTTTCTCATTTTTGTCCAATTTTCTTTAAGTTGTTTTGCCCTTTTAATTTCAATTATGAATGTTGGGGTATGGTTTCACACCTCCCCCATACTGACCTATTATTGTTTGAATGATGGGATACCCCTTTCTCTCTCATTAAATGCCTCCCATGTACACCCATTACTATGCCGAAAATTCTGAAAGGAACTTCTCTCTCCTCTTTTACATTCAAGAAATATTTTTGTATCATGAATCTAATTTCAATTACAATTGATGGTACATGTATCTATATGAATTCATTACTATCCATTAAATGTAAATATGATGAGGAACCCCTTTCTCTCTCATCAACCATTTTTTATGAATTCTTATGTCACGCCGTTACACTGTCGAAATCGCACCGATTTTCTAAGCCAATGACATTGTGTAGTGGATACCATGCCCATTTATCCATCAAGGGTATCCACATTTATGAACATTTACTTATTGATTACAAAGCTTCATGTCTGAAGTCCACATTCCTTTATCTTGGAATAAATTTTTATGTTTTATGAATCCATATTTTATGATCCATGTGGCACACTTATGCATGAAATGAAATGTTTAAGAAGGGTGCACCATTATAGCGCTCCAATGCATTGGGTAAAGTATAGTATCATGATACATCATGTGCAATGAGTGTTGACTCATGCTAATTCAAGTGAAACGAGGGTTTACTCATGCTTCATGTGCAATGAGGGTTTACTCATGCTCCATGTGCAATGAGCCTTGGCTCATGCTAATTCAATGTTAAGTGTTGTTGCCACATTTCCATGTTATGATTATCATGCTTTATCAGGACTTTATGTTCATGTTTATCTTATAATCTATTGACATGCCTATTGCCTAACATGTATTGTACTCCTCATTTTATTCCATGTGTACTCCCTTACTGGGCTTTATAGCTCACCCTTTTCTTATGCATGTCCTCAGGTTATCCCATGCAATGCTAAGTACGAGGGAATGTAGTGGTCATGTAAAGGATGTTTTAAATAATGATGTTGTATTTCATGTTTTTAGTTTTTATTTAATGATACAAATCCCCAAAGACACTAAACCTCTCGATCTTCTTTGTTGTATCAAGTGAATTTTTATGTAATGAATCATGTTTAAGTTGTAATAAAAAAGCAGGGTTGTCATAGGACCTATGTGAAGTGACTTAATCACAAGCCCAAGGTTATTTGCCTTTAACATATCATGCTTCTCATCCTTTACCAAAAATGGATCTAGGACATATACGAACGTGAGGATCATTTCATGTGTAAATATCAAAGTAAAAATGATAAATTCATGGAGTCACCTATATATGTAAGATTCATTCAGTCAATGTGTAAGATATTTTTGTAAGAGATAGGAATGTGTTAATGGAATGTCACGCCAGGTATGCATAGGGTTTTTGTTAGAAATAGGTATAAAAATATAGAAAATCATAAATAGGATCCTTTATGTATATGGTTGTTGGTTAATTTTTAATATCATCCATAATACCAAAATATAATAATTGAAAAACACTCACTATGATATGTTTCGTGTTTCATGAGATTCACAATGATACAAAAGAATTTTTACTAAAGAAAAATTATAAGTGTATCAAAACATTATACTGATATGAAATATATTCGATTAAAATAGGATGATAAAAATTTATTATATTGAAAAATGTATAATATATAAGAGTAACTATATAGATATGATGATATGTATAGGTTTTCTAAGATAAAATTATCAATTAAAAATGTTTTTGATAAAGAGTTCAATCACTTATTTTTATATACATCTTATAGTATGATATTATTTATAGATTAGTTAGTCATAAACATTTTATTTCCATGGGAAGTATGCCCATTCCATAAAGAGGTGTGGATATATCTCAATTTCTTTAATTATTTTTTAGATATTTATTTCATATAATAAATTCACACTGTATTAGGTTATAAGATCACACCAAGAGAATTTATAAATATATGGGTAAGGAAAGAGTGATAATTATGGTGAGTTAGTAAGAATTAAATGTTTCATAGATCATGGATTACAGATTCATGTGATTTGATTGAAATTTTAAAATAGAAAAAAATAATGGTTTTTATTATTATATAAATAATATTCATTCAATTATGTGAATATCTATGAATATAAGATGAATAGAAGGGAATTGACAGTATTGTTATCTAAAAAAATAATGAGATCAATAAATAAATGGATAGACTTACTTTTCATTAAAGGAAGAAAATAGAAAAATGAATATATTTGACATATCCATTTAATCAGAAGTTAATTATATGAATTCCATATTCATGCTTGAAAAGTATAGAAGTAATTAAGGGGGATCTGGGAGGTTATCTTGATGGAGGATCGTGAAGTTTTTCATTATGATGAATGTAGAGATGATTGAAAACCTATTATTAGTGTAAACTATAATGGGTTTATGTAAATAAAGATACATTATTTTATAAGTAAAGTGAGGCATATGAGTGATTTAGAGTTTTGAGTTCTATGATTTATAAAAGTTTTAAAATTTTAGGATCATATAATTCACTCCAAATTATAAAAAAATAAGTAGTATATTTATTGGTTCTAGAACATCGACACATTACTATTGTATTCTCATTAGATTTGTCCGGTTTGGTTAAACCATGAAATAATTATTATTTACCTACTTATATATTGTATTAATTTATATCAACTATGAGTTGGAGAGATGTTTCTACTAATATTTGAGTATGAATGTTTCATATGGTCTATTGAAGAAATCAGCATACCCTAATTCAACCCCTAGGTTATTTACCTTAATTTGGGAAAAAGTTGTAAAAATTACCAAGGTTCATACTAAACTTTTCTCTCTTTATAGTAATTACCATGGTCAATATCCATAATGAAATCTAAATCTTCTACAAAAGAAATTTTAGTTATGTAAGAATCATATGCAAAACTATTTTTGATAGTTATAAATGGATGATTACATAACTTCTGTACAAAATATGTAATCCAAAATGGAGTAAGAAGATTTATCATATAAATATTGAAGGAAGATTTCTTTAGATTCCAAATGAGTAAATATGTTAAGAGGATATTATTCCAGTGTAATATAAGTGAAGGTGATATCATGTCAATCCACACATTCCACGTGGGAAAAGTTCTCAACATATATGAATGAAATTCCATATTATGTAAAGTAAAATTGTAGGTTCAATAAAAAATATTATTATTTGGGTATTCATATGAATGAGTTAATTTATACATTATTTGATTGGGAGGACATCATTGTGTAGAAAATTTAAAGACTTAGATAAAACCTCAATGATATTAAAATTGTGAAGAGTATCCTAATAATATTACCAATATGTTTCTACAAGAAGATTTTGATGCTCAAATAAAAAGATTCAAATATGGTGTAGTTTGATTGTCTTCATAGCACACTTATTACAAAAGTGATAAGTAACAATAACATATAGTCCTTGAAAAAGAGAATTTTCTAGAACCATCATTCAAGGAAATGAAGAAACTAGCATTGGAGGATGATTCTGATGATTGGAAAGTCAATGAAGAATGTATTTTATATCCTAAAATCTAAAAAACTGAAAAGGAAAATTCAAAGGTAGGATTTTACTTGAATTTTTTGTTTCAAAATGTTTTTCATTTTATTATAATTTTGTAAAATAATTTTTGACATATTGAAAATGAAAAAATATTAATGATGAAATCATCTAAGGATTTGATAGTTAAGAGGATTCTATAGAAAAAAAATTCATCAAGAAGAAGGAATTTATTTTTTAAGAAGATTATAGATTAGATGAAATTGAAGTGGTAGAAACTAAAGACTGTAAGGACATCAATGTCAAGGACCTTGATGATATTAAAGAAAAACTGCAATGAGATGACAATGATTATTGAATTATATAAGATGAGTGAAGAGTTTCAAGAGAGGTTGAACTATAGGATTCTAATGAAGGCATTGATTTTTGAAGTTCCAAAATAAATAAATCTAATGAGGAGTTAGGTGATTCAAAAGATAATATAAAGAAAAAAATAGGATGAAATATCTTATTTTAAGGTTGAAATTGAATCTCTCGTGTCAATAAATCATGAACACTCATATAGGTAAATTATGCTCAAGATCAAAATTAAATTGTGGTCTATGATTATCAATGTCCTACTGATACTATAAAAGATTGTTCCAAAATAATTAATTGGATCTATATTGATGTTGGGTAAATTCTTGGAAATCTCAATGATCAAGAGATAATATTAACTCCTTGAATGATATCAGGGTGTTTGAGTGTATAAGAAACCAACTAATCTAAGGAATAACATGGTAATTTAGTGTAAAGGTTAGAAAATTTACCACAGTGTAGGATTTCAAAAATAAAGGAAAATTTTTTGATGCGCTAGATCTTAAGAAAAATTCCGGGAGGGTTGATTCAAAACTAGAAGCACATAAAACGCTTCAAGAAGGTCAATTTGAATGATTTACTATAAACATGAAAAGCAATAGGTTCATTTGAAAAGATATGTAATAAAATATAAAACATATGATGTTCTTTGTTATAGAAATATAGGTTATAAAAAATAAGTGATTTTATAAGAAAAATTAATTTAAATAAAAAATAAAATAGAAGAATAAATTCACATATTTTTGATGTATTTTATTTTTTATGTGAATTTTATGGGCATAATGTTGTGAATTTATCATCAGAGTTGAAAATATAAGATCTAATATAGATCTATAATTTTATATCTTAATAACTTGGTTCATTATCAATGTAGATAAATACTAATAATCAATTCCCAACCCTTTAAGATGAGTATGTTTCAATATATTTGGAGGTAGAAGAGTCTCATTAATCACTAAAGTAATAGAACCAATAAACCAAGATCAAAAAAGAAAAATTTTAGAATGTAAGGTTTATCGAAATATCTTTAAAATAAATGAATCATGATAGAGTGTAAATAATTGATAGTGGTTTAACATTATATATTAATGGAAAAGAAAATAAGAGCATGGGGATCATTTATAAAAAGTGTTTCATTATTTTAAAACTGATGAAAGTTTGAAGGTAATTTGTTTTGAAAAATATTAAATTAGAAGAAAATACTTGAGGTGCATAGATTTTATCGTTGTTTAAATCCTCTGTCAAATTATTCTATGTGTAATTCAATTATGTTATTCGAGGAATACTATAAATTTTAACAAGAATTATTTCATTATTGATGTAAGATATGGTTCCAATTTCATGTAATAAAAAAACACAAAGAGAGATATCTACCTCATTGGTGGAGAAGAAGATGGGTGTTTTATAACAAAGGAGGAAAAGAAAAAATTATGGCATGAAATTATTATTCTATTGAGCCAAAATTCCTTGGAAAATTTGGTGAAAATAAAGGATTTATTTATATTCCTAAACTCTCATGTGATCACACTCACACATGTTCCACTTTAAAAAAATAGAAAACCATTCAAAAAATTTCCAATGCAAAACACAAGAATTCAATCTGATTTTTTAGTTGGTTCACATTGGTGTGTGTTGAAAAATATCTACCAAATTTATGGATTTAAAGAGGTACTATGTTCTCTTATTAAATGGTCACTATAGGATAACATGACCTAGAGTGATCCCTTTAAATTCTGAATTTTTTAAGTGTATTATATGTTATTAAAAATCAGTAGAGAAGTTTCTATTGATGAAAATTTAAAAAAAAACTAATAACAGCATATAATTCAAAAAACAATCTTGTGTAATAATTTATAAAAAATCATTAGATAATTCACCATATTTCAGTGGATACCATTCCTTAATAAAATATTGTTTTTATAAGGAGTAAAAATATTATTAACAACATGGACCAGATGATTCTCATTGAGAAAAACAATTGTAGGTGTATTTGAAGGAAGAAATACTTACATTCTTTTATATCTCCAAGAGGGTAATTTTTTGTAATAATTAAGTGTGGATACCCTATGACAGGTGGTGTGGTAATAAGATAATAATTGAATTATTTTTAATTTTTAGATGTATGTTATTTATTATCAAAAATTATAATAAAGGAATGTCTTGAGATATTTAGAATAAAGGAATATTTCATGAATATTTAACCAAATAAAAGCATATAAATACATCAATAAAAAGATTTTAAGAATCATTAAAATTAAATATTTCATTTATGTTAAAAATGAGTAGAATCCCCAGTCTATTAAGTAGTTTTCAAAATAAAACAATGATTGAATTCTTGAGTAATGTGATAGTGAAGTGAGTAAATAAGTTTGGAACATAGGTATGAATATGGTTATGAGTAAGACACCAATTATGAATAAATAAGAGTAGCTTCAACAACTATAAATAAGACAAGTATCAAAGTTGGAATCAGTGAAGAAAATATCATTGGTGATAAAAAACGTTTGATGCAATCATGTAGTATATAGAGTAGAAAAAAATTATCCATTATATAAAGTAGAGCCAACTTATTTTAAATAAGCTACCAAAGATGAAAATTAGGTCAATTCAATGCATGAATATATTCACCATATTTTCAATAATCATATAATTATGTATTTTATAAGGCCATATAACAAATATTTTATTGGAACTAAGAGGGTTTTACAAAATAAACTCAAAAAAAGCGGTAAGTTGGCATAGAATAATGCATGGATAGTGTATAATGGATATTCCCAAATTGATTGGATTGATGTTGATGAAACATTTTCCCCTATAGATGATCTGGGAAAATCACAATTCTAATAAATTTTGTTTTAAATAACGTACAATGTTTTTGAGTAAGTGTATGGCCTTAAAAATTAGATAATCTTGAGTTTTTATTCATGGATTCACTTTCATACATTTTTAGGATATTTATGGTTTATAGATTTATATAATCATATCATAATTATTAAATTACAAAATCATATTTTACAAAGTGGACACATCTACTCATAATCCATTTTTCCTAAAAATATAAAACTTTTAAAATTAAACATGTCTTTGTTTCATTAAAAATCATAATGAATTTCAACATTAATACTTATTTTTCCTTAATCGTTATTAAAACACTATGAAAAAGATTTAAAATTGTTTGATAAGAACATATATCATGGTAAGAAACATATATTAATGAAATTACTTAGTCTGTGGAAAAAATAAATCTTATAAACATTTTACCCTTATCACAATATTATTTGAGAATATGGAATAAATCAAAACTATATGAATATAAAAACATTTTTCTCAAATAAAACCTGTAAATCCCATTGAAATAATATATACACTTTTTGGAAGTATAGATCATTATATTCATAACCCATGTTAAAATCATATAATAAATAATTGGATCCATATTAAATCTATTGGAGAATCCACATTGTTTACCAACCTACATAATTATTTAGAAAAAAATGGAACATTACTCTATTCATTTGAGATATATAATCGGTTCACCTATCATATAATCAATATTAGGATCACCTATCATATAAGATATTTTGGGATCACTTGTCATATAAATTGAATCAGGATTACCTATCATGCAACATATATCAGGCTCTCACGTCATCATCTATAATTATAAAGTATTATATCATGGATAAAACATTTTATACATTTACCTTTTTATCATCAAACCCTTGAAAAACTCATTTTAACCCATATGAAAGAAAATTAAAATGTAGAAATACCCTTTCCTTTTAAAAACTCTTTTTTGAAATTAAAAACCTTGATAAATTGGAAAGAGAGTTTTTGTTTTAAGAAAAAATGAATGATTGTAATGTAATACAAACATAAAAGAATAGCTGTTGTGGGGAATAATTCATTGACCCCACATGTGTTAAAATATAACATTCATTTTTCGTTTTTTATTTAAATTCAAATCATTCTATATAAAATATATAAAAGGATTTATTTTAAAATACATTAAAATAAAGTAAAAAGATATTTAAAACCGACTTTATAATTATTTTTTATCTATATAAATACATCCATAAAATAATTTTAATAATATCCACATGGAAGAAAATTATTTATAAAATAAACCCTTAAAAAATTTAAGACATGGTTTTTTGTTAAAGTGTCATATTCATTGAGTCTGAATCACCTGATACGTTCATTATTTTTTCAAATAATATGATTTTGTTAAATATTTACTTTGTTAATAAAATTTTTCAAGTTTGAATACGTTTTATTTTATTTATTTCTATATATATTAAATAAGAGAATATTTAAATTCATGTACAACGTTTTGATGATATTTAGATCATATGTCCAAAATGATTTTGGTAGGTTGACTATAGTTAAAGTGGTCATTAATAAATCATATCCAGAATAATATTAATAATTTAAATATCATTTTATTAAATTAATTGTACTCTTGAAACCAACCATGAAATATTGTTATGAAAAATTAATTACCATACAATCATAGAGACAGTAGGTCATACGTAGGCATAAGTAACATTTACATTTTTCAATAATCACGATGGAAAGTAGATAAGTATTATTTTATCATTACATAATGATTATTTTATCATAAATATAATATTATATCATTAAATAAACTTATATATAAACTAATTTATGTGGTGGTGAAAGAAAAAATCACATCGCTTCGTGGAGGTGGTAATCTAGATGTACAAATGAACTATGTTATCATTTTTCAATAGAAAGTAATAAAGTTGACAATATATTATCATTCCATAATTTTTTATGACATTATTTTCATATATATTAATTAAATAAATCATAATAAATAACCATGATAGGTGGTAATGGAAAATTGAACACATTTCTTCAAGGAGGTGGTAATCCACATGTATACATGAAAGATGATTTCATTTAATATATGGTGGAAAGGGAGATGTAAAAAGGCTTCAACATAATCATAATGACATATCAGTTTATTTATGATAGTGAAGTATTTATTTTATCCTATTAAATAATATTTAATTAGTTTAAAGAAGAAATAAACTTGGAAAAGGTTGATTAGGACTTATACCTTCTCCACAAACAATCTTCTTAGCTTACATGTTAATCCTCTTAGTTTTTTTCTTTTTTCTTTTGGTGATACCAGGTCCTCTATTATTTCAGGAGTGGATGTTGATAGATACTTCTTCATTGAATTTCCAAAATAGAGTTCTCAAAATGTGTGAGGAATATACGAGATGAGGTGGCCATTTATAAGTGAAGTGAGGTGTACTTTTGGAATTACAAAATGCATTAAACTAATATAAATTGATTTTTATTGATAATTGATCCAAATTGATATAATTAAAATAGTTTTTATTATGATTCTAAATATTCTCATAAAATAAAATTTATATAATATTAGATGATGTTTTTACCCTTATGTCTTTATTTTATCTTCCCGTTAACTCTTTTGACAAATATCACAGTATAAAAGTTTTTTACTTGTTAGGGTTCAGGAAAGTTTTTATAAAAGGAAAAGTTCCCCATAGATATACCATGTTTGATATAATAAACCTAATAAAATTTAATTGTATTAATATAATATTTTTATGAATTATAAATCATTTAGTAATATATCGTTTGTAAAAAAATATCCTTAATTTTGTTTTTGGAACTATTTATTTAATTTCTATTTAAAAATAACTTGAAAGAATAATAACTCAAATATAAACCATTAAAATATCAATAATATGTTGCATTGTTATATAAAATAAATTTTTTACTAAAAATAATCCAAATAATATTACATTTATACTTTTAAAAATTATTAATAATATTTTTCTACATCTTGTACAATCACTATGTTTTTATTCTATAAGCATTTTCAGTAATTACTTGAACATTAAAAATTAAAAATAAATTACCATAATAAAAAAATCATTTATATTTCAAATAATGATTTATAATCAACCATAATTAATTATTATCTCTATCACATAATATTATAGATGTTAAAATAAAGAGTGACATTTTTTATTTTTATTTACTTAAAATAATATATATTTTATTTTGAAAGGAAAATCTTACAAAATTTATATATATATTAATATTGGAAGAGGATCCTATAAACCCACTCATAATTTATATTAATGTAAAATTTTAAGGTTCTTTTTAATCCTTATTATATTATTTTTAAAATTAATTACTTGATTTACCCTTACCGTTGTGACAATTATTTAGTACAATTACTATTTATAATGACCAAAATAAAAGAGTCCTATTTAAAAAATTTATACCTTCTAATTATAATTATTGAATCCATTTTTAAGACTCAATTTATATAATTATATGCAATTAATTTAATATTAAAATGAAACTAAAAATAGTTTTTTGATAAATGTCTTTTTAAGCCCAAAAATGAACTTATACTAAAATTGGGTATAATAATTATTCGTATTTAACAAATTACATTATTTATAATTAAATGATACTTATGACACATTAATAAAAAATTATAATTTTTAAATTACATAATTGAATAAAAATAAATGGATCTTTTTACAAAATTTGGTATTTTTCATTATTCATTGAAAAATCAATCTTTTCATAAAAAATCCAGAAGGTATCACTAAGATAATTTTGATATATAAATTAAACAAATTAATTTAATTATTTAAAATTAAAATTCTAAATTTCATAAATTGAACCTTCAAACAAGACCTTAAAATACATGAAAACAGATTTAAATAAATAAAACTATATAAAATCTTATTAATGAATATTAATAAGGCTTAAAATTTATTATTCACATTAATAGGGTGTTTTTATTATTCCACCATTTACCAATTCTATCCTAAAAAATTATTCATTTCTTAAAAAAGTGAGGAGATTTTTCTTTCATATCATTTCTTGAATCCCATATTTCTTCTTCAACCATATGGTATTTCATTAAATTCTTTACTTTATTAGCTGCTTTCTTCAACAAAATATGTTCTTTGTGGTCAAGAATCAATACTACATGTTCTTCTTAAGAATCATGTTCTTCTAAGTAAAATAATTCAAGGTTCACAACATGAGATCCATATGGACCATATTATCTTAATAAAGAAACATCAAACACATCATGTACATAGGATATACACAGAGGCTAGGACACTTGATATAAAACTTATCAGACTTTCTTTAGGATTTCATATAGTCTAATGAACAATCAAATTACCTTTCTATTTTTAACAAAACACATAACAGTTTTCCCTAGAGATTCTTTATGGAAATCATGATCACCTATCTTGAATAAAAGATAATTCCTCCAATTATCTGCATAATTATTCTTCCTACTCTTAGTTTTCCTCTTATATTATTGAATAATATTAATTTTTTGAACTATTTCTTATACCAAAATTTATCCCAAGAAATTTTCTTTCACTTTCTTCATCCCAAAAATCTAGATTCTGGCACTTTTTCCATATATTCCTAAAAATGTGTTATCTAAATACTATAATGAATCCTTTTATTATATGATAACTCAACTAATAAAATATTTTGTTCCCAAATTCCACAGTAATAAATTGAACAAGAAAAAATAAATACTTATTAGGGAATAATAATTCACTCATAATTACAATCTTATTGAGTATGAAAAGATTTTTTGAAATTTAATTTAGTACCAAATATCTTTTGAAGGCCTTTAAAAAAATAAAATTTTAATCTAGGATCATAGTTAGATAAAATGGACATAGAAAATCAAGGTAACTTGACAATATCCTTGAGGTGAACTTGAGAAATTTGATATAAATACATAATATCTTGAATGGGAAGGAAATTTTAATATTTAGATAGTTTATTAACAATAACCTAAATTGCATTATTACCTTGAAATTAAATCCATGGATATATTCTCCCATTTCAATTAAGTCATTATAAAATTATGGAGAATCCCCTTTGGTAATTATCATTCTATTATAAAAAGTTGACATGTCAAAAATTTCATGGTAAATTTAAAAATAAATATTCTCATTCCATCCCACTAGTAATACCCCAAAAGGACACATTATATCTTAGTGCTCCAATATGATTGAAAAACATGGAACTATGATATTCACCCAAAAATTGTATCTTCTACTAGGAATCAAAAGGCATGAATAATATGTTTAAAAATATAATAACACCTTCTTCATAAATATTAAAATATGTAAAGTTACCCTTCTTTATAGATTTTACCTTTTCCAGTAAAAATGACTCTCATTCTCAACTAACATAATTCCTTTTAATATAGATGATTATACTGACACTTAAAGAAAACCCAAGGAGGCTCCTACATGCACGATTACTAAGCCAAAATTCATTAAATCATTAAATAAAGAGTTACTTTATAGATATATTGTGGTTAATATAGAATTATCTTTCTGAATAAAAGTAATGGATAAATCTTTTCTTTTCCGTAATGGTAATGAATCATGATACCATAATCCTTAATTATATATATCCATCTTATCCTCCTCATTTTTAAATATTTCTGAGCGAATATATAATTTGAATAGTTATGATTAATATATATTTAACATTTTACTTCATATAAATGATTCCTCTTAATTTTTAAAGAAAAAATTTTAGAAACAAGTTCTACAACATTTTTAGGATAAGTTAACCTGTGAGGTTTCAACAAATGTGAATAATATACAATTAATTGATTATCCTACCCCAAAACACAACCAAGTCCGCTGAATGAGGCATCATTGTTGATTAAAAAATAACCATTTCTAGAAGTGATGTCCACAACAATTTTATTCACCAATTATCTCATCATTTCATAGAAAGAATCATCACACCCTTTTTTCTAGATTAATTTAGATTCTTTTCAAGTTTTCTTAGTCAGTGGGCCAGCTAACCAAGAAAATTCTTCAAAAAAATGATAGTAGTAACGCAATATTCTAAGAATGATATGAATCTATATAATATTTATAGGTCTTGGTCATTCTGCAACCACTCTTGTTTTAGTAGGTCAATAGTTATACCATCTTTATAAACAATATACCTATGGAAGGAAATCGATTTCAACCAACATTTACACGTACTAAATTTCCCATATATTTTATTTTTATTTTATGGTTTTCAAAACAATCCTTAGGTGAATTTCATGATCCTATTGAATTTTAGAATATAATAATATATCATCAATAAACACCATAAAAACTTATCTAAATAGTTTTGAAAAATTATTCAAAAGATCGATATATAAAACTGGTATATTACAAAACCCAAAGAAGACAACCACAAACTTTTAATTCCCTAAAGTTGTTACCACTTCATTATATAGTCCAACATCAACCATTTTTGAATCAAATGATTTTTCATCCCTTTTTTCTTTTGATATTAATGATTTTCACCATATGTTACTAAATTCATACACATATTACCAAAATTCACACACACATTGCGATTAAGACATCCCACCATTAGATGGAGATCAATTAACCCATTCTTGGTTTTTTATTACTCTATTATTTAGAGTCTTGTGCCCTATAGCCCAATGTATTACACTAATGACACTTTATAGATCCTTATAGAATTTCCCTGAAATGTTTTTTACAACACTACGAACATATTGGGGGCTTACCACTCTATGTATTAGTTGGATTTTTCTTTAATTATTTCCACCCTGGCCATTTATTACTCTTTTAATCTCAAGGAACATAAGTTCTAGTAAAATCCATCCCAACATTCTCAGGATAATGAACAATTATCTCATAAATTTTATATTATCTAGAGTCCAATTATCTTCATAAACATGGTATCAATCTTGAGTAAAGTCAATAAATATTACTATCAAGTTCTTGGATAATATTCTATGAGAACCTAAAAAATATTATAAAATTTTCTTCATAAATATATACTCAAATTTTTCCCTCAATTCTAAAAATTGTTTCAAAATCCTATGTTAAAAACCTTAATGAAACATTTCTACCTGTAAATATTATTGTATGTATTTAATTTCATTGAATAAAGATCATCTCTATCTTTGGTACTCTTAACTAAATGCCACCACTAATCAAGGTCGCCTTAAAATTTTTAAATGTAAAATAGTTACCTTTGGTTTCTATAGATATCCCATGACATTGAATATATTTTTTAGAGCATTAATCCATCCTTTATAAACCACAAGATCAGAGGTTCCACTAAAATTTGGAGGTTTTTATTTCATGAAATTATCAACTATTGACATGTTCCTAAGTTTTAATTTTTTTCTTCTCTCAAACAGAGATTTCACCGTCATTTATAGTCGGCATCAACTAAGACATATCTACAAAAAAATCACAGTTCTAATTCCTACCATTATAGGATATTGATTTAGAAGAGAATTATCACCTTGATATCTTCCTACTTCATCTTCCCAATTTCATCTATAGAAACCCATTATAAAGAGACATATATTTGATTAGGCAACCAGGTAATATTCAAGTTATATATCATATCAACTTAAACATTTAGTAGGATCTTTTAAACTCATTCTATTAATATTATTATAACATCTAATGTTATATAATCCTTTTCTCAGATGATAACTTTAACAATCCAGCCTAAAACATCACATAATATTGAATTTTTAGTCAATAATTCACTTTCATACATTTTATATATCTTTACAGTTTTGAGTTTTATGGAATTAGGTTGTAACACTTATATAATAAACTCATATATTACAATGTGGACACTTTTAATTGATATCCATTTTTACTAAAATATATTACATTAAAAAACACATTTTATTTTTATTAAAAATCATTATAACATTCAAATTTACTTCTTCTTTATTATTAATCATCCTTAAAATCATGAGAAAAATGCTTAAAAACATGGGATGAGCACAAATATCACACTAAGGGATTTAAAAGAAAAAAATTTGTTAGTCAAGTGAAAAACATGAGAACCCATAAAACATTTACCATTATCACAATCTTCTTTGAGTGTGAAATAAATCATATCCACCTTAAAAAATAACCTTTTTTATCTTATTCTTTATTTTATGACCATTGCAGTGAATGAAAAGTTGAATTCTTCTCCCGATGAAGAATAAATCTATGAGGCGATTTGGTCCATTAGACCTATATGTGCACCTAGGCCTAATGTTTTCCCAACTTTTTTTATAGGATCTATTTGGTCATTGTGAAGAGAAGCTTGATCAGTGTGGTATAAGAATTTTTTTTCAAGGGGGTAATATCCACTGAGTGGCTTTATCTACTAACCTTGTCCTAGTGCCCAAGTTCAATCATCCCAAATCTTTGAATCATTATTTTCCCATTAGCTTATGCTATATACCCTATAAATTCCTTACTAGAATTATTAACAAAAGGCTTAGTCCCTTCATTCCAAGTTGGGTGGCTGAGGATCATCATGGATTTATGAAAGGTTGGTTAATACAAGGAGATATTTCCTTGGCACATGAAGTTATAAGTGACATCAACATGAATACATTTGGTAGAAATGTGGATATCAAATTAGATATGACAAAAGCCTATGATAGATTTGAATGATGTTTTATCAATAGGGTCCTTGAAATTATGGAATTCTCAGTTTGGGTTATTAATATTCTCTATTTTTTATTATCACCACATGGATGGCCCTAAATTTTATGGAAAAATAGTTTGGGTTCTTCAAAGCCGTCAGAGGATTGAGGTAGAGAGACCCCCTTTCCTTATCCCCTTTTATCATTTCTCAAGATGCTCTAAATCGTTATTTTAATCATTGTATAGAGGTGGGAAAGGTTACTCTATACCACAACATGAATTTATTTGGAGGTATTTCTCATATAAATTTTAAATATGACACCATTTTATTTGTTAATGGGAGTATAAGATCCATTTGTGGGGTTAATAAAGTGTCATATGTGTATTATGATTATTGTGGGAAAGTTTTCAACCATGATAAGAGTAACTTAATTGTTATTAATAGATGCTCAAAGAGGAAGATTTGGAATTTGGAAACCAATATATATATGATAAAAGGATCCTTCCCTATGAACTACTTGGGTTCCCTTATGTCCCATAACACCCTTATCATGAAACACTTTAACCCGGATGTTGATAAAATCATTGGTATCATTTTAAATTTAAAAACTAGTATATTATCCTTTAGAGGGAGAATTATGTTGCTCAAAACTGTACTATCATCCATTCCCATGCATATCATTTCTACCATAAAGTTTATAAAGAAGTTCATTTACAACATTGAGCGCACTAGGATTTCCTTTTTTATGGTATGACCACATGTAAGGTAAGGCACCATGGTATTATTATGGTAAAATTGTTATACCCATTAATGAGGGGTATGAATTTAAGAAGTTTATTTGGTTTTATGAATGGTTTTCATCCCAAATTTTCTAGGCAGTTACTTGAGGGAAATACTTTTTGGGGAAAATACATGTTTTGTACTTATAGAAATTATGGGAGATCGTCTAGATTGACATCCTATAAAATTAAAAATATGATTCAGACTCATGTTCTTATCATTTAGCAGCATGCCCATTGGTTAATTGGTAAGGGAGATATCAGTTATTGAAATCTAAACTTGTATGGGGATCTTCATGGATTATTGAGCAACCATACTCTAAATATTAGCTTTAGGGAGGCTAGTTGTAATGACCCAAACTTTTATTAATGAAAATTCTTCTTGATCTAATTAAATGTCTTATTATATAAGATTCTTACATAACATATGAACTTTCTTGGTTTTATATTTTTGTATTTCAAAATACTGTTAATAATTGTGATTGTTTCTAATATAGTTGTGGAATAGTGATCACATAATTAGTATAAATATAGGGTTTTGACAAATCCAATTACTCAGACAAAGGAAGTGATGGCCTCATCTAGTAGACTTTCCTTATACGAAGCCAAATTATCAGATCTTGGAAAGGAGTTCATGTCATTGGGCTTCTCTCTTTACCATGCCCAATCCAAGATTTTATATGTTAATCTTGAACATATCCACCTATGGGAGAAGTGGAAGTTGATAGAGATTACCTCCAGAGCGATGATATCTGAGCCACCCCAAGAGTATGTCACTATCACACAACTTGCCCTTTGGTCTTATGCAGGTGTTATTAGGGGTTATGTTACAATACCTTATCACTATTATTATGTTCATTATTTTTGTATATAATAAATTATATAAATTCATTTTATTATTCTTACTTTGTAAATAGTTTTTAAAGCACAAATAGTATTTTTTTAGTTAGTTAATATTCAATTATAAAATCTATTTTGATGAATGAATGGATTTTTGAATTAAATAACATTTTAATAAAATATTATTACTAAATTAATTTTTATTAAATATAAATGATCGTATAATTATTATGAATACAATTGTTATTTTTATTAAGGTTTGAAAGATATTTTTGTCAAAACCCCTGAATTTTAAATAAATGTTAGTTTTTATTTTAAAAGAAGAAAATTCACATATTTTGAAAATTATTTAGATAAAATGAATATTATTTTTATAATTAGGATGAAGAAATTACCCAACGGTGAATTTTTCATAATATTTTGAGATAATCAAATTTTTGGGTAAAAATTAAATACTGTTTAATTATATAATGTGGTTTATGAAATCTTAATGAACCAATATTGATATAATAAAATACTATAAATGTTATTTTCGGAAAATATATGGTTTAACATTAAAATAAAATGATTTTGGGTTTATTTTACTTATTTTAAAAATCCATAGTGGACCCTCTAAAACTTATAAAACATTTTATCTTTTTGAAATGATTTTATTAACAGTATGACTCAACTCCATATAAGAAAGCCTAATATTTCAAGAACTTTAGGCATTAGACTTATAAAATATTGTTTTCCACTCCCCTTTGGCCAAAATCATATAAAAAACCATGGGTTGGATGGTGGTTTTAATTAGTTTATTGTGTTGTGTCCCAAACCTAAATAATAAAGAATTCCATCTCCTTTCCTATATAAACCCACACAACCTCCCACTTAACCTTTTCTCAAATCCTTTTGAGTTTATCCAACCTATGTTTAACTCTCTCTATAATCCTCTCAATGTGCCACAATCTCCCAAGAATCCTCTCTCAATCCCCTCCCAATCCTTTGGTATCACACTTCCAAGTAAGGGATTGCTTCTATTCTCATTTTATACAAGATTATTAATATTGTTATGCCATTTTATTTTCAATTATAATTGTTGGGGTATGATTTTCACCTCCAATATAGTATCCTCTTTATGTTTTAATGATGAGAGACCCCTTTATCTCTCACTGATTCTTTCCATGTATACTTGTTACCATGTCGAAATTTCGTAAGGGATTCCATACTTTCTCATTTTATCCATGTTTCTTAATATTATTATGCCCTTTTATTTTCAATTGTAAATGTTCGTTTATGGTTTTTCACCTCCCCCATACTTCCATATTTATGTTTTACTGATTAGAGACCCATTTCACTCTCATTAATACCTCCCATGTACACCTGTTACTATGCTGAAATTTCGTAAGTAATTTCTCTCTTCTCGATTACATTCATGAAATTATATTGTATTATGAATATAAATTACATTAATTTTGTTTAGATATGTATCTACATGACCCACTTACTTTCCATTTCATGTACATATGATGAGATAAACCTTTCTCTCTCATCAACCTTTTTTTATTATGTCACGCCATTACGCTGCCGAAATTGCACAGCAATTTTCCAAGGAAATATCATTATGTAGTGAATACCATTCCCATTTCCCTATCAAGGGTATTTACCTTTATGCACATTTACTTGTTGATTATGTATTTTCAAGTATTAATTCCACATTCCTTTATCTTAGAATAAATGATTATGTTTAATGAATCCTTGTTATATGATTGATGTGGCACACTTATGCATGAAATGAAATGTTTAAAGAAGGGTGTGCCTTGATAGCGCTCCAATGCATTAGGTAAAGATTAGTCTCATGATGCATCAAGTACAATGAGGGTTTACTCATTATAATTAAATTTCAATGAGGGTTTACTGATGCTCCATGTGAAATGAGAATTTGATCATGATAAAACAATGTTAAGTGTTGTTGTCACATTTCCAAGTTATGATTATCATGATATATCATGACTTTATGTTCAGGATTATTTTTTGCTCCATTGATATGCCTATTTCCTAACATGTATTGTATTATTCATATTATGCCTTGTTTACTCCCTTAATATTATTTATAGCTCACTATTTTCTTCTTTATTTCCTCAGGTTACCACATACAATGCTACGTGTGGGGGAATGTCATGGTCATGTAATGTAAGTTTTCAAGAAATATGTTGTGTTTCATGTTTTAAGTCGTTATGTAATGTCCCTAATCCCCAAAGACACTATAACTCTCGATCTTCTATGTTGTATCAAGTGATTATTTTATGTAATAACTCATTTTTAAGTGTGTAATAAAAGTAAAGTAGTTATAATAGTGAGCATCCTAACCTCATTTGGTCTACCTTGGATGATGATCAGTGGAGTATCTTTGATAATATAGAGATGTACAACAACCTGAATAAGTTTTTATTTTTATGTTCTTCAGCTAGTAAATTTTCTATTAGATACTTTATCAAAATTCAATCTATTTATTTTTTCATGATCATTGGGTTGGAACCTTATGGTGTAAAGATTTTCCTTCAAAATTTATTTTCATATTTTGAAGTGTCTAGAAATATGGATGGCCTTCTGATGAGAATATCAAGCAGAGAGGGATTAGTGTTTCTTCGAGATGTATGTGCTATAGGGAACCATGATCTGAGTCAACATACCACATATTTTTTAGTAGTGAATGTGAAAAGGATGTATGTAGTTAATTTTGTCAGTTCACTAGATGGTTTGAACATGATTCCTCGACTATGACTTTCCTCCAACATTGGTTTCATGGTATAGACACACACATTACTAAGAGAAAGGACATTTCATTTATCTTCAAAGTTGGTTTTTGGTTTCTATGGTAGTCCAGAAATGAAAAAATGCATCAAACATCACTAACATCCATCATAGGTATCATCTTAAATATCAGGAACTGGATTTTGGATTTTTCTAGGTTGTAGAAAGGCTCAACGAATGGACCCTCTCTCTTGCCTTTTATTTCCTCAAACTCCTCCCCTAACAACATGACAATGTCTTAGTTAAAATGGATCATATTGATCTCTCCCCACTTGGAAATCAAATAGAACATAGATGTATCTTATTATATGGGGTCTATGCACGGTGGAGGAGCTGTCAGGTACCCTAATGGGTCAGATGTTTTTTCATTGACTAACTTATTTGGGGGGGGTGTATTCCCTTCGAGAGGAACACCATGCTATGTTAACTGGGATACTTCTTTGTAACTAGATGAAAATTTATCTTAGGGTGATTAGTACTGATTCATTAGTAATATTAGATGCAATATTAGGCAAAGGCCCTACTGCTTAGTCCATTGAATATACCATCAGAATATGCAATAGAATTATGGATAATCACATGACCATCCTTAATACTTGGAGAGAGAGAAATTCTATGTTATTCTTTCTTACTTCTAAAGCATCCATAAGTGACCGGATCAATATCTTTTCTAAACCTAGGTCTTTCCCCTGAGAGTACCAACTTTTTTGGTCTTATGACCTTGAGCTCCATTATTTTATACCCCCATAGATATTTACATGTATGATATTCCATAGTTATCTATTTTATAAATAAAAATTCTTTGGTGGTATAATTTTTTAGCATGATCTCACATTAATGGAATTTTATAGATAGCTTATACAACATTGTTTGTATCTCTCTCACCGGTTTATCCCACTTATAATTATAGTTTATTAACTAAAGGCTCTTTTCTATGAGAACCATGTGAGATCAATCCTCTCTTATAATTGATCAATAAATTTTCATTTAACATATAAGATAATGTTTTTTGAGAGAAAAATGTGAGATAAGAAGATACCACTAATCCTTTTAATTTAATTTTCAACAAAGAAAAGAATGATTTCACCACATATTAACATGAATTATATGTGTTGATATTTAATAAAAAATAGAAAAGGGTGTATTTTTTATCTTATATTGAATTTGTTGTCAATTAGTCAATATGTGTTAGTGGATGAAGTGGTCATTCTGGGAGAATTGATATAGATTCATTTAATGGTATTGCATGTCTTGCTTGATCAATTATCCATGATATTTAAATCTAATGATTTTTAAAATGATATTTAATTGTCTAATTCATGTTATTAGGAGAGAAAATTACATATAGCATGAAGAATATCATGAAAATGATTTATTTTGATGTTGTGAAGAAGATATATTGAGGTTTCTATTCAAAAAGAAATTATATATTACATGAAGAAATAATAATAACGGTAATCTCATGAATATGTTTTAGGTGGTTTGGAAGAAATCTTGGGTATATATTCTATACATAGAATATATTCTAAGTAATTATTTGGAATTTCCTTCAAAATTAAAGGGCAACCCACTTGGTTTCCAGGACATGCGCAACATTAGGAACTTGTGGGAGAGGATTAAACCATGTCCAAGGGAACCAAACTAGGTTGGTAGTTGGTGGAATAGGTGTGGCCCATGTATAAGACCTATAGAAGAGTGTATGCCCTAAGTCACATATGGATGTGCCCATGTATAGGTCTCGTGAATGTGGATCAGGTCGTTCCACATGAGAGGCAGCATGACAAGGAAAAGGGGCTAGGAGGGGACCCCATACTCGCAAATGTAAGATTAAGAAAATTCATTCATTTATAGGGAATAATATTACTAAAGGGATAAGAAATGATGGATGAAAAGGTTCCACACACTATTTATCCTTCATTAAAATGATGGACAGAAAATGGCCCATTAGATGAATCTGATCCCATCTATTCAAACAGGGATAGAATCTTATTCCTTTATAATCATTCAATGCCTCTATGTGTAGTTGGTTATCTTCTATTTTTTAATCCACGAAGATCAAACTCAGTCCACATACATGGTTGAGTTTGAAGCATTAAACTCTTATTATCTAGGGGAGTATGAATCATTTGATGGAAATGAAAATTTTAAACTATCATGAATTAAAATATGGATCCAAGAGCCATTATTATCACCTTATTAAGAAAAGTTTTTGAACAATTTATGTTCTTGATATTAATTCATATGTAATATTGAAATGATATATTCAGGTAGTTTCACTTGCATGAATTTAATTTATTGCATTTAAAAAAGGATACAACCATGAGTGAGAATTATATGTTTTCTAATCTATATGAAGGTAGAGAGAGATAGTTTTGGGTGCTATTACACTACATGAAGGAATCTAGAATCATTAGTCTTCATTATTTAAAATGAGGTAAAGAATCAGTGAGATGTGGAGGCCAATGTCTCCGTAAGATGAAATGAAAAACCTAAGTCTCTTGAAAAAATTAAATTCATTCATGTTTTATATTGAATTGATATTCCCAAGTCTTTAGGAATTATGTTTCATCATGAAACAAATTGGTGAAATGTGATGTCTATATTTCCACATGAATAGTCATAGAACATGAGGATTTGGGTACTTACATACAATTTAAAATGAATTTCATGAAAGAATACCCATGAAAATAATCATGTATATAGATGAATGAAAGTATACCCATATTAAATGGGGTATTAAAATTGATTTATATATATGTGTGTAAGAATCAATCAGGTGTTTATATTATGAATATGTAGAATAAATGTGTTTATTCATAAACACATTTGAATGGGGATTTAAATGAGATATTTAAATCACATATTTATTGAGATCCCAAGAACATTTTTTTTATCAATATGTGCATGAATATGATTAGAATATTATATATAATTGAAATATATTTTTGAGATCCTAATAAAAATAGTGTATCAGTGAAAGAAAGAGTTCAGAGAAGGGAAATTCTTTAAGAAAGTTATCAAAAGAACCTGAGCATTTGTAGATATGTCTCAATACCATCTTTTTTGAAGTTATTAAGGAAATATAAAAGAATGTTTGATCTAGAATTCTTGTTTGTTAAGATCATATAATCATCTTATAGTGGATCTACCTTCAATATCATTAATCAAATGGTGGTAATCCAGAATAAACAACTAGTGCTTTTTAGGAGATAGATCTGGCAAGATACAATATAAAGAAAAATAGTAGGATTATAGTCTAAATATCCCATTTATAGATGGGGCATAGTAATTATTTGTGTCCATTCATTATGGTATTTTGTCTATTAGTAATTTTAAGAGATTTTATATACTTGTAATCACTCTTCTTTATTTGTGGGAATCCATGTTAGTAATTCAAACCAACATTGAAATTAGTAGGTATTAGTATTGAACCATTTAAAAAATATTATGTTCTATTTCTTTTTTCATAATTATTTTATTATAGGCTGAGTCACACAAGAAGAGTTCATCTAGCCTTTAACCTCCCAAAAATGATGAATTTAAAAAGAACAATTCATAAAAAGAAAATGGATCACTGATTCACCCCTACCCCTTTCAATGGTCTCACACTGATTCGGCCACTACAATCGGAATATGTATATATATATTGGTTATATATATATATATAATATAATTATATAATTATAATAATAAATAGAAATAGTGTGGTAGAGAGATAATGTATAACCCAAAGAAAAGAGGGTGGTTCGAAGAGTCTTGTTACCCAAAGTCCTGAAATTATTGGTACATGCATATAAAATTATAAATAATAAACATATGCATATTTAACACATTATTAATAATCAAATCATTTATATTCCATTTTTAAGTCCCATTTACTTTAATAAATCATTAATTTATTATAATTTTTTTCTTATATCGTCCACATGGGGTTGTTCGATTGATTTTCTCTAAAACTTTTTTTTGTGTTGATTATGATAAAATGTGAGGTTAATTAGTTCTCTAATATACAAAAAATTAATATTTATAGAGTATTATTCATCCTATTAAATGAAAATTTATACAATTCATTAAATTTACAAAATAGACTCAAATTATAAAATATGTCTTATTATGCGTGTTCTGGGTGATAAACATTACTATGATCATTTTTAATAATATAATTATTATAATTACAAATTTATCTTTACATCATATCATTATTTCAATAAATATTATAATTATATATTAATTATATGCTTAAAAATATACATTTGAGGATTCCCAGAGAAATGATACACAACATTCATAGAGGTGTTTAACCATCCGCAACATGATTGGTGTTTTTATTATAAAATGGATGGGTGGAAGGTAGATGATGGTTATAAATTTAACATGATAAAATTTTAGTATACTGATTATAATAATTTCAATATATTATTATAGTTAGAATAGATTTGAATTCAATATAATAATAAAGAACCTTAAATGAACTAGGTTATGAAAATTACATATTCCTTCGATATCCTCCTTTAGACCACTCCATAATCCTTCTTAGATTGGTATTTTTGAGAGACCATATCCTTTAAGATGTTGGAAATAGGGTTATAGATATATTTTGGTAGATTTTATTTAAGTTAAAGAGAATAATGTGTGAGTGTAGTTTGAGTAGTTAAGGGTGGTGTTTATAAGGGGATGAGAGGGTTGTTTCAGAGTAAAATACTGATTATTTTATCATTTAGACAAACTAATTTTGAATATAATTGACTAAAAAATATCTAGTTTAATATTAAAAAATAATTGTTACTTTAAATTCTAATCAATCCAAAAAATAGTGTTGCTCTACAACCACTGAATTCGAAGTAAAGAACCGTAAATACATTTTTTTATTATGAGAAAATATAATTTAGGTTCAAAAAATTTCAATATAGTTTTATAAATTAAAAATATTATTTTTAACTAAATAATTTTACTCTTTAAATATATTTTAGGTCATGTATATGTTCGAACAAATTATTATGATATATTTATATTGTGATGATTTCGTCAAAGTAATTGTACTCATAAAAATATTATTTTTTTATTCACCCAAATATCATAGTTTAAAAAAACTCAAGAATTAATTATAAGACAAATTCTACATGATTATTATTAAGATTACATCTATTTTATCCAAATTATTTTTTAATTATGTTAAATTTAATTTTTAAATAAATATAATTTTTTATTGAACAATGAAACTTTTTAGGACAAAATAAAATTTATAACCCTTATAAAAATTACACATGATTTCATATGATCAAATAAATATTGTTTAATAAATCCATTTTATGTAAATAACTCTTTTTCCAAACCATAAAAATATATTTTAATGAAAATAAAACATGTATTTTTTACCCAAAAAAAGTATAATTTCTTTGTTCCAAACTTTTGTTTCATCACATCTAAAACTTTGACTTGATTTTTTTGTTATATACATTTATTATATGTAACATTATTATTTAATATAATGAATTGAATTAATTTAATACTATATTACTATATATAACACATGTGTTAACTAATAATAGGAATTCCAATTATAAATTTTTAGGTCATTACATTATTCCCCCTTAAAATTATTGACTAATAAATTTCATTTCATATTATAAAGTGATAAAAAGTTAGGGTACTTTTGTTTCATTGCTTCCTCGACTTACCATGTTGCCTATTTAATCTTATGGTTCCATCATAGCACTTTCACTAGGATACTTTTATTATTTCATTTGATATTGTCTCTATTTTCCAATAACATTACTGGATGCTCCTCATATGGAATATCCTAATCCAACAGTAGAACCTATGCATTTAGTTCATGTAAGGGATCTAGTATGTAGATACTCAAGAGGGATATTTTAATCATTTCATGTTGTTAAGACATTTTTTGTGGGATTTACTAGATGATGGGCTATATCTCTAATGTGATCAATAATTTAAAAGGGTTCAATGTATCTGGTACTTAGATTTCCCTTCTTTCCAAACCCCACGACTCTCTTCCATGGGAATATACAAAGAAACACTTTATCTACAACTTCATACTCCATGGCCAATCGATGATTGTGAGCATATATATTGTTATATAAAAATTTTTATTCTATAATGTTTTATTTAATGGATCTAACCTTATCTCCCACTAAATTAACCAATTTAGGTACCAATATATTTCATTCTCTAACTTCGTCACATCATATTAGAGTTATGCAGTTCCTTTCACATAAGTATTCATAAGGAGACATATGAATGATCAAGTGAAATATATTGTTTTATGATAACTCAGTAATAAAAATATGTTGTTCTCGACCTATTTTGAAGTCTATAGGGAATGATCTTAGTATGTCCTCCATTTTATGGATAGTTATTTTATATTTTCCATCAGTATTTGGGTTATATGTTGTATTGAAGTTTAAATATATAGTCATAACATGTTTAATGATTTTTAGAAACTTTAAAGTAAACCTTATATATTGATTAATTATAATCAATAGTGGTGTTCCATTGAGCCTCAAACACTTATCTGATGTATATCTTTGTGAGTAGGTTGAGAGAGAAGTTCTCTCTAATGATGATTAAGTAAGCAGTCTTTGTTAGAAGGTCCACTATAAACCATATAATATTATTTTATTTATATTAATTTAGAATACCCAAGAAAAATTCCACAGTGATGTTCTCCCATTTCTATGTAGTTATGGATAGTTTTTGCATCATCCACGGGGGTGTTTCACTTGTTGATATATCCAGAACTTTGATGTATAATAAGCTATCTTATTATTTATATTATCCTACCAATAGTGATATTATAGATTTATATATATCTTTTTTCTTCCTGGGTGGATGGATAATGTTTATATATGAGAATTAGTCAATAAATCCTTCTTTATATCAGAATATAAAGGTACACATTGTCATGTATCAAACCTCCCAACTCCTTCTTCCTAAATGTTGAATCTGAGGATTTCCCATTTCTTATAGAATCCACCTTATTTTTTACCTCAGCATCATCCCTTTGAGATTTCATTATCTTCTCTAGAATGGATGGTTGATTAATCATTTGAGTACATAATGATGTTTCTCCTTCCATTATGATTCCCATGTCCATCCTATTCATGTATAATAATTTTTTATCCTTCTCGATCCGGATTATGGATAATGTTGTAGAATCACTTCTACTTAGAGCTTATACAAATTTATTTTTCTTTATGGGATGGTAGTGGATTTAGTTGTCATAGTCGTTGAACATCTGAAACCATATTCACTGAAACATATTAATCTCTCTATATGTGAATATATATTTTATAATTTTTAATTTATATATATTCCACACATCTATATATATAGAAAATCCCTCCTAATATTTAATTTAAATATTACAATCACCAACTCTAGATAATGTGACTGGTAGTCCTCATGAATAATCAACTATATATTGGAATAGACTATCATTTTATCATTTTTTATGAGTGAAAAAACCCAATCCCTTTTTTGATGCATCACTATAGATCAGCAATCCTTCCTCACATGTGGGTACAGTAAATATTGGTATATGGATCAGCCTATTCTTAATCTCTTTGAAGTAGTATTCATAACCATTCATCCAAAAAAACATTACTCCCTTCCAAGTTAACTTGGTACTAGGTTTAAAAATCAAGTTAAGTTCCTTAAAAATAATCTATAGTGCCCAAATAATCCCTGGAAACAATGGATATTCATTGAAAATGTTAGTCCGAGCCATTCCATAAAGTCTTTTATCTTTTAATAATCCATAACTATCCCCTTACTTATGATAAAATGCCTCCAGAATGTTTCCTACTCCCTATAAAACTCAAATCGATCATGCTTTTCTTAAAAATTATCTTTTCTAAAATTCTTTATCATAGTACTTAGATGATCCTCATGTTACTCATTACATTGGGATTATATAGTAATATCATTTATAAAGACTACTATAATTTTTTTGAGGTAATATCTAAGGTATCCATCAATTCCATGAAGATTGTAGGAGCATTAGTGAGTCCAAGTGTCATTACTATGAACTCATGGAGTCTATAACTTATTCAAAAGGTGGTATTGAGAATATCATTTTTATTCACATTTAATTAATGGTATCAAAACCAAAAGTCTGATTTAGAGAAGAATTAGTCCACATGTAGTTGATTGAACAAGTCATCATTGATCAATTCATGATAATTAATGCAGTAGTTCTTTGACCTATCCATTTTTATTGTGGACCATTACACCCTAATGTAAAGCACTATAAAATATTATACCATAGTCTAGATTATCTTGGAGATGCTTCTTCAATTATTCCAATTTAATGGGTGAATTAAATATAGGGTATTGGATATGTACAAATATCTAGAATAAAGTCAAATTAATAACTCAACCTCTTAGGTTGGAGGAAATACATGTAACTCTTTAGTGAATACATCTCCATATTCCCTTATAATGGGAATGTATTCAATGGTGATCCTATATGTTATCTCAATCATTTTGGCTAGATATTCTTTATCAAATTAAAATAATATCCATTCTTGATAAGTATTTTAAAAAGGAGATTCATCCTATTCCTTACACTTATATATAATCATAGGATGGTTCAAGAAAATGAATGTGAGTTTACTCTCTCGACTATTAATGTATGCTATATTTATAGATAGTTAGTCCAGGCCTAGTGTAGCATTAAATTCCACTATGGAGAGTATGAAAAGGTTTAATAGTATATTAATCCAACAAATATTAAATAAGAAATAATTATATTCTTTAGATTAAATAATTTCATTATTTTATGTTTTCACTATAAAATTAATCCTCATGTTTTGGGGTGTTATTTGTATAGTTATAATAACTTTGAAAGATTTGAAATAATTATTAGAACCAGAATCAAATAAGATATTTTATATTCTTGAATGAATAAAAAGTATACCTTTTACCACATAATTTTCATGATCCACCTCAATAGTAGTGATATTATAATCTCATCCTTTCTCTCTTATCCACGGAAATTCTTGTCAATAATACTAAACAACCATTATCTTAGAGAATTGATTTCTATAGTGTCTATGTTTCTTGAAATTGAAATGCTAAACTACAGGTTGGGGATTTATTTAATTTTCCCTCTATAACGTCATATTATTGGGCTTCGTCATATCCCTCTAACATTCATTAGCTTAATTCACCTATATTTCCCACTTGAAGCATCTCCTTGTTCCTCTAAGCCAATTTATTGGATACTTTTTTCAACATTTATAACATATGGGTAGTTGTATTTTCGTTCATCCAGGGGAGTTATTTGTTAATCCCCCCAAATAAAACACCATTATCTGATTCTTATCTCTAGTCCCATTATACTATTTAGAATCACTAATCTCCATCTTGATTTTAAGGACATAGTAAACAATTTCCATATATTTATCAAATTCTTGAATCAATAAGGCTTTTTAAAGAATTTGATTTAGTCCAATAGGGAACAAGTAAATCTTACTATTAGGGACAATGATAATAAAAAGTTATAGCATGAAATACTTGTGATGTTTTTCTCATAATACCCACTATATTTATATTCATTTTTCTCGAGTCTAATGATTTACCTCTCAATTTTATGATTGATAGTGTGGGGAAAATTTTAATATATTTTCTTAAATAATTCACATTCAAAGGATTAAATTTCTCCATTAGGATTTTTATTCTTGATCAGTGTCTACAATTGATCAATTTCTCCCTTTATAAAATTTTTTTCAACATTTTTTTCTCTTACTCAATGCGCTTAAGGATAAAGAATAAATTCTAAATAGAATTGATCAATTTTTTTATTATTATGGAATCAGAAGATCCAATAAAAGTATGTGGTTTTTTTATCAAAAATTACTCAACCATAACATTGTCTTTATTAGGATAAGGAATAAATCCACATGATTAAAGGTATTTTTTTAACATGAGTAAATTTTATAATTACCGCTATTAAATTCTTTTATCATTCTCTCATAATATTAAGATTTTAATTTGAGAAATCATCACATTATCCATCACATTGTGTTTTGACATGAATCCTTATAGTTCTAGTCATTAAAAAATAATGGAATGATATTGATGAGAATATTTAAATTAATAAGAATATAAAATAAAAACTATGAACATATAAAGAAATAATCATAAATTAAATACATATACCCTGGAATATGAATTTATATAGTTCAATCTAAGTTATTCATGATAAATTTTATATTAGGTTCTCTAACATAACTAGTTATATATTACATCATCAAATTCCATAATAATATATTCATTATATCATATTGGTTTGTAAAGATAATATAAATTAACCAAATTTTATCCCATAAAAGTGTCCATCCAGGTTTGAATTAATGACCACATGTTGTGCACTAAGTGATTATTGGGTTAATACCCAAATAACCTTTTTAGGGTTATTACCCTTAGGTTCATTTGTGTTAGATCCTACATAAACTTTTTTTGTATCTGGATAGGTATTTCATTTCTAAGAAACCACACCATCTATAATTTACCAAAAGTTTAGGATTTTTTGTTTAAAATTATCCTTAGGGCTTTCACTAATTTATTCTTATCATAATCCTAAAAAATAAATATCCCATGATATAATACCAACTATATCAACCTCAGTCTTAGGAATATAATATTAGATGATTTTTTACATGAAAATACACTAACTATAAATTAGACGCCCAGAGGTCCAGTGTCATTATGTGACTTGTCATGAAATAATTCAGCATAAACATAAACTAAATAATCCTTATTTTTATCCACATAATGTTTTACAAGGAATATTTTTTATTTTATTACTATATAAGATAACATGAGGGTATACATAATGAAAAAATGGCGAGTTATAAATCCTAGTAAGGGAGAATTAATTATAGAAAAATATAATATTTGAGATAAGGGGTGTCTCAAGATATAATAAAGTGGAGGATCATATAACAATAAGTGGAATCATAGAATGAGTAAAATGATATCAAAGGATTTTGGAATCATACTAATTTGAAAACAACATAAAACATGTTATTATAAACATATATCAAGCCTCACTGGAAAGACAACAAAACATAGTATGCTAGGATAACTATATGTGCACCATACATGGTATCTACTAAGATAAAAACATCACCCAATTCATTTTAGGTATATATAATTTTATTACCACCCATCACAACGTAATATTTAGATACATATGTGTTTCACATAATGAATTCCTACATAAATCATAAGTTTAAGAAAAAAATCATGAGAAAGGAATGGGTAACATAATATTTTCTCAAAGTTAATCAATGTATTCTTTATAATGATTCCCAAATGAAGTAGTAAATAAATATTATATTTATTAATATTTAATGTAAGAATCATAGTTCTTAAATATTAAGTCCACATTCCGAGGAATTCATATGAAAGGGTGGAGAAGTATATATAGAAAAGAACATATTAAATGATGTCATAAGAAATAGGTAAATAACATTTAAAGAAGGTGAACACATAAGTTTCACATAAAAAGAAGAAGTAAAGATTAATATTTTTTCCATATAAATTTAATTATTTTTATAAATCATGAGATCTAATAAAATTTTAAATGATTGTCTAGTGAAAACAAATAATGATTACAAAATTTCCCTTTATTTAGGTTTATTTTAGAGAGAGGGTAGATAAGGGAACTAAAAAACATTTATAAAACTCATAAATAATTTTAAATTAGACTAACTATATATTTAAAGGACATATATATAGAATATATAATAATTGAATTATAATAATATTGATAATGTAGAGATAGAGAATGTATAACCTAATGAAAAGTGGGTTGTTTAAAGAGTTCCATTACCTTTGGCCATGAATTGTGGGGTATGTGTGTCGAACCTCGTCAATAATCAAATTAGTTCATTAAATTAATGATTCCTAACCCTTTAAATATATATTCATTTTAAGGGTCCATTTACTTTAATAATTCATTCATTCATTTTATATTTTTTTCTCATATCGGGCACTTAGGGTTGTTCAGTTTATTTTCTACAAAAAATCTTATGTTTCTTGATAATGGTAATATGTGTTATTAATTAGATGAATAATATTCATAATTTTATGTTTCCAAAATATTTATCTTTATAGTAACAAAAAATTTATATAGTTCAATATATGTCCAAAATTGACTCAAATTATAAAATCTATCTTGTAATGCTCATTTGGGTAGGTAAAAATTTCCAAGATAATTTATTTAGTAATATAATTAATATAATGAATATTTTATCATTAAAAAATATTAATTCTTCCAAAAATATTATATTTATTCATTAATTCCATCCTTAAAACTCTCCATGCATGGCGGTCATGAGAAATGAGATACTTTATCTATAGAGGGGGTGAACCGACTATAACACATACAATGTTTTCATTATAGAATTTATGGGTGGAAGGTTGATAATGGTTATCACATCAACTTAATAACATTTAAGTATACAGAAAATATTCATTTCATTATATTATGGTGGTTAGAATAGATTTTTAGGAGTTATTAGAAGAATTAAACTTGAAAGTACTCTATAAATACAATTACCTCTTCCTTGGATATCTACATTTAGACCGGTCCTTAAGCCTTCTTAGATTGATCTTTTAGAAAGACCATATCCTCTTGGAAATTATATAGATGTTTTGGGAGATATTTGGGTAGATTTGGATCAATATAAAGATCTTATGGTGTCAATATATGTGATGTTTCAAAGGGTAGTATTTATACGGGGAGAATAAGGGTGGTTTAGAGTAAAATATCGATTATCTTATCATTTAGGCCAACTAATTTTGAATAGAATTTATTCACACAAAAATACTTTTCATATTAATAAATAAAAAAGTTTTTTTGACATTCAAATCAATCCAAACCCAAATGGTACCATCCAACCACTCAATTAAATGTAAATAAATAAAAATATATTATTTAATTATGATAAAATATAATTTAATTCTAAAAACATTAAATATCAGTTTATAAATTTATAAAATTATTGGTTAAAACATAATTATTTTTATTAAATCCCTTTTATGTTGAGAAAAAAATTTCATAAATTTTTAAGTTATATTTATATAGTAATGATGTCATCAATGAAATGGTATACCTAAAAACTATATCTTTACTATTCAACTAAAAATCATTTTTTCAAAAAAATCATAAAAATTCATCTAAATATAAATTCAATGTGATAATTCTAAAAAATTAGTCAATTTATTAAAATACTTTTCCAATTTTGATAAATTTAATATTTAAATAAATGTCATTTTTATTGAAAAATACTTTTTTTTGGACATTATCAAATTTATGACCCTTATAAAAATTAATTATGATTTCATGTGATATGATAAATAGTATTTAATAAAACTATTTTATGAAAATAAATTTTATTTTAAAATCATAAAAATATTTTTTAATTAATATAAAACATATATGTTTTGACAAAATACAAGTTTTCTTTCCTTATGCCAAACTTTGTTTCATCAAATTTAAGACTTTTATTTAATTATCTTGTTAAATAAATTCCATATATATAATATCATAAATTAATATAATGAATACCATGTGTTTAAAAATATATTCCTAAATATGAAACACATGTTAATTCATCATATTAAATTCATTTATAATGTTCTTGGTTATTATAAAAAACCATAAACTAATATATATTTATAGCTCATTATAATAGATACGAAAATAAAAAACTACAAAAATATTCAATGAATTGTTAAATTTTAACAATTATAATTGTTTTATTATACATTGAATATTAATACACATGATGAATTTTCATAATTAATGAAACTGTAAACAATTTTGATCTCATAGTTCTAGTATTCTCATGTCTTCCTCCTAGTTCTTCTTGATATATATATATATATATATATATACATGGATAATATTATTTTAAAATTTTCATATCCATTATAAAATAAAATTCCTTGAAATTCTAATCTTAAATACATGGTCAAAAATTTTAAAAAAATATTACCTAATAATAATGAACTACTTCATAGTTTACTAATCTATCTTTAAGACCATTATATATGTTGAACAACTTTCTGATAATATATATAATAATGAACCATTAATTTTCCAAAAATTTCAAACACTTTAAATTTTAATAATTATTATTCTAGATAATCATGGAATGAATGAATAAGTTTAAATGTGATAAACTAGTCCTTAACTTATTATTTTCTTTATGGTGTGACCATCGTCTTTACGATGTAACTCTTCTTTTATCTCAAATAGGTATTCATGATCACAAAATGGTAATAATATTCATAGAGTTAGTATATTCATAATAACAGAACCATTTAAATCCACTAAAGTTTTATAATGGAAAGATATACTTCTCCATGGTTATGATAAATTTTCATCTCAAACAATAAACATGAGTAAAAGTAATCATCACTTCAAACTTATCCCATGAAATACTAACATTTGAGGTCCTTATATTATGATACTTTCACTATAATATGTATAATAATATCCTTGGTATGTAAAAGTAACATCCTTCATATTCAGATTAATACTTTTCCAAATATGAATTTTTTTTATTCTTATGTAAATGTAATCTTTGAATATGAAAGTGTAAATGATTTAATCATAAGAGTCTATCACCTATAGAAATTTCAAAAATATACTTAACTCTTGATATATATATAAAATTTGTAGATATTATATTATTATAATTTATAAAATTAAATTCCAACTTCCATGTAACCACATGTTAGGGAAATTTCTAGTTTTCCTCATACGTGAGATTCAATTCTTAAAAAAATCACAACTTATCAAAATTTCCAAATGTCTAAAATCTCACAAAATACGTAATAAATTCCTCAATATTAACATATTTAATACATAAAACTAAAAATATAAAATTCTAGAAATATAAACTATAATCTATATGAGTAAAATACTTCCTCCCTAATGCTTCAATATGGAAATTTTTCTCAACACAGAATAAATTTCAGATTCCATATTTTTTCTCTATTTGAAAGAAATTGTTTGAAATAAAAAAAAAATTGACAACAAATGTGAGAAAAATATAAATAACTTCTATAATAAAAATAAGTAATAAATATAATAAATATAATAATAATCATAGAATCTCATCAGAGACGACATAAATATTTTCTTATATAAGAAATATATTCTTGAAATAGTGATTGTAGAATCTTTCATTTCTTCTAAAATGAAATATTTCAATCTTAGAATAGTAATAATTAATAAATAAATAATAGTAATAATAATAATAATGTATTGAATGAAATATAAACCATAAGTAATGTCTAATAACAGTGAATAACATATCGTAACATATTATAATAGTGAACAATAGTGAATAATATATCATAGTAGAAAAAATCAGATAGTAGATAATAAAATATAAAAACATTGATATCAATAAATAGATATTAATAGGAAAAAAAATTGATTTAAATAGAAAATATGAAATCATGGATAAATAGGGAAGTTAATGAAACTAGTCAAGACACACCTGTAAAACATAGGAAAACATAAGGTTGCATACATACAATGATGTGTATATAAGGTGGAGATAATGTCCAATAAAATTCCGCTAGATATTATATAAAACACATTTCTTTAAAATCCCACAAATTCTAATTTAAAATTTTTTCAATAAAATTTAATTCTTCCATTCATGAAAAATAATTATTTATATAACTATCATTTATCTAAACCACATAGCATGAAATAAATCTCTTTTAAAATTTGAAATAGTTAAACAAAGAAATAAAAATAAAATGGGTATTTTAAAACATAAAAAAACACATGTGATAATATAAATAAAATATTTTATGATATAAACAATTCCAAATTATCATGGGAGAGTGGTTATCGGTCTAGGTTATGAAAACCCTAGGATTATATTATTAAAAATTATTATAACCAACATCACATAGATCCACTAACATGATTCCCATGATGGGAGCCAAAAAGTAAAAATATTGCTAGTGTGAGACCCATGATGGGGGTAATCAAAGTTAGATCTACTCATTTATGTATCCTTGTAATCCTAGCATGGTACTTGTCTTATTATCTCACCTAGGCTCCTAAGGTATACCCATGAAGTTTTACATAATTGATTAAAATAAATTACTTCAACTCGTAGTTAATAAAGATATTTCACTAGACATACCCCTTTAAAAACATTTAAAAATACACCCCATAAGTCCTTTATATTTCCATTTAAATCACAATACACTATATAATAACACTTTATATAGCACTTAGTGTTCCCCAAAACACAGTAATTATAAAAAGTCCCCCAATATCAATGGAAAACCTCCTTCTATTAGCCAAAAACCTAATCAATTTAAGATAGACAAACAAATACAAAAAAAAAGTTATTAGAAGAAACATAATATTAGAATATTATTTAAAAATTAAAAATAAATATAAATATAAAAAAATATTACATAATATTATTTAAATTACAATATCATCTCAACAAATAGAATATTTGAATATATTAGTAAATTAAATTTCGTTATTTCTCAATAAAAAAAGATAGAAATTTGATTGAACGCCTTGAGTGAATAAAAAATAAATAATAAGAATTTAATACACATAAATATATAAAACATAATTAGTATAATTTTTATAAAAAACATGTTAATCATAGAAATATTTCATAAATCAGTCATGTATATATATAATCATTTAATAAGTAAGAAATTAAGTAAAATCAATGATCCAGCCATGGTTTTCTCAAATAAATGGTGAAAGATAGAACTAATTACCCAAAATTAGTGAAACCATAATGATTTAGATAATGAAGTGTGGATTAGGGTTATATAATAAGTTTTCATCCCTTTGACACAAAAATTCCCATGGAATTTGGGGTTTTCCCCTTTATTTGTAATGACCCTATATTTTCCATGATATAAGCGTGAGATGTTGATAGATTCATGGGTGAAGAATAAAAAATAGAGGATACGATGAAAATTGGAGAAGAAAACATACCTTAATCCTTTCAAGGAATCCCTTATGGGATTTGAGAAAAATATATCATGATAGTAGAGCTCCCTCTCCCTCTCCTACATGCACTTTAGCGGAATAAGGGGTGGCGTGACGACTCTCACATATTAGGTCAGGTTTTAAATTATAATAAATATATTAAGATATTAAAATGACAATAAGATAATAATAAACTAAATTACATAAACATATATGAACATCCACTTTTATCTAAAATAAATAACCCTCTTTTTACCCATATAATTATTAACCAAATAATAATTTCTTTATACAAAAAATAATAATACTAATAAAATAAAAATCCTCATGCGTAATTAATCAAAAATATTTTTTTATTATAAAAATTAAATTAAATTATTGGAAACGAATTTTATTAATTAAAAAATAAATAATATATATTTTATAACATCATTATAATAAGATACAAAATGATCATGAAGGGTTTAGTAAAGTTATGACTCAAAAAAAGATGTTTGAGTTCAACATAGAAGAATGAGTGATCACCATACATTGTCATTGGGACTTTAAATAAACCCTATTAATGCTACGACATCTATATTATCACTATATTGTTATAATTCATGGTCTATGGGACCATGGACTGACCGTACATCAACCAAAATTTATGAAAATGTTAAAAATATAACCAATTTTGCTCCAAATTTTTATTTGTAATAAAATATATTCAAAAATATAAAATTTAGGTGTTATATTGAAATTAGTTTTCTTTATTATTTGGTACATTTATACATAATAATTTTTATTCTTCTTTGATATAACCCAATATGGGTGAACAAAGTAAAAAAACATGTGTCTTTTATACTATACTACTTACATACATAAAAAGGAATATATAAGATTTAAAACCAAACATTAGAAAAATATCTTTGAAAGGAATTATTTTTTACTGATATAACCTAGATCACTCCCCTATCAGTATTAAATTCCTTGTGGGTCCAACATTACCACTTATAGGTTTCTTTTATTTTGAAGAAATCTTGACAGCAATTGATTTTATTTTTAGTTTATTATAATATTATTTTCTTAATAGGATATTTTCTCTTATTTCATGATGTTTCCAACCAAATATTTTACTTTTAATAATTTATTGTATTATGACCTCCTAATTATAATAATATTTCTTCTCAAATTATCAAATAAACATTTCAGTAATATTAGAATCGGCTACTTTTGTGCCATGGTTTGTCGAATTAAAACCATGGTATTAATTATTTCATTGTACAAACAAAACATTTAAAAACATATTCATCAATAATATTCTTAAAAGTATCATAATGTGTATTATGAGTTCTTAAGTGCGTATCCCAAACATTATCATTTTCTTTATTAGAAACAACATGAGTAATACATTTCTCATAAGATATAGCACAAGGAATAATTTTATTAAACTTTTCCTCACTAGGAAAAATATGATGACACCCATAACCCTATAATTATGATCATTGTTACCCTTTTTCCATCACTTAATTAACCTTTAGTAATAATAATTTTCCCATATTTATCTCAAATATTACCCATTATATCACTTTCCATGTTTAAAAGATACATTTTCATATTAATCTCACACTAGGAATAATAAGTTTCATTGAAGTAATATTATTTATTTTTTGCATGACTTTCATATTTAGTGGATTATATCTTACCAAGATAAATATATTTACCTTTTATACTTACTATAGGTATAAAATAAATAAAAAAATAATGAACTTGGGTTTTAGTGTACTATATGTTTTCCCAAAGTTATACCAAGAGGGGATGGGGAATTGAGAATAACCAGTTGTAAAATAGATTGGATATAATATTAAATAACTTTTAAATTCAACTCGATTAAAATTATATTTACTAGAAAAAATCATGTGAAAATAATATTTTTTATTTTTTATATATTTTTTTGAATCACTAATCAATACTGAATTAAATATTTTTTAATATATATTATATTTTTATATAAAGGTCACTTAAACCCAAAAAAATCACATAATAAATGGAAAATAAGGAATGTTTAAAACTATTTAGAATATGAAAAGAGTTTATAAAATTACATTGTTAAAATGTATGATTTTCTTTATAATAATAAGAAAAAAAATTAATGTGTGTAGAAAACCAACAAAATTTACCACATTTAATAACAAAGATAAAAAACAATGGAATATGAATAAGAAATTCAAATATAAGAAAATTAAAAATAATCTCTACTTCATATAAAATACATATCAAGAACACTCTAACCAATGAGAACAATTTTATATCTAAGGGATTAATTTATAACCTACACCAAGTTTAAAAATTATAAAAAAAAGATACTCATGAATAATACTAATAACATTATCTACTATTTCCCATAGTAAAGAAAAAAAGAAATAAAGGTATAAATGAGTAGTGAAACTCCTATTTAAAACAAATATAGTAATTTTTAAAGATAAAAAATGTTTTTCGTAATAAATATATTGATATAATAATGTAAAATAAATAATGGGAAATTTTAAAATGAAATTTAAAGGTATTTTCTAAAAAAATAGAAGGGGAAATATCATATGATGAGAGTAATCCCTTTTGAGTATCATTGACTTTATTAACTCATAAGAATGTATGTACAATTGTTCACGACTTCTAACATGTCATTGATAATTCTCATGGTGACTCAAGTTTTGGACATATAAAATATATTGTTCTAATAACTAACTATAATGACATATTATATTGTCTATCTAATATCAAACCCATATATATGATGCAACCATATAGTGTAACATTTATTTAAAAGTAATGATGATTTATATTAATTAATAAAATAAAAAACTAAAACTAAATGAAGTAAATATAAAATGATGAAAGTGTGGTAAGAATTTTAAAATTATGGATCATGAGATAAGAGATATTATAATATTTTTAAAGATTGTTTTTTTTGTGAGAAATGAATCTAAAATAAATGTTATGTCCATGTGTTTATTCTTTAATTATAAATATCATCCTTCTAATAGTCATATATTTTGATTTATATATGATTCAAAACTATGTTCAATAATATAATAATCAATATTATTCAGTATTCAAGAAATAATTTCAGCAACTAGTTTATGAATTAAATGGTAATTATTTAATTAATAGACACAAATCATGTTTAAAAAATAAATAAAATATATAAAAAAATAAATAAACCCAATGGGAATCATCATTAAAATAAAAAAATGAATCTACTCAGTCACCCTTTATCATAAATCATAGTATAAGAATTTTTCACCTCCATGAATTAAAAAAACCAAGGTGTTAATTCATCTACTCAATCACCCTTCAAACAATCGTTGATTTCCCCAAGAAATAACCACCTTAATATATAGAATTTTTCTTATATGACATAAATTGTGGAATAATGAGGGCGTTATGGATCAATACTTGTATATTCAAGAAATCATGAAACAATATCTGTAATGACCCCGATTCCCGGGTTCCCATGGGACATGATGTAAAAAAAATTACTACAAACATTTACAATAATACATCATGTCCCATTACTACAGAGGATCGCGAGGCTCAGGAATCTGGGAAACTAGCTGCTTCTGTAAATCCTTTTTAGAACAATCCCATAATTGAAAAAATTTAAAACGAAAACATAGGGTGAGAAAAATATGCCCAATAAGGGGTTTTAAAACATTTAAAGTAATTTCTTTCGCAAGGTAGTCATTTTGAAAATGATAAAACACTTCATTGAAAGACAAGGAATTGTCTTTTTCTTAAAACAGGTAAATCCTACATTCTTGAAAACCACTTAACCAGTAAAAAAAGTACTCCCTTAAAATAAACCTCAAAGTAGACATAAATCAGAGAGCACAAGCATGTGAAGAATAGAAGATGCATAATTCACAACTAAATTACTTCAGCTCAAAAATACTATTTGTAAACAGAGAAAAAATTCATATTATTATTTATCGTCACATAAAGTTCCTATAACAGCATACCACATGTATTAAAGTTCATACCTCATAATCTCATTCATAGTCAAAGGAAAATTCCAACTAGGGAATATCCTGCTAGTTGAACTATCCCCTGGTTGACCATTTAGCATCATATGCGGAGGGATTTATAATTATAGACTATGTCAAGACCTTGTGTCATGACCTTAAAACATAACTTAATACGGGTCAAGGCTAACCACCAACCCCGTTTCCATAGAAGCTCAAGCCAAGGCTAACCCCCAAGACCATCGCACATAACGTCTCATGAGACTCATCTTTTACCCAATGCATTGGAGTGCTGTATAATTCCGGGAGCACCCGTTCATAATCATTTAAGTCCAATACATCCCTCACATATTTTATGTGGTCTTTCATTCATAGGGTCTCATTATTACATTAATTACTCATAATCCCTTTTCGCATGCATTTTCATAGCCAGGGAAGAAGAGTACAATCATTAATAAAACTAACACACAGTAATAAAAATCCGTACACATTAGATATTAACTTAACAATTGAATCCATGGGATTAATGGAAACCTTAAAATGAATATAAACACTTTAACACTTCAAACATCACAATCAAGAGTTAGAAATAGGGTCATTCATACTTAAAAACATACTGATAAATGGGCATTATGGATGTTTACTTAAAACTATGCGAATGTAAATATTTTAATACAGTTAAGAATACATGGTGTGCAAATAGGTTTATCTTGTGAATTCATGTATATATGTATACAAACTGTGTAAACATATATTTAATTAGGTAAAAACTCGTTTTCACTCTAAATAATAAGATCTTTCCTTTGAAAAGTTTGAAATCATCTAAAGACCCCCCTTTTTTTAAAGAACTTGAATTTGAAGAAAATAATATTGATACAAGGTTATATACACCTATATATAAATTTAAGTGTATATACATATATGTATGGGTTTACCAAATTAAACTATACTCAATAATATTTTTCAAGTTATACATAATTAATGTTTGGTAAGACCGAATGGAGTTCTTACACATGAAATATGAATATAAACATGGTTTTCACAATACCCTTATTTGCATAAAATCACCTTTGCTTACAACAAAGTCAATTCCTAAGTATAAGGATATATGTTTGTACACATGTAAATGTTTAAGGGATTTACACTACAAGTTCTTAAAAAACAAAAGAATTGACAAAAATGCTGATAAATGAGAATTTTCCATTGGGGAAATGATTTAGTTATATGAAATGAATTTTAAACCTCGCCCATTTTATATACTTACATAGTTTTGATATCATAATTGAAATAATAATTTTTTAGGGTAAAATATAACTTGGTTAAATCATCATGTTATATTATGATGAATTTTAAAACATATAATCATACTCATCCATTATGTTTTCACATATAAGTACATATAAATTTATGTATTCACACGTACACACACACACACATATATATATATAATACATATACCTGTATAGTTTTATATATTAATACATAACCCGAAACCTCAATTTTCTCTTCAGGCAGAGGTATTCATGGGTTATATACATATATAAAAAAATGTATACAAACATATATCCACTGAAACTCAAAGAAAAAAACAACGGAGTAAAGAAGGGTTCCTATACTCTGGTTCAATTCTCCAAGAAAGAAGAGGAAAACATGTATGAAATGGTTCTAATGGTTATATCTATATATAAAGTGTATATATATATTCACTGAAGTTGAATAAAAGCAAGACAACCATGTTTCCCTTACCTTCGCTTGGAGAGGAGGAGAAGGGGGTGCAAGTGATGACGTCTAGTTGGTAGTTGAATATATAAGAAGACACAAAGCAATACCTCTTCTCATCAGTGAAACCAGGTAATTAATGGTAGGGAATCCCCTTGCGTGAAGATGTTGACAGGGTATCCGAGGCTGAGGCGGTGCCAAACCTGTGGAAAGAAGGGGCAAAGTCGGGTCCACTACCGGCCTAGGTGAATAAAAACACTACCTAAGCTACTGGTTTTACGTGCGTGAGGAAGAAGAAGACACGACGCGGTGGAAAACGGAGATCCGGAAAAAAAAGGGCGGCCAAGATTGAACCGGGGTTGATCAGATGGCCCAACATGATGTGGCATTAAAAGACCTTGGACGGCCATGATGAGCCGCACTGGATCGGACGGCTGGGAGTGATGTTGCGTAAAGAAAAACGTGGCCCTAGGTTTTATAAAATTATAATTGTTTGTTTTATTCTTTTATTACACCTATTATAATATTGTTATTATTATTAACATATAATTATTATTAATCAAGATAAGCCAATAGTCATAAATACACATATAAGTTAATCTATTAAACCCCTATATATCATAAATCTTTTTATCATTTCCCCTTATTTATTTATTTATATAAAACAATTATCTTAATCTATACAGATTTATATTCTTTTCTTCGTTTTTAAAGTTTTTATTATAATTGATTATTTAACCCATAATTGACATAATTTCAAATCTATTAATTATAATAAGATCAAATTATAAAACATTTATTATTATTATTATTATTGTGCTATCATTACATATATTTAATTTAAAGGTATGTATAATATATTTAACTTAAATTTTGACGTAATAGATCTAATCCATGAGTTTATATACATATTTTCGTAAACCAAAATGTAAAACCCAACTAGATTTGATATAGTTATTCATGTGTTAGATTAAATAAATATTTATTTGTTCAAGTTAAAGCATGTATATTTAATAGTGGAAAATAATATTAATTCTCAATGTCATGCATTATAATTTTATAGTAGCATTTTCATATAATTCAAATATGATACACACATATATAGTTCACGTTTTGGAAGACGAACACTAAATTAGTTATTCTATCATTATTATTGTTGTCATCATTTTAACATTAAATAAAAATTAACCATTTTTAACCTTTTGGGGTATTCAATTCTTAACTTCAATGTTTCTTTTTGAAACTAAAGAATTATAATATATTGGATCATTGGGGAGCCAATGGCTATAATTATAGCCATTGGTGTCTAACGGTCGGATAGGTGCTCTATAAAGCCTGGTCTTGGGGAGTCCTAAACTCAAGGTAGTTGAATAAGAAATAGGAGAAGATGGTTCAAGTCATTCATTTGGTTCTCAATGCGGCTGCGGTGGCTTCGGCCATTCTTATGTTTGTTTTGAAGGATGCCATGGACCCTGATCATTTACTCAGGGTTCTCATTGTTTTGAGAGGTCTTCCTTAAATATTAATAGGGTTTTTAATTGGTATCATTAGTTAGCTAAGATTATCATTTTATCATAGTGAATTTTAGTTACTATGGTGTTTCTTATTTGAATAAAGAGTCTTTCGTTCATTTTGGTGCGTTTACTCTATTTCATTGTTATTATTTTTTTATAAGAAGACAGTTTGTTCGAATAATAGATGGCGCAGTAATATAAAACGTACCATTACATAAAACACAGAATCTTGGGATGTTACATTATCCCCCCTTCAATGAATTGCATCCTCGAAATTCTATTCATAAAAAGAAAAAACCCCCAGTAGAACAAAATTACCAAAACGGGAGATTTGGATCAGTTAACAGAATACCCAAGTTGGTACATAGTTCCTCCATTTCTATAGCCTAGATTCATCTTGAGCAGTATGTTTTAAATCCCTGCTCATGTGTATGACACATAGGCTTCCATAGGGAGGCTCGTGTGGTAAAAAGATTGAAAATGTCCGAATGGACAAATTCCCTGATGACCCTCTGAACTACATCAAGCTCGAGGTATTCAAGGGGGATGATGCAATTGAGGATACTAAGATTTAAGACTTGTAACAAAAAGTTTGCCTTGAGGTGGCCATTCTGGGTGGCTATAAGGAAGTACACTCTGGAAGAAAAGTTTCACGCCAGGGTGAAACACTGAAAAAGTCCTTCATAGTATCTCCCCCTTTGCCTATGGCAGGGGAGTTGGGAAGTGGCAATAAGATGAAAAATATGGTCATTCCCCCAACACGAACGAAGAATCTAAGGACTGTTTGACAAGTAAAGAAGGCATTGACAAGACCCTCGTAGGTGGAGAAAAGATGGATAATCCACCGTGCATGATTTGATTAAAATAACCTCCACTAACATATCAGGTAGGGATGAGATGTTTGTTTGACCAGCCATCTGAAATAAACATTCAAGAGAATTCACTTAACAGTACTGATAATGTAGATACAGGAAAGGAAATAGTAAATTTTCAATTACACAAAAGTTTACATAATATTGCCTGAGTTTCCTTAATGATTTATTAAACAAACACCACATAGAGAAGCAGAGCTCCCTAATTCCACAAACCACACACAGGCTGAGCAGATGGGGTTAAACTCATGGGAGCACCTGTGATGTCTCCTGAGTTTAGCATGAGGGGTATGAAGTTGGGAAACATCATTATACACCTGTTTCCTATAAGACAATTGGGTGGACTCATCTTCTAACTTCCCAAAGTCCATCAACTGGACCCAGAAGCCGTAGTACAAAATCTGACAAAGGTAGGCCGCTCAGAGGTCTCCAGAAGCAGCAGCTTCTTGAAAGGGGTTATCAAGCATCGTGTCAAATTCTTCACCAGCCGTGATCACTCAGAAGAGTCCCTCATAGTACCTTCCCCGACATGCATAAGAGGGGAATTGGGTCATCATCATTAAGAGATAATAAATTACCAACCCCCGGTGTAGACTAAGCACCCTAGGCGAATTTGACACATCATACAGGTGCTTGCATGACATGCGACTATAGTCGTAATTAAAAAAGTTCTCTCGGCTAGCAAGAGACACGATGGTCTCTAGGGCCTCAGTGGGAAGTGATAGTAGATTGGTATATACGTTTCCATCATCCATATGAAAGTTACAACACAATTACTTAGTCAATCATAGTTGTATATTCATACTACCTGGTTTTCCAGAGTTTCCTGAACCCATCCTCTGATACCAACTATAACGACCCCGATTCCCGGGTGCCCGTGGGGCATGATGTAAAAAAAAATACTACAAACATTTACAATAATACATCATGTCCCATTACTATTGAGGATCACAAGGCTCAGGAATCTAGGAAACCAGCTGCTTCTGTAAAACCTCTTTAGAACAAACCCATACCTAAAAAATTTTAAAACAAAAATATAGGGTGAGCAAAATATGCTCAGTAAGGTTTGAAAGATATTTTTGTCAAAACCCCTGAATTTTAAATAAATGTTAGTTTTTATTTTAAAAGAAGAAAATTCACATATTTTGAAAATTATTTAGATAAAATGAATATTATTTTTATAATTAGGATGAAGAAATTACCCAACGGTGAATTTTTCATAATATTTTGAGATAATCAAATTTTTGGGTAAAAATTAAATACTGTTTAATTATATAATGTGGTTTATGAAATCTTAATGAACCAATATTGATATAATAAAATACTATAAATGTTATTTTCGGAAAATATATGGTTTAACATTAAAATAACATGATTTTGGGTTTATTTTACTTATTTTAAAAATCCATAGTGGACCCTCTAAAACTTATAAAACATTTTATCTTTTTGAAATGATTTTATTAACAGTATGACTCAACTCCATATAAGAAAGCCTAATATTTCAAGAACATTAGGCATTAGACTTATAAAATATTGTTTTCCACTCCCCTTTGGCCAAAATCATATAAAAAACCATGGGTTGGATGGTGGTTTTAATTAGTTTATTGTGTTGTGTCCCAAACCTAAATAATAAAGAATTCCATCTCCTTTCCTATATAAACCCACACAACCTCCCACTTAACCTTTTCTCAAATCCTTTTGAGTTTATCCAACCTATGTTTAACTCTCTCTATAATCCTCTCAATGTGCCACAATCTCCCAAGAATCCTCTCTCAATCCCCTCCCAATCCTTTGGTATCACACTTCCAAGTAAGGGATTGCTTCTATTCTCATTTTATACAAGATTATTAATATTGTTATGCCATTTTATTTTCAATTATAATTGTTGGGGTATGATTTTCACCTCCAATATAGTATCCTCTTTATGTTTTAATGATGAGAGACCCCTTTATCTCTCACTGATTCTTTCCATGTATACTTGTTACCATGTCGAAATTTCGTAAGGGATTCCATACTTTCTCATTTTATCCATGTTTCTTAATATTATTATGCCCTTTTATTTTCAATTGTAAATGTTCGTTTATGGTTTTTCACCTCCCCCATACTTCCATATTTATGTTTTACTGATTAGAGACCCATTTCACTCTCATTAATACCTCCCATGTACACCTGTTACTATGCTGAAATTTCATAAGTAATTTCTCTCTTCTCGATTACATTCATGAAATTATATTGTATTATGAATATAAATTACATTAATTTTGTTTAGATATGTATCTACATGACCCACTTACTTTCCATTTCATGTACATATGATGAGATACACCTTTCTCTCTCATCAACCTTTTTTTATTATGTCACGCCATTACGCTGCCGAAATTGCACAGCAATTTTCCAAGGAAATATCATTATGTAGTGAATACCATTCCCATTTCCCTATCAAGGGTATTTACCTTTATGCACATTTACTTGTTGATTATGTATTTTCAAGTATTAATTCCACATTCCTTTATCTTAGAATAAATGATTATGTTTAATGAATCCTTGTTATATGATTGATGTGGCACACTTATGCATGAAATGAAATGTTTAAAGAAGGGTGTGCCTTGATAGCGCTCCAATGCATTAGGTAAAGATTAGTCTCATGATGCATCAAGTACAATGAGGGTTTACTCATTATAATTAAATTTCAATGAGGGTTTACTGATGCTCCATGTGAAATGAGAATTTGATCATGATAAAACAATGTTAAGTGTTGTTGTCACATTTCCAAGTTATGATTATCATGATATATCATGACTTTATGTTCAGGATTATTTTTTGCTCCATTGATATGCCTATTTCCTAACATGTATTGTATTATTCATATTATGCCTTGTTTACTCCCTTAATATTATTTATAGCTCACTATTTTCTTCTTTATTTCCTCAGGTTACCACATACAATGCTACGTGTGGGGGAATGTCATGGTCATGTAATGTAAGTTTTCAAGAAATATGTTGTGTTTCATGTTTTAAGTCGTTATGTAATGTCCCTAATCCCCAAAGACACTATAACTCTCGATCTTCTATGTTGTATCAAGTGATTATTTTATGTAATAAATCATTTTTAAGTGTGTAATAAAAGTAAAGTAGTTATAATAGTGAGCATCCTAACCTCATTTGGTCTACCTTGGATGATGATCAGTGGAGTATCTTTGATAATATAGAGATGTACAACAACCTGAATAAGTTTTTATTTTTATGTTCTTCAGCTAGTAAATTTTCTATTAGATACTTTATCAAAATTCAATCTATTTATTTTTTCATGATCATTGGGTTGGAACCTTATGGTGTAAAGATTTTCCTTCAAAATTTATTTTCATATTTTGAAGTGTCTAGAAATATGGATGGCCTTCTGATGAGAATATCAAGCAGAGAGGGATTAGTGTTTCTTCGAGATGTATGTGCTATAGGGAACCATGATCTGAGTCAACATACCACATATTTTTTAGTAGTGAATGTGAAAAGGATGTATGTAGTTAATTTTGTCAGTTCACTAGATGGTTTGAACATGATTCCTCGACTATGACTTTCCTCCAACATTGGTTTCATGGTATAGACACACACATTACTAAGAGAAAGGACATTTCATTTATCTTCAAAGTTGGTTTTTGGTTTCTATGGTAGTCCAGAAATGAAAAAATGCATCAAACATCACTAACATCCATCATAGGTATCATCTTAAATATCAGGAACTGGATTTTGGATTTTTCTAGGTTGTAGAAAGGCTCAACGAATGGACCCTCTCTCTTGCCTTTTATTTCCTCAAACTCCTCCCCTAACAACATGACAATGTCTTAGTTAAAATGGATCATATTGATCTCTCCCCACTTGGAAATCAAATAGAACATAGATGTATCTTATTATATGGGGTCTATGCACGGTGGAGGAGCTGTCAGGTACCCTAATGGGTCAGATGTTTTTTCATTGACTAACTTATTTGGGGGGGGTGTATTCCCTTCGAGAGGAACACCATGCTATGTTAACTGGGATACTTCTTTGTAACTAGATGAAAATTTATCTTAGGGTGATTAGTACTGATTCATTAGTAATATTAGATGCAATATTAGGCAAAGGCCCTACTGCTTAGTCCATTGAATATACCATCAGAATATGCAATAGAATTATGGATAATCACATGACCATCCTTAATACTTGGAGAGAGAGAAATTCTATGTTATTCTTTCTTACTTCTAAAGCATCCATAAGTGACCGGATCAATATCTTTTCTAAACCTAGGTCTTTCCCCTGAGAGTACCAACTTTTTTGGTCTTATGACCTTGAGCTCCATTATTTTATACCCCCATAGATATTTACATGTATGATATTCCATAGTTATCTATTTTATAAATAAAAATTCTTTGGTGGTATAATTTTTTAGCATGATCTCACATTAATGGAATTTTATAGATAGCTTATACAACATTGTTTGTATCTCTCTCACCGGTTTATCCCACTTATAATTATAGTTTATTAACTAAAGGCTCTTTTCTATGAGAACCATGTGAGATCAATCCTCTCTTATAATTGATCAATAAATTTTCATTTAACATATAAGATAATGTTTTTTGAGAGAAAAATGTGAGATAAGAAGATACCACTAATCCTTTTAATTTAATTTTCAACAAAGAAAAGAATGATTTCACCACATATTAACATGAATTATATGTGTTGATATTTAATAAAAAATAGAAAAGGGTGTATTTTTTATCTTATATTGAATTTGTTGTCAATTAGTCAATATGTGTTAGTGGATGAAGTGGTCATTCTGGGAGAATTGATATAGATTCATTTAATGGTATTGCATGTCTTGCTTGATCAATTATCCATGATATTTAAATCTAATGATTTTTAAAATGATATTTAATTGTCTAATTCATGTTATTAGGAGAGAAAATTACATATAGCATGAAGAATATCATGAAAATGATTTATTTTGATGTTGTGAAGAAGATATATTGAGGTTTCTATTCAAAAAGAAATTATATATTACATGAAGAAATAATAATAACGGTAATCTCATGAATATGTTTTAGGTGGTTTGGAAGAAATCTTGGGTATATATTCTATACATAGAATATATTCTAAGTAATTATTTGGAATTTCCTTCAAAATTAAAGGGCAACCCACTTGGTTTCCAGGACATGCGCAACATTAGGAACTTGTGGGAGAGGATTAAACCATGTCCAAGGGAACCAAACTAGGTTGGTAGTTGGTGGAATAGGTGTGGCCCATGTATAAGACCTATAGAAGAGTGTATGCCCTAAGTCACATATGGATGTGCCCATGTATAGGTCTCGTGAATGTGGATCAGGTCGTTCCACATGAGAGGCAGCATGACAAGGAAAAGGGGCTAGGAGGGGACCCCATACTCGCAAATGTAAGATTAAGAAAATTCATTCATTTATAGGGAATAATATTACTAAAGGGATAAGAAATGATGGATGAAAAGGTTCCACACACTATTTATCCTTCATTAAAATGATGGACAGAAAATGGCCCATTAGATGAATCTGATCCCATCTATTCAAACAGGGATAGAATCTTATTCCTTTATAATCATTCAATGCCTCTATGTGTAGTTGGTTATCTTCTATTTTTTAATCCACGAAGATCAAACTCAGTCCACATACATGGTTGAGTTTGAAGCATTAAACTCTTATTATCTAGGGGAGTATGAATCATTTGATGGAAATGAAAATTTTAAACTATCATGAATTAAAATATGGATCCAAGAGCCATTATTATCACCTTATTAAGAAAAGTTTTTGAACAATTTATGTTCTTGATATTAATTCATATGTAATATTGAAATGATATATTCAGGTAGTTTCACTTGCATGAATTTAATTTATTGCATTTAAAAAAGGATACAACCATGAGTGAGAATTATATGTTTTCTAATCTATATGAAGGTAGAGAGAGATAGTTTTGGGTGCTATTACACTACATGAAGGAATCTAGAATCATTAGTCTTCATTATTTAAAATGAGGTAAAGAATCAGTGAGATGTGGAGGCCAATGTCTCCGTAAGATGAAATGAAAAACCTAAGTCTCTTGAAAAAATTAAATTCATTCATGTTTTATATTGAATTGATATTCCCAAGTCTTTAGGAATTATGTTTCATCATGAAACAAATTGGTGAAATGTGATGTCTATATTTCCACATGAATAGTCATAGAACATGAGGATTTGGGTACTTACATACAATTTAAAATGAATTTCATGAAAGAATACCCATGAAAATAATCATGTATATAGATGAATGAAAGTATACCCATATTAAATGGGGTATTAAAATTGATTTATATATATGTGTGTAAGAATCAATCAGGTGTTTATATTATGAATATGTAGAATAAATGTGTTTATTCATAAACACATTTGAATGGGGATTTAAATGAGATATTTAAATCACATATTTATTGAGATCCCAAGAACATTTTTTTTATCAATATGTGCATGAATATGATTAGAATATTATATATAATTGAAATATATTTTTGAGATCCTAATAAAAATAGTGTATCAGTGAAAGAAAGAGTTCAGAGAAGGGAAATTCTTTAAGAAAGTTATCAAAAGAACCTGAGCATTTGTAGATATGTCTCAATACCTTCTTTTTTGAAGTTATTAAGGAAATATAAAAGAATGTTTGATCTAGAATTCTTGTTTGTTAAGATCATATAATCATCTTATAGTGGATCTACCTTCAATATCATTAATCAAATGGTGGTAATCCAGAATAAACAACTAGTGCTTTTTAGGAGATAGATCTGGCAAGATACAATATAAAGAAAAATAGTAGGATTATAGTCTAAATATCCCATTTATAGATGGGGCATAGTAATTATTTGTGTCCATTCATTATGGTATTTTGTCTATTAGTAATTTTAAGAGATTTTATATACTTGTAATCACTCTTCTTTATTTGTGGGAATCCATGTTAGTAATTCAAACCAACATTGAAATTAGTAGGTATTAGTATTGAACCATTTAAAAAATATTATGTTCTATTTCTTTTTTCATAATTATTTTATTATAGGCTGAGTCACACAAGAAGAGTTCATCTAGCCTTTAACCTCCCAAAAATGATGAATTTAAAAAGAACAATTCATAAAAAGAAAATGGATCACTGATTCACCCCTACCCCTTTCAATGGTCTCACACTGATTCGGCCACTACAATCGGAATATGTATATATATATTGGTTATATATATATATATAATATAATTATATAATTATAATAATAAATAGAAATAGTGTGGTAGAGAGATAATGTATAACCCAAAGAAAAGAGGGTGGTTCGAAGAGTCTTGTTACCCAAAGTCCTGAAATTATTGGTACATGCATATAAAATTATAAATAATAAACATATGCATATTTAACACATTATTAATAATCAAATCATTTATATTCCATTTTTAAGTCCCATTTACTTTAATAAATCATTAATTTATTATAATTTTTTTCTTATATCGTCCACATGGGGTTGTTCGATTGATTTTCTCTAAAACTTTTTTTTTGTGTTGATTATGATAAAATGTGAGGTTAATTAGTTCTCTAATATACAAAAAATTAATATTTATAGAGTATTATTCATCCTATTAAATGAAAATTTATACAATTCATTAAATTTACAAAATAGACTCAAATTATAAAATATGTCTTATTATGCGTGTTCTGGGTGATAAACATTACTATGATCATTTTTAATAATATAATTATTATAATTACAAATTTATCTTTACATCATATCATTATTTCAATAAATATTATAATTATATATTAATTATATGCTTAAAAATATACATTTGAGGATTCCCAGAGAAATGATACACAACATTCATAGAGGTGTTTAACCATCCGCAACATGATTGGTGTTTTTATTATAAAATGGATGGGTGGAAGGTAGATGATGGTTATAAATTTAACATGATAAAATTTTAGTATACTGATTATAATAATTTCAATATATTATTATAGTTAGAATAGATTTGAATTCAATATAATAATAAAGAACCTTAAATGAACTAGGTTATGAAAATTACATATTCCTTCGATATCCTCCTTTAGACCACTCCATAATCCTTCTTAGATTGGTATTTTTGAGAGACCATATCCTTTAAGATGTTGGAAATAGGGTTATAGATATATTTTGGTAGATTTTATTTAAGTTAAAGAGAATAATGTGTGAGTGTAGTTTGAGTAGTTAAGGGTGGTGTTTATAAGGGGATGAGAGGGTTGTTTCAGAGTAAAATACTGATTATTTTATCATTTAGACAAACTAATTTTGAATATAATTGACTAAAAAATATCTAGTTTAATATTAAAAAATAATTGTTACTTTAAATTCTAATCAATCCAAAAAATAGTGTTGCTCTACAACCACTGAATTCGAAGTAAAGAACCGTAAATACATTTTTTTATTATGAGAAAATATAATTTAGGTTCAAAAAATTTCAATATAGTTTTATAAATTAAAAATATTATTTTTAACTAAATAATTTTACTCTTTAAATATATTTTAGGTCATGTATATGTTCGAACAAATTATTATGATATATTTATATTGTGATGATTTCGTCAAAGTAATTGTACTCATAAAAATATTATTTTTTTATTCACCCAAATATCATAGTTTAAAAAAACTCAAGAATTAATTATAAGACAAATTCTACATAATTATTATTAAGATTACATCTATTTTATCCAAATTATTTTTTAATTATGTTAAATTTAATTTTTAAATAAATATAATTTTTTATTGAACAATGAAACTTTTTAGGACAAAATAAAATTTATAACCCTTATAAAAATTACACATGATTTCATATGATCAAATAAATATTGTTTAATAAATCCATTTTATGTAAATAACTCTTTTTCCAAACCATAAAAATATATTTTAATGAAAATAAAACATGTATTTTTTACCCAAAAAAAGTATAATTTCTTTGTTCCAAACTTTTGTTTCATCACATCTAAAACTTTGACTTGATTTTTTTGTTATATACATTTATTATATGTAACAGTATTATTTAATATAATGAATTGAATTAATTTAATACTATATTACTATATATAACACATGTGTTAACTAATAATAGGAATTCCAATTATAAATTTTTAGGTCATTACATTATTCCCCCTTAAAATTATTGACTAATAAATTTCATTTCATATTATAAAGTGATAAAAAGTTAGGGTACTTTTGTTTCATTGCTTCCTCGACTTACCATGTTGCCTATTTAATCTTATGGTTCCATCATAGCACTTTCACCAGGATACTTTTATTATTTCATTTGATATTGTCTCTATTTTCCAATAACATTACTGGATGCTCCTCATATGGAATATCCTAATCCAACAGTAGAACCTATGCATTTAGTTCATGTAAGGGATCTAGTATGTAGATACTCAAGAGGGATATTTTAATCATTTCATGTTGTTAAGACATTTTTTGTGGGATTTACTAGATGATGGGCTATATCTCTAATGTGATCAATAATTTAAAAGGGTTCAATGTATCTGGTACTTAGATTTCCCTTCTTTCCAAACCCCACGACTCTCTTCCATGGGAATATACAAAGAAACACTTTATCTACAACTTCATACTCCATGGCCAATCGATGATTGTGAGCATATATATTGTTATATAAAAATTTTTATTCTATAATGTTTTATTTAATGGATCTAACCTTATCTCCCACTAAATTAACCAATTTAGGTACCAATATATTTCATTCTCTAACTTCGTCACATCATATTAGAGTTATGCAGTTCCTTTCACATAAGTATTCATAAGGAGACATATGAATGATCAAGTGAAATATATTGTTTTATGATAACTCAGTAATAAAAATATGTTGTTCTCGACCTATTTTGAAGTCTATAGGGAATGATCTTAGTATGTCCTCCATTTTATGGATAGTTATTTTATATTTTCCATCAGTATTTGGGTTATATGTTGTATTGAAGTTTAAATATATAGTCATAACATGTTTAATGATTTTTAGAAACTTTAAAGTAAACCTTATATATTGATTAATTATAATCAATAGTGGTGTTCCATTGAGCCTCAAACACTTATCTGATGTATATCTTTGTGAGTAGGTTGAGAGAGAAGTTCTCTCTAATGATGATTAAGTAAGCAGTCTTTGTTAGAAGGTCCACTATAAACCATATAATATTATTTTATTTATATTAATTTAGAATACCCAAGAAAAATTCCACAGTGATGTTCTCCCATTTCTATGTAGTTATGGATAGTTTTTGCATCATCCACGGGGGTGTTTCACTTGTTGATATATCCAGAACTTTGATGTATAATAAGCTATCTTATTATTTATATTATCCTACCAATAGTGATATTATAGATTTATATATATCTTTTTTCTTCCTGGGTGGATGGATAATGTTTATATATGAGAATTAGTCAATAAATCCTTCTTTATATCAGAATATAAAGGTACACATTGTCATGTATCAAACCTCCCAACTCCTTCTTCCTAAATGTTGAATCTGAGGATTTCCCATTTCTTATAGAATCCACCTTATTTTTTACCTCAGCATCATCCCTTTGAGATTTCATTATCTTCTCTAGAATGGATGGTTGATTAATCATTTGAGTACATAATGATGTTTCTCCTTCCATTATGATTCCCATGTCCATCCTATTCATGTATAATAATTTTTTATCCTTCTCGATCCGGATTATGGATAATGTTGTAGAATCACTTCTACTTAGAGCTTATACAAATTTATTTTTCTTTATGGGATGGTAGTGGATTTAGTTGTCATAGTCGTTGAACATCTGAAACCATATTCACTGAAACATATTAATCTCTCTATATGTGAATATATATTTTATAATTTTTAATTTATATATATTCCACACATCTATATATATAGAAAATCCCTCCTAATATTTAATTTAAATATTACAATCACCAACTCTAGATAATGTGACTGGTAGTCCTCATGAATAATCAACTATATATTGGAATAGACTATCATTTTATCATTTTTTATGAGTGAAAAAACCCAATCCCTTTTTTGATGCATCACTATAGATCAGCAATCCTTCCTCACATGTGGGTACAGTAAATATTGGTATATGGATCAGCCTATTCTTAATCTCTTTGAAGTAGTATTCATAACCATTCATCCAAAAAAACATTACTCCCTTCCAAGTTAACTTGGTACTAGGTTTAAAAATCAAGTTAAGTTCCTTAAAAATAATCTATAGTGCCCAAATAATCCCTGGAAACAATGGATATTCATTGAAAATGTTAGTCCGAGCCATTCCATAAAGTCTTTTATCTTTTAATAATCCATAACTATCCCCTTACTTATGATAAAATGCCTCCAGAATGTTTCCTACTCCCTATAAAACTCAAATCGATCATGCTTTTCTTAAAAATTATCTTTTCTAAAATTCTTTATCATAGTACTTAGATGATCCTCATGTTACTCATTACATTGGGATTATATAGTAATATCATTTATAAAGACTACTATAATTTTTTTGAGGTAATATCTAAGGTATCCATCAATTCCATGAAGATTGTAGGAGCATTAGTGAGTCCAAGTGTCATTACTATGAACTCATGGAGTCTATAACTTATTCAAAAGGTGGTATTGAGAATATCATCTTTATTCACATTTAATTAATGGTATCAAAACCAAAAGTCTGATTTAGAGAAGAATTAGTCCACATGTAGTTGATTGAACAAGTCATCATTGATCAATTCATGATAATTAATGCAGTAGTTCTTTGACCTATCCATTTTTATTGTGGACCATTACACCCTAATGTAAAGCACTATAAAATATTATACCATAGTCTAGATTATCTTGGAGATGCTTCTTCAATTATTCCAATTTAATGGGTGAATTAAATATAGGGTATTGGATATGTACAAATATCTAGAATAAAGTCAAATTAATAACTCAACCTCTTAGGTTGGAGGAAATACATGTAACTCTTTAGTGAATACATCTCCATATTCCCTTATAATGGGAATGTATTCAATGGTGATCCTATATGTTATCTCAATCATTTTGGCTAGATATTCTTTATCAAATTAAAATAATATCCATTCTTGATAAGTATTTTAAAAAGGAGATTCATCCTATTCCTTACACTTATATATAATCATAGGATGGTTCAAGAAAATGAATGTGAGTTTACTCTCTCGACTATTAATGTATGCTATATTTATAGATAGTTAGTCCAGGCCTAGTGTAGCATTAAATTCCACTATGGAGAGTATGAAAAGGTTTAATAGTATATTAATCCAACAAATATTAAATAAGAAATAATTATATTCTTTAGATTAAATAATTTCATTATTTTATGTTTTCACTATAAAATTAATCCTCATGTTTTGGGGTGTTATTTGTATAGTTATAATAACTTTGAAAGATTTGAAATAATTATTAGAACCAGAATCAAATAAGATATTTTATATTCTTGAATGAATAAAAAGTATACCTTTTACCACATAATTTTCATGATCCACCTCAATAGTAGTGATATTATAATCTCATCCTTTCTCTCTTATCCACGGAAATTCTTGTCAATAATACTAAACAACCATTATCTTAGAGAATTGATTTCTATAGTGTCTATGTTTCTTGAAATTGAAATGCTAAACTACAGGTTGGGGATTTATTTAATTTTCCCTCTATAACGTCATATTATTGGGCTTCGTCATATCCCTCTAACATTCATTAGCTTAATTCACCTATATTTCCCACTTGAAGCATCTCCTTGTTCCTCTAAGCCAATTTATTGGATACTTTTTTCAACATTTATAACATATGGGTAGTTGTATTTTCGTTCATCCAGGGGAGTTATTTGTTAATCCCCCCAAATAAAACACCATTATCTGATTCTTATCTCTAGTCCCATTATACTATTTAGAATCACTAATCTCCATCTTGATTTTAAGGACATAGTAAACAATTTCCATATATTTATCAAATTCTTGAATCAATAAGGCTTTTTAAAGAATTTGATTTAGTCCAATAGGGAACAAGTAAATCTTACTATTAGGGACAATGATAATAAAAAGTTATAGCATGAAATACTTGTGATGTTTTTCTCATAATACCCACTATATTTATATTCATTTTTCTCGAGTCTAATGATTTACCTCTCAATTTTATGATTGATAGTGTGGGGAAAATTTTAATATATTTTCTTAAATAATTCACATTCAAAGGATTAAATTTCTCCATTAGGATTTTTATTCTTGATCAGTGTCTACAATTGATCAATTTCTCCCTTTATAAAATTTTTTTCAACATTTTTTTCTCTTACTCAATGCGCTTAAGGATAAAGAATAAATTCTAAATAGAATTGATCAATTTTTTTATTATTATGGAATCAGAAGATCCAATAAAAGTATGTGGTTTTTTTATCAAAAATTACTCAACCATAACATTGTCTTTATTAGGATAAGGAATAAATCCACATGATTAAAGGTATTTTTTTAACATGAGTAAATTTTATAATTACCGCTATTAAATTCTTTTATCATTCTCTCATAATATTAAGATTTTAATTTGAGAAATCATCACATTATCCATCACATTGTGTTTTGACATGAATCCTTATAGTTCTAGTCATTAAAAAATAATGGAATGATATTGATGAGAATATTTAAATTAATAAGAATATAAAATAAAAACTATGAACATATAAAGAAATAATCATAAATTAAATACATATACCCTGGAATATGAATTTATATAGTTCAATCTAAGTTATTCATGATAAATTTTATATTAGGTTCTCTAACATAACTAGTTATATATTACATCATCAAATTCCATAATAATATATTCATTATATCATATTGGTTTGTAAAGATAATATAAATTAACCAAATTTTATCCCATAAAAGTGTCCATCCAGGTTTGAATTAATGACCACATGTTGTGCACTAAGTGATTATTGGGTTAATACCCAAATAACCTTTTTAGGGTTATTACCCTTAGGTTCATTTGTGTTAGATCCTACATAAACTTTTTTTGTATCTGGATAGGTATTTCATTTCTAAGAAACCACACCATCTATAATTTACCAAAAGTTTAGGATTTTTTGTTTAAAATTATCCTTAGGGCTTTCACTAATTTATTCTTATCATAATCCTAAAAAATAAATATCCCATGATATAATACCAACTATATCAACCTCAGTCTTAGGAATATAATATTAGATAATTTTTTACATGAAAATACACTAACTATAAATTAGACGCCCAGAGGTCCAGTGTCATTATGTGACTTGTCATGAAATAATTCAGCATAAACATAAACTAAATAATCCTTATTTTTATCCACATAATGTTTTACAAGGAATATTTTTTATTTTATTACTATATAAGATAACATGAGGGTATACATAATGAAAAAATGGCGAGTTATAAATCCTAGTAAGGGAGAATTAATTATAGAAAAATATAATATTTGAGATAAGGGGTGTCTCAAGATATAATAAAGTGGAGGATCATATAACAATAAGTGGAATCATAGAATGAGTAAAATGATATCAAAGGATTTTGGAATCATACTAATTTGAAAACAACATAAAACATGTTATTATAAACATATATCAAGCCTCACTGGAAAGACAACAAAACATAGTATGCTAGGATAACTATATGTGCACCATACATGGTATCTACTAAGATAAAAACATCACCCAATTCATTTTAGGTATATATAATTTTATTACCACCCATCACAACGTAATATTTAGATACATATGTGTTTCACATAATGAATTCCTACATAAATCATAAGTTTAAGAAAAAAATCATGAGAAAGGAATGGGTAACATAATATTTTCTCAAAGTTAATCAATGTATTCTTTATAATGATTCCCAAATGAAGTAGTAAATAAATATTATATTTATTAATATTTAATGTAAGAATCATAGTTCTTAAATATTAAGTCCACATTCCGAGGAATTCATATGAAAGGGTGGAGAAGTATATATAGAAAAGAACATATTAAATGATGTCATAAGAAATAGGTAAATAACATTTAAAGAAGGTGAACACATAAGTTTCACATAAAAAGAAGAAGTAAAGATTAATATTTTTTCCATATAAATTTAATTATTTTTATAAATCATGAGATCTAATAAAATTTTAAATGATTGTCTAGTGAAAACAAATAATGATTACAAAATTTCCCTTTATTTAGGTTTATTTTAGAGAGAGGGTAGATAAGGGAACTAAAAAACATTTATAAAACTCATAAATAATTTTAAATTAGACTAACTATATATTTAAAGGACATATATATAGAATATATAATAATTGAATTATAATAATATTGATAATGTAGAGATAGAGAATGTATAACCTAATGAAAAGTGGGTTGTTTAAAGAGTTCCATTACCTTTGGCCATGAATTGTGGGGTATGTGTGTCGAACCTCGTCAATAATCAAATTAGTTCATTAAATTAATGATTCCTAACCCTTTAAATATATATTCATTTTAAGGGTCCATTTACTTTAATAATTCATTCATTCATTTTATATTTTTTTCTCATATCGGGCACTTAGGGTTGTTCAGTTTATTTTCTACAAAAAATCTTATGTTTCTTGATAATGGTAATATGTGTTATTAATTAGATGAATAATATTCATAATTTTATGTTTCCAAAATATTTATCTTTATAGTAACAAAAAATTTATATAGTTCAATATATGTCCAAAATTGACTCAAATTATAAAATCTATCTTGTAATGCTCATTTGGGTAGGTAAAAATTTCCAAGATAATTTATTTAGTAATATAATTAATATAATGAATATTTTATCATTAAAAAATATTAATTCTTCCAAAAATATTATATTTATTCATTAATTCCATCCTTAAAACTCTCCATGCATGGCGGTCATGAGAAATGAGATACTTTATCTATAGAGGGGGTGAACCGACTATAACACATACAATGTTTTCATTATAGAATTTATGGGTGGAAGGTTGATAATGGTTATCACATCAACTTAATAACATTTAAGTATACAGAAAATATTCATTTCATTATATTATGGTGGTTAGAATAGATTTTTAGGAGTTATTAGAAGAATTAAACTTGAAAGTACTCTATAAATACAATTACCTCTTCCTTGGATATCTACATTTAGACCGGTCCTTAAGCCTTCTTAGATTGATCTTTTAGAAAGACCATATCCTCTTGGAAATTATATAGATGTTTTGGGAGATATTTGGGTAGATTTGGATCAATATAAAGATCTTATGGTGTCAATATATGTGATGTTTCAAAGGGTAGTATTTATACGGGGAGAATAAGGGTGGTTTAGAGTAAAATATCGATTATCTTATCATTTAGGCCAACTAATTTTGAATAGAATTTATTCACGCAAAAATACTTTTCATATTAATAAATAAAAAAGTTTTTTTGACATTCAAATCAATCCAAACCCAAATGGTACCATCCAACCACTCAATTAAATGTAAATAAATAAAAATATATTATTTAATTATGATAAAATATAATTTAATTCTAAAAACATTAAATATCAGTTTATAAATTTATAAAATTATTGGTTAAAACATAATTATTTTTATTAAATCCCTTTTATGTTGAGAAAAAAATTTCATAAATTTTTAAGTTATATTTATATAGTAATGATGTCATCAATGAAATGGTATACCTAAAAACTATATCTTTACTATTCAACTAAAAATCATTTTTTCAAAAAAATCATAAAAATTCATCTAAATATAAATTCAATGTGATAATTCTAAAAAATTAGTCAATTTATTAAAATACTTTTCCAATTTTGATAAATTTAATATTTAAATAAATGTCATTTTTATTGAAAAATACTTTTTTTTGGACATTATCAAATTTATGACCCTTATAAAAATTAATTATGATTTCATGTGATAAGATAAATAGTATTTAATAAAACTATTTTATGAAAATAAATTTTATTTTAAAATCATAAAAATATTTTTTAATTAATATAAAACATATATGTTTTGACAAAATACAAGTTTTCTTTCCTTATGCCAAACTTTGTTTCATCAAATTTAAGACTTTTATTTAATTATCTTGTTAAATAAATTCCATATATATAATATCATAAATTAATATAATGAATACCATGTGTTTAAAAATATATTCCTAAATATGAAACACATGTTAATTCATCATATTAAATTCATTTATAATGTTCTTGGTTATTATAAAAAACCATAAACTAATATATATTTATAGCTCATTATAATAGATACGAAAATAAAAAACTACAAAAATATTCAATGAATTGTTAAATTTTAACAATTATAATTGTTTTATTATACATTGAATATTAATACACATGATGAATTTTCATAATTAATGAAACTGTAAACAATTTTGATCTCATAGTTCTAGTATTCTCATGTCTTCCTCCTAGTTCTTCTTGATATATATATATATATATATATATACATGGATAATATTATTTTAAAATTTTCATATCCATTATAAAATAAAATTCCTTGAAATTCTAATCTTAAATACATGGTCAAAAATTTTAAAAAAATATTACCTAATAATAATGAACTACTTCATAGTTTACTAATCTATCTTTAAGACCATTATATATGTTGAACAACTTTCTGATAATATATATAATAATGAACCATTAATTTTCCAAAAATTTCAAACACTTTAAATTTTAATAATTATTATTCTAGATAATCATGGAATGAATGAATAAGTTTAAATGTGATAAACTAGTCCTTAACTTATTATTTTCTTTATGGTGTGACCATCGTCTTTACGATGTAACTCTTCTTTTATCTCAAATAGGTATTCATGATCACAAAATGGTAATAATATTCATAGAGTTAGTATATTCATAATAACAGAACCATTTAAATCCACTAAAGTTTTATAATGGAAAGATATACTTCTCCATGGTTATGATAAATTTTCATCTCAAACAATAAACATGAGTAAAAGTAATCATCACTTCAAACTTATCCCATGAAATACTAACATTTGAGGTCCTTATATTATGATACTTTCACTATAATATGTATAATAATATCCTTGGTATGTAAAAGTAACATCCTTCATATTCAGATTAATACTTTTCCAAATATGAATTTTTTTTATTCTTATGTAAATGTAATCTTTGAATATGAAAGTGTAAATGATTTAATCATAAGAGTCTATCACCTATAGAAATTTCAAAAATATACTTAACTCTTGATATATATATAAAATTTGTAGATATTATCTTATTATAATTTATAAAATTAAATTCCAACTTCCATGTAACCACATGTTAGGGAAATTTCTAGTTTTCCTCATACGTGAGATTCAATTCTTAAAAAAATCACAACTTATCAAAATTTCCAAATGTCTAAAATCTCACAAAATACGTAATAAATTCCTCAATATTAACATATTTAATACATAAAACTAAAAATATAAAATTCTAGAAATATAAACTATAATCTATATGAGTAAAATACTTCCTCCCTAATGCTTCAATATGGAAATTTTTCTCAACACAGAATAAATTTCAGATTCCATATTTTTTCTCTATTTGAAAGAAATTGTTTGAAATAAAAAAAAAATTGACAACAAATGTGAGAAAAATATAAATAACTTCTATAATAAAAATAAGTAATAAATATAATAAATATAATAATAATCATAGAATCTCATCAGAGACGACATAAATATTTTCTTATATAAGAAATATATTCTTGAAATAGTGATTGTAGAATCTTTCATTTCTTCTAAAATGAAATATTTCAATCTTAGAATAGTAATAATTAATAAATAAATAATAGTAATAATAATAATAATGTATTGAATGAAATATAAACCATAAGTAATGTCTAATAACAGTGAATAACATATCGTAACATATTATAATAGTGAACAATAGTGAATAATATATCATAGTAGAAAAAATCAGATAGTAGATAATAAAATATAAAAACATTGATATCAATAAATAGATATTAATAGGAAAAAAAATTGATTTAAATAGAAAATATGAAATCATGGATAAATAGGGAAGTTAATGAAACTAGTCAAGACACACCTGTAAAACATAGGAAAACATAAGGTTGCATACATACAATGATGTGTATATAAGGTGGAGATAATGTCCAATAAAATTCCGCTAGATATTATATAAAACACATTTCTTTAAAATCCCACAAATTCTAATTTAAAATTTTTTCAATAAAATTTAATTCTTCCATTCATGAAAAATAATTATTTATATAACTATCATTTATCTAAACCACATAGCATGAAATAAATCTCTTTTAAAATTTGAAATAGTTAAACAAAGAAATAAAAATAAAATGGGTATTTTAAAACATAAAAAAACACATGTGATAATATAAATAAAATATTTTATGATATAAACAATTCCAAATTATCATGGGAGAGTGGTTATCGGTCTAGGTTATGAAAACCCTAGGATTATATTATTAAAAATTATTATAACCAACATCACATAGATCCACTAACATGATTCCCATGATGGGAGCCAAAAAGTAAAAATATTGCTAGTGTGAGACCCATGATGGGGGTAATCAAAGTTAGATCTACTCATTTATGTATCCTTGTAATCCTAGCATGGTACTTGTCTTATTATCTCACCTAGGCTCCTAAGGTATACCCATGAAGTTTTACATAATTGATTAAAATAAATTACTTCAACTCGTAGTTAATAAAGATATTTCACTAGACATACCCCTTTAAAAACATTTAAAAATACACCCCATAAGTCCTTTATATTTCCATTTAAATCACAATACACTATATAATAACACTTTATATAGCACTTAGTGTTCCCCAAAACACAGTAATTATAAAAAGTCCCCCAATATCAATGGAAAACCTCCTTCTATTAGCCAAAAACCTAATCAATTTAAGATAGACAAACAAATACAAAAAAAAAGTTATTAGAAGAAACATAATATTAGAATATTATTTAAAAATTAAAAATAAATATAAATATAAAAAAATATTACATAATATTATTTAAATTACAATATCATCTCAACAAATAGAATATTTGAATATATTAGTAAATTAAATTTCGTTATTTCTCAATAAAAAAAGATAGAAATTTGATTGAACGCCTTGAGTGAATAAAAAATAAATAATAAGAATTTAATACACATAAATATATAAAACATAATTAGTATAATTTTTATAAAAAACATGTTAATCATAGAAATATTTCATAAATCAGTCATGTATATATATAATCATTTAATAAGTAAGAAATTAAGTAAAATCAATGATCCAGCCATGGTTTTCTCAAATAAATGGTGAAAGATAGAACTAATTACCCAAAATTAGTGAAACCATAATGATTTAGATAATGAAGTGTGGATTAGGGTTATATAATAAGTTTTCATCCCTTTGACACAAAAATTCCCATGGAATTTGGGGTTTTCCCCTTTATTTGTAATGACCCTATATTTTCCATGATATAAGCGTGAGATGTTGATAGATTCATGGGTGAAGAATAAAAAATAGAGGATACGATGAAAATTGGAGAAGAAAACATACCTTAATCCTTTCGAGGAATCCCTTATGGGATTTGAGAAAAATATATCATGATAGTAGAGCTCCCTCTCCCTCTCCTACATGCACTTTAGCGGAATAAGGGGTGGCGTGACGACTCTCACATATTAGGTCAGGTTTTAAATTATAATAAATATATTAAGATATTAAAATGACAATAAGATAATAATAAACTAAATTACATAAACATATATGAACATCCACTTTTATCTAAAATAAATAACCCTCTTTTTACCCATATAATTATTAACCAAATAATAATTTCTTTATACAAAAAATAATAATACTAATAAAATAAAAATCCTCATGCGTAATTAATCAAAAATATTTTTTTATTATAAAAATTAAATTAAATTATTGGAAACGAATTTTATTAATTAAAAAATAAATAATATATATTTTATAACATCATTATAATAAGATACAAAATGATCATGAAGGGTTTAGTAAAGTTATGACTCAAAAAAAGATGTTTGAGTTCAACATAGAAGAATGAGTGATCACCATACATTGTCATTGGGACTTTAAATAAACCCTATTAATGCTACGACATCTATATTATCACTATATTGTTATAATTCATGGTCTATGGGACCATGGACTGACCGTACATCAACCAAAATTTATGAAAATGTTAAAAATATAACCAATTTTGCTCCAAATTTTTATTTGTAATAAAATATATTCAAAAATATAAAATTTAGGTGTTATATTGAAATTAGTTTTCTTTATTATTTGGTACATTTATACATAATAATTTTTATTCTTCTTTGATATAACCCAATATGGGTGAACAAAGTAAAAAAACATGTGTCTTTTATACTATACTACTTACATACATAAAAAGGAATATATAAGATTTAAAACCAAACATTAGAAAAATATCTTTGAAAGGAATTATTTTTTACTGATATAACCTAGATCACTCCCCTATCAGTATTAAATTCCTTGTGGGTCCAACATTACCACTTATAGGTTTCTTTTATTTTGAAGAAATCTTGACAGCAATTGATTTTATTTTTAGTTTATTATAATATTATTTTCTTAATAGGATATTTTCTCTTATTTCATGATGTTTCCAACCAAATATTTTACTTTTAATAATTTATTGTATTATGACCTCCTAATTATAATAATATTTCTTCTCAAATTATCAAATAAACATTTCAGTAATATTAGAATCGGCTACTTTTGTGCCATGGTTTGTCGAATTAAAACCATGGTATTAATTATTTCATTGTACAAACAAAACATTTAAAAACATATTCATCAATAATATTCTTAAAAGTATCATAATGTGTATTATGAGTTCTTAAGTGCGTATCCCAAACATTATCATTTTCTTTATTAGAAACAACATGAGTAATACATTTCTCATAAGATATAGCACAAGGAATAATTTTATTAAACTTTTCCTCACTAGGAAAAATATGATGACACCCATAACCCTATAATTATGATCATTGTTACCCTTTTTCCATCACTTAATTAACCTTTAGTAATAATAATTTTCCCATATTTATCTCAAATATTACCCATTATATCACTTTCCATGTTTAAAAGATACATTTTCATATTAATCTCACACTAGGAATAATAAGTTTCATTGAAGTAATATTATTTATTTTTTGCATGACTTTCATATTTAGTGGATTATATCTTACCAAGATAAATATATTTACCTTTTATACTTACTATAGGTATAAAATAAATAAAAAAATAATGAACTTGGGTTTTAGTGTACTATATGTTT